>CM065135.1:10210000-10810000 GCA_033026305.1 Cirrhinus molitorella
TTTAAAAGTGAGACTGTAATAGAGCTAAAGAAATAATGTGTGATGGGTAGAATAAAAAATCTAGATGCTAAACAATTTTTTTTATTTTCTGTTAAAATTGTGAGTATTCATTTTATAAATTTGATTTAAGGTAGAAAATGGTGCAGAATTGTAATCTGGAGTTTTTGAATTAAAATAGAATGAGAGTTTTTTTTTTTTTTTTTTTTTAATAATGCAGCACATTTCATTTGTTTTCAGTGTGATTTTTGCATAAACATATTATCATATACTTAAGACATGAGCAGTGCTGTTATTGTTAAAAACTAAAACTGGGGGATGGACTGAACCCAGAAGAAAGAACGTTCTGAAGTAAAGTCTGGCTGCTCGGGGCAGCGCTTACCTTCTTCCCAGGTTTCCGCGTTGGCGAAACCAGGCTCAGAGTCCGAGGAGGCAGAGTGTCGCTCAGGAACAGAGCTCGGGGCAAGGGACCCAGAGACAGTGGAAATTGCTCTCTTTGTGAGTAGGTGGGTACCTCCCTCTGGGTTGCCCGTGTCAGGGACGCTTAGTAGCTTTGCGGGTGTTCTTTGCAGGTCCCTGAGCAGTGGGCATCACTGCTGTGCTATGGCCAGCTCAACGCAGCGGTGTAGGGAACTGCCTCCTTGGGAGCAGCGGGGCGGAACAGGTGTACATGCCGCAGGGGGGCGCCCTCGACGATGAGCAGACGGAGACTGGGCTCCCGGCTGCCTAGTGGTCTCACGCCGGGGCAAGATGTGTTCGATGGCCTCCGTCTGCCTCTGCTCTGGACCACCATGGTGGACATCACCTGAACAAGGGACCGCCCGGAGGGCGAAGTCGGTCGCCGAGTGTAGCTCCTGCATCACACCTTGTTTAGGGCTACCCTTGTGCAGTTGTTTTAGTGCCTTGGCCTGACGGACCTGCAGAATGGCCATGTCATGCAAGGCAGAGGCAGCCTGGCCCACAGCACTATAGGCCTGCGCAGCGAAAGCCGATGAGAGCCTACGGGCTTTGGACAGGAGACGCTGATGATTATGCCAAGTGGCATCATTTTGCACCGCAACCGCACGCTCCACCTGAGGAAAGCCCTCCCTCTTATGCTGTGATTGACATCCGATCGCCACGAGATAAGCTTGCGCCATCCTTCGGCAGCTCCACGGCACCGCGAGTGGACTCGGGATGTCCGTGAGGGCTTGCCCGACGGAGCGTTCCGGATAGTCACTCTGAGGTCACCAAAGCCTTTTGCCAGGACAGCCGGAGGACCTTTACGGCTCCCCGTACTGGCCCGGGTAGAGGACAAAGGCTGCTTTCTCATGGATAAGAGGTGGACCCGCAGCGCGGGCATGGTCATACACTCGCAACGAACGCGTGAACCATCCACAAAAGCTGCCTCAGCGTGTGCTCGGCCCTGACACGAGAGGCAGCGATCGTGACCGTCAACAGACGTCAGGAAACTACCACACCCAGAAGCACATGGCCGGAAAGACATCCCGGAGGAATACTCTTGACAACCATGTTAGAAATTCACTCTTTTACACCGTGGTATGCCCAGAGAGGACCGAGGCACCATGTACTCGTTCGGCTCGCTGATAAGCAAGCACCAGCGGGAGCCGGGACACAGGACGCCGGCTGCGAATCGGCAGGCAAAGATTCTCTTGCAGCAGACCAGCGGTTAAACTCTTACACAGCGGTGGTGACAGCACGGTGATCTCTATTGTTTCTCTCTCTCTTCTCAGCTCACAATAGGCAAGGCTCTGGGGACAATGGATGCATGCTGCCATCTTATATACTCTTATATTCTCTAATTTAAGGCTTTTTATAATCCATAATTAATTTATAAATAATTAATTATTTAAGTTTTACTTTAAAATTTATTTTGGACAATGTTAAACCCAACAAATTAATATTCTTGTCATCCTTGATCATCCTGAGGAGGGCTCCCAATGCCTCTGTTTTCAACTCTAGCACATTTTTCTCCATCAAGTTTCACAATTTGTGTTTATTTTCTTCCTGGGGCTTTTCTAAAAATGTACCATTGATGGAAAACCTCAACTGAGCATTGGAGAAACAGCCTGCATGACCAGGGTGGGGGTTGAGGATGTCAATTGCTCTGACACCACCTCACGCTCTACCCACTGTCCATAACCAAGAGTGATCACCGTTTGATGGGTGAAAACTCCACTCCACGTTAGCCATTTCTTATTCATGTCACTGGCCTGTCAGCCACGGTTCTTCATCTCCTCAAACCCTGCATGAGGCACATGCTGGCAAGAAAAGGATAAATAATGGTGACATCATATCCACATGAAATATTCTTCTCTTAAGGTAATGGTTCAAAAAGGTTATTATACTGATGTGATATGCACATTTGTAAATGCTGCTAAATATTAACACAAGTCATGTGGGAGTTAGGAAGAGAGTATTTACATAATCACATTACTTACACCAATGCCTGACAGGAAAAATTACATTTTCCAGTTGGGGGTATTGTAAAATTGTACACATGACTTTGTGGTAAATAATGACGTGCAATTTGTCACAGGTGTATGCTGCGGATAATCAAATGGGAAATCAAACTGTACCGCTTGTCCTGCAAACAAAATATTCAGATCATACATTAACCTTTTTGCCAGCAAATACATCACATTAACCTTTAAGCAGTCAATATGTCATTATGTCCATTTATTACGAGACAAAGCAGTGCAAGAGAAGCTTCATGACACATGCTTACTAACTGTACATTTCAAACACAGTCCAGATCAATAATGAATTTAAATGTTTAATTAAAAAGGGGTCATATTGTATGTTTTGATGATATTTCCCTTTTAATTAGGGCCCAAGCACTAAAGGTGCTGTGGCACCTATTGTATTTGTTAGTTTTCTTAGTATTCTTCTTTTTCTTCTTCTACTCTGGAAATCTATGGCAGCCCATAGAACCGCTTGTTGGAAAGTTATGAAACTTGGCACACTGATAGAGGACAGTTTCAATATTAATTTAAAATTTGGTGGCTCTAAACCTCAAACCTTCTAGCACCACCAGTAGTTCAAATTTGATAATAACTTTTCAACTGTATAGTTTCCTCTGATTCTTTAGCTCAAAATGTTAAATTCTATGGATCAATAGTTTGTTAATTTTCAATAGTTCGAAAACCTACTTTTACAAACTTGTCCTAGATGGTTCATTCTGTTTTCACCAAAATGGAAAAACATTCAGATCATTCTGGCAAAAAGTTATCAAAATCCTTTTAATAGACCTATCCGTTTTCCAAAAACCATGCAAATGTATTTGTCGAAAAGCTTGCCAAATTGGACGAGGCTATATTTAACGCCTTGTCATATTTAGGCCAAACTTGCTGGGCGTTATGATAACCATGAGGTTAACCTGAGGTTACTTGCACAGTTTTGCTGCAGAGCCACCTAGTGGTCAGGGGGTATGAATTTTTATTTATTTTTTATTTTTTATTTTTGCTTATACCTTCTGAATGTTTTGGCCACAAATCACAAGACTGGTCTGTTTTGATTGAGAACTTTTGAACAGAAAAATTTAGATGCTAAATTCTTTTCCCTTTGATTCCTCATGTCAAGTCAAATGGACACCAATGTTTAAAAAAACTACGGGCCAAGATTTGTAATAGATTCTTAGAAGAAGATTTTATAATACCTACCTTTAAAACCTACACTTTTGGGCTTGTCTTAGCTGCTCCATTAAATTTTTACCAAAATTGACGCAGATAATTTTTCAGACTATTCTGCCAAAAAGTTAGCAAAAACATTCTTTCTCGAAAACTGTGCAAAAAATTTTGCCAAATTGGACATCAGCTAATTCTCTTAAATGCGTTCCCTGCGTTCCATTCGGAAGGGCTCATCCCTATGCCCTAAAACCTTCAACGGGTTTACCCTCCGGAGTGAGAGCTTCGAAGGGTTGAAGAGTATAGGGAACCAAACAACTGTTTCTTGAAGTGCCCCTCCGCGTCATCATCCCGTGGCCACACGGAGGCGCCGTCATCATGCAAAGAATCTGCGCAAAGGATCATGGGGGCCCGGAGTGTCCATAAGTTGTACCCTTTGAAATCCTTCATTCCGAAGGGCCCTTTGAAGTGACTAGTTTTACACTTCAATATGGCAGCCATGACTGTTTTCACTCTGAATTGCCCTTCGGAGGGCGATATATACCATTTGGAACGCACCGTTTGGCATATTCAGATCAAACTTGATGTGTTACCATGACCTACTTGCCACAGTTTCGTTGCAGCACCACCTAGAGATATGAAAAATGGCTATTTTTGCTTAACTTCTGAATGCTTTGGGCAAAAATCACAAGACTGCTCTATTTTGATTCTGAATTTTGAAATGTAAAGTTTAGATGCAACACAAAAAAAAATGTGTCAAACTGGACATGAGGCTATATCTCTCAAATGCTTTGTCGTATTTAGACCAAACTTGCTGGGTGTTAATAATAACCATGACCTGAGGTTACTTGCAGAGTTTCGCTGCAGTGCCACCTAGTGGCCAGGAAATATGAAAAATTCTAAATTCTTTTTTTTTTCTTCTGATTCCTTGGCTCATGTTGAGTGACACCAATGTTTAAAAATTCTACGGGTCAAGACTTTTAGCAATCGATTCGATTTTCACCAAAATTGACACAGATCATCTTCAGAACATTCTGGCAAAAAATGATCAAAACCCTTTAATAGACGCATTCATTCTCGAAAACTGCAAAACGAATTTGAAGAAATGCTTGTCAAATTGGACATGATGCTATATATCTCCAGTGCTTCACTGCCACCTAGTTGTCAGGAGATATAAAAAAACAGCTATTTTTGCTTATAACTTATGAACACTTTTGTTTCTCAAATTCTACGTCAAGATTTTTTGAAAATTTTAATAGTTCGAAAAACCTACTTTTTTCAAACTCGATTTTTACCAAAATTGACAGGTAATTTTCCGATCATTCTGGAAAAAGTTTATCAAAAGCTTATTGATAGACCCATCCATTCTCAAAAACTGTGCAATTATATTTTCAAGAAAAGCTTGCCAAATAGGACATAAGGCTATACCTCTCCAATGTCATATTCAGACCAAACTTGCTATGTTTTTTTTTGCTTATAACTTCTGAATACTTTGGCTACAAATCAGATTAGGAGCTACATACCAAGTCCAACAATACCCAATATCCAATGTCCAATTTTAGGCATCAGCCATTTTGAATTCTTTTTTCCTGATTCCTTGGCTCATGCTGAGACAAAAGGACACCACAATTTTTTTGCAATTTTTAATAGTTTGAAAAAAAAAAATGTCAAAAGTGATAAACCAGTAAATCATATTGCTATTATATTATATTATATGCCATTTTTTGCTAAAATCATTCTAAAAAGGCTATAATTACACATTGTTGCAGTTAGTCTGATGCTCCGTGCCATGCCTTGCTACACAGTCAAAAATAGCAAATGGTTTTCCGCCCAGCTTTCTCCTTATTACCTCATCTAGCAGCAAAATATCTAATGTGAGGAGAACACTAGCCATGTGACTTCAAAACGTGTACACACACACACACACACACACACACACACACACACACACACACATTTTGCAGATGTCTTCCCCTGTACAAACATCATGAATTAATGAAAGGTGCTGTTGGCCCTCTGGAAGCGAGGGAGAAGAACATTGCATCAGAGAATTGTGGGATTGAGCCAGTGTCTCTTTTATGTTGTATTGCAACACTGTCTCATAAAACACTATCACAAACATGTCAGCATAGTCCAAATTTGAAACATACTATAGCTTGAACTGGTTTTACTAATAGGCAGTTGTTTTGACACTGCTTGTCTTCTGAATCTAGACCACCAGGAAATCAAAATGAATTCACGTTTATTGCATCCATAAAAATTAACACTGCTGTTTTAATTTCTAAGTGAGCATCTTAATAAACAAACAGCAATAAAACGACTTGTTCTCTAATCATTTAACCTTTAGCCGTGGCCATTAGTTCTCCCCAGAGTCAAGCACAGATGCTGAATGACTCTCATTGCCGGAATAAAGTAGCCCTCTCATTAAAAAATCATACCAGCTACACATTCTCTAATAAAATAGCAAATCACCTCAGAGGCACTATGACAGCATTACAATCTGCGGGAAGACGGCTATGAAACGGGTTTTGCCCTGAACTGGAGATACAGTACCTGTTTTAGCTTTCATTAAGTTGTCATTAAAGAACTCAGAAAGGTAAGAAACTCCATCTGAGAATATAAAACATTAAATTTACTGGTGACTAAAACAGCATGATTTGATTAAAAATGCCTGATAGTATGAATAGGGAGCAGTTGTGAGGAAAATAATAGACATGAGGATTGGAAAAATGAAATGAGAAATTGTTCAAAAACTTAACATAAATGTAAGAACTCATTAAAAATAAGATAAGCTATACTCGAAAACATAAAAGATTTAGTACTTTCTACAAGTTAAAGTAATTAATTTAATTTTTGTATTTGTTGTCAATTCATTCATAGAAATTATGAGGTTCTAAAAAAAAAAAAAAAAAAAAAAATCTCAATAGGAAAATTTTGTCAATTCATTCAGGAGTCATTTAATCATTCATTCAACCAACTCATTCAACTGTATGTTATTTAGAACATATTTAGAATGTTATTTAGTTTATTATGCTGTGACTCTTTGTACGTATTACTCTTCTTTACTGTGCTTACCTAATTTAATTTAATGTATATTTTAGCTGAGCAAAAATAGAAGAAAAATTACAAAATGGTGCATTTATGCGCATCTATCACATTTTAAAATAACACAACATGAAAGTTACATTGTTGGTACCACTGCATGAGAGATCAAACTGGTATTACATTACAGTCTATTTGAAAATAAAGAATAATTTACACATTAGTCAACATTGTGTCTCATATATAGATATACATATATATTGTGTCAGCTCATATATTTCCAAAATTAAGCTATATGAAAGCTTTTTAGCAACTTCACATGAACAGCTAGTGTCAACTTAGTGTTAATCGTAGGTGATCAGCTAAATAAGTATAGACATCTTATAATCATTTAATCAATATTTATAAATGAGTACATCTAATGAGTTCAAGAGCTTAATAATATTGGCCGATCAAACAAAAATCTTAACATTAAATGCACAGCTGAACAAAGATCAGAGTCAGTCAGAGCCAGTCAAGTGAGAGTTACAAAGACACAGAAAGAAAAAGATCTTTAAATGGGGGATCAAGAAATGGTGGGGGAACCGTGAGCAATTACCAGCCAAGTGAAAATAATCAGGACAGACGTGGTAACCTCAAGAACCGACAGGGGAATTACATGTTAAAGTGCCTTTCCTCTGAACCCCTGTTTCAAATAACCACAGCCTCATTCCACGTAAGTGACCAGGAGGTTATTTCACCTAAACCACTTGTGCAGAAAGTCATTTTGGATACAACACTAATGGCTGTTCAACGGAAATACTTTCCCAGTAATGGAATTCAATCAATCGGATGAAGAAATGTCAGATCTTCACTGCTTTTTGCTATCTTTTTTTATCACCCACTGAAGCATCCTTATGAAACAACTTCTGAGTTGCACCAAACACATTTGGAGAGGAGATTCATGATCTCTGGGCATTGTTGATGTTTGTTTATCCACATCAAGGTGAACTGTGCGATGATGTCACCTCAACCCAGTATAGGGTAGGGTCTTACAACATGTGCCAGACTGGGATGGGAGCTTCCCTTTGTCTCCAGATACACCTAATGGCAAGCTGGCCTGAATATTTAAGCTACTGTAAGTGTTGGCCTGTCGGCTTGAATCTGCTCAAGGATGATGATGAATGCTCACTGTCTGCTCCTCTGTGATATGAAAGGGCACATAGTAAGTGTATTGGTGTATGTTGTTTTAAGGGGGTGTTCAGTTGAGGTTGAGGTAAAGGTTGAGGCAGCCAGACATCACTAATACACACCTAGGAGAAAAGGACACAAGGAGAGTTTTTTTCTTTTCTTTTCTGGGGAAACTGTAACACCAGCAAAGAATGGAATATACTCCATTAAATATGCAGTTTAAGCATGATGGTGTCCAGATGTGTGGCTTAGGCACCTTAGATTTAATACGTCTCACATGTGAGATAAAACCAGATTTAACTTCCTTGATTTAGAAAAAAAAAAAGGTGCAACAACTTGTCACTGGGGTAGCACTCACAAAGAGACACCTTTCTACATACTTTACCCCTAAAAGGTTCATAAACCCTTTCAGGTTGTAATTTTAAAATGTGATAGATATGTATAAATGTGGCATTAAGTAAGATTCTGTGTATTTTTGCTCAGCCTAAATGAATATATATATATATATATATATATATATATATATGTATATGTGTGTGTGTGTGTGTGTGTGTGTGTGTGTATATAGATAGATAGATAGATAGATGAAAGTTTTCAGGTTGTGTTATTTGAAAATGTGACAGATGTGAATTTTTTTTTTTTTTTTAAAGATTTTGTCTATTTTGCTCAGCCAAAAATAAAATAAAATAATAAAACAAAATGTTAAAAAAGACTGTCAGGTTGTATTATTTTAAAATGTGACAGATTTTATACGATTTTGTCCGTTTTTGCTCAGGCAAAAATAAAAAAAATAATAATAAAAAAATAATAAAAATAAAATAAATAGATAAATAAAATTTAAAAAAGTCAGTACTGGGAAAGAATAATAATAAAAATAAAAATAATATATATATATAATACAAAAGTTTAATTAAATAAGTTTAATTAACTACGTTTATTTAAAATGTAATTATTATTCTTAATTAGGATGATGATGATGATGATGATGATGATGATTTTTATTATTATTATAAAGACAAACAAACCAGCAAACATGTCTCATTTTCATTTAGTTTAAGTCATAGTACTAAATTAACTAAAACTAATAACTATTTATATATATATATATATATATATATATATATATAATAGAATGACAATAAAACAACAAAATTACTTAAACTTTCACTAAAATTAAAATGACAACAAAAAATATACAAATTAAATCAAATTTAAAATATTAACAAAAACTATATTGGTATATTAATGATACAAAAATTACACTGCACTGAATATTCATTGAAAATTGTATGTGTTTCTCAGATGGCCTCATCATAAATTCATGTATTTTGTTATTTTGCGTTATATGTTAAATTGTATATAATATGCAATCTTGTACGTGGTAAGATCTCAGGATAATAATTCATATTGTTGTTATTTTTATTATTATTATTAGGTCTGGGAATTTGGGTATTGTTTTTGCCACCCTTGAATGTTAAACAGTCTGCACATGTCATTAGGGTCAAGGGTTAAGATTTAATGCAAATGCGTTGATTTAAAAACAACTGAATGTACCTACACACCTTCTCTGTGTCAGTTCCTGCACAAAAGGGAAGGTTTCCAGTCTGGTGTCCTCATTGTGTTAAACTATCAGTATCGTTCCCCAGTGGCCCGTGCCCTCTGAGCACCAGTGACAAGGACAAAGTAACAGAAATGGCACGGTGCCACCCCTGTCTGCCTGCCTCTGATAAAGAAAAGACATTATTAGAACCAGTCATTTATCTAATGTGGCAAACTCCATCTCGGGCTCTCCCAGTGGCATTACTTCCCACCCGAGCGCATTCACTCATCTCTGCCATACATCCTCATACTTCATTTCAGATAGCATTGTGTCGTGTAACGTTTAATTCAGCATTTTTTTCCCTCCTAGAAGTATTTCTATTCTTCGGTCAGTAGAGAGTCTGCGATAGCACTAATGAGGCCATGAACGTGGAGTGTGTGTGTCGAGGTGGCTTCCTGAGCGTGCGACAATATTGTTTGGCGAGTGAGAGGGAGATGACATCATCCTCTTCTGTCTTGCTCATCATCCCATGTGTGTTTGTGTATAAAAAACATTCCTGTTAAATTATTCAGTGCAACCCTGCCCACTGGTTCCGACTTCTGTAATGATTTTATTTAAATGGTTGAAACTCTGTGGCTGGAGGAGGGAGGTTTGGAGGTGAGAAGCATAACGGCAGTCTTGTTGCACTGTGGCACCCAATATAACCTACTTGCTGTTTCTCAGTAGTTACACAAAGTGTCATTTTACAGGCAGCACTCCATAAAACATAAAAAAGCCTTTAGTTCTTCAATTCTGCAGAGACTGACTTTTGTTTGTGGATCCAGAGATCCCATTAATGTATGCATGAAAACAATAATTTAGCGTTTTATTTAATTATGCTTATCTGATGAATGATGAAACCATTGACAACTAATCATAAACCAACTGTCTTTAAAATTATGCATATGACTTGATTGTTGTTAATTAGACTAAACCAATTTCTATCCATAATTTTCAACAAAATACTGTAATATTTAAAACTGATATTTGTTTGTGAGCAAAATCTAGTAATTTCAATAAGAATCAACATGATCTGGAACTTCACGTGAGGGCGAAATATTTCTCCATGCATATTTCACAGCACTTTCACTGCTTGTGTGGACTCATCTTTTTTTTCTTAGGTTTTCGATACCTAAAAATGTCATCTACTGTAGGTCACCCTAGTGTCATTTTTTATATGTAGGTATTAGTACATGATGTTTAGAAGCACAAAGCGTACAATTTTGACGTATTTTAACATTTAAAATGCAACAATGAACTAAATATTTACTAATCTTTTATATCATTAAAATATGTGTATCAATGCATTTTTATCAATAAGCAATTTTGATTTTTAGACCCCTTAACCTACCCCCAAACCTAAACCTACACATTTTATGGCAAATATAAAAATACATCAAATGTAACTGACTGAAATATGCAGGGAAATGAACATTTGTGACCATGGACCACAAAAACATATAAGTGTTATAAGTGTAAATTTTTCGAATTGAAATTTTAAATTCAAATCATCTAAAAGCTGAAAACAACAACAAAGTGGTTTTCCAGCTTTTGTTAAAAGTGGGAGACGAGGAATACAGCGCTGCAGTTCAAATCTTGGTGCCTGGATATCAACTCTGAGCGTTTACACAACATCCTATCAGGTGATCTATTCAGCCCAGTTTTATCACTATCCTCATGTAAGAAGTTAGGAAGAAGTAAGCTTTACATTAGCTGAGTTAACATTAGATGTTTAGAACTATTGCCACGTTATCTAGAGCTTTAGGAAATGTTTAGGATATTTTTATCATAAACTATGTTTAATATGATGCAGACATTCCAGTATAAATGCTAGGATCAACATTGGTTTTATATAACAGAAATAACAGAAACATTTAACCTCTATACAATTTTAAACATGGTTTATTTTTAAACATTTTAAACATTTTTGCTTATGTGTATTATTCATGTCAGTCAGTAAAATGTGAGAAACATGAAGAGAAAGGCAGCATACTGTATATAGCATCCTTCTTAAGGAAGAGTAACAAAAAGCAGTCAAATGAATCATAAATTATGACTAAAGACTATTATGACTAAACATTTTATGTGAATTTAAATTAATTTAATTGTAATTAAAATTAAAGTATTGTAGCAATTGCACATTATACATCATTGTGATTTAGGCACCTACACTACTTTTAAAAAAGTATTTTATGGTGCCATGTTTGCTTGTATAACGAAATGAAATGTGCCACCCCAGAGTAACTGCTGGCCCCTGCCTAGCCACCCCTATGAAAAATCCCTGGCTCCGCCACTGGGAGTGTGACGAGACACTTATCCCACGAGACGAGACACGAGAACGTGTTCACGTGAACGAGACGAGACAAGATTTTTAAACGTTTTTAAAGAAATCCTCAATTATGGAATATATAGGCAAAAATACACTCTAAAACACTGGGTTAAAAAAGGGACGAATCCAGAACAAAACAACCAAAAACATTCATCCCTTTTTTAATTCAATGCTGGGCTATATTTAACCCAGCATTTTTTAGAGTGTAGTATTTTATTCAACTGAAAAACACAAAATGCAAAATGCAAAAAAAAAAAAAAAAAAAAAAAATTAGAATTTTGATATAAACTTTTATTTTAATGAATTATATGCAGTAATAAACATGTAAACTAAAGATGCCTGATTCTGGATAAATTGAAAATCAAGTTTTTTTTTTTTTTAATATATATAAATTGGAGATCACGATTCTCTCACAATTTTGAAGAAAAAAGATTTAAAATCTAAACAAAATAACACAGTTTACTAGTGGTTCTGACACAATGTTCATTGGTTAAGTCTTTTAATATATTTTATTATATATGCTTAAAAATATATTTGATCAGAATTTAACACAGTAATGATGATCATTATGTGGTTGAAAAGACTGTTTGTGTTGCTCTTTCTGGATCAGCAGCAACATGAATGCAGATTTGACTGTCTTTAATACCTGTTTTACATTGTAAGTGTCAGTGGAACATGAGCAGCGCAATGTGAAACTGTTGCAATAGACACCGCTGAATTGTTGTCATTCAGGAATAAGTTTAAGGTCTTTTAAGGATTAATCTTGCCGCTCTAATGTAAACCCTTCAAAATGTTTTGCAAGGATATCATCACGTTAGGATCTTGCGATATAAGGCACATAAGATCTCGCAAGATCCGTACCACGAGATCTAGTCACATCACTATAAAATACATATTAATTATCAAGAGATCACATTGTGTAGGTAGATATCTCACAAGGGTTTGTATTTGGACCCATACTATCCTCATTACACCACTGCTTCCAAGGTCTTACCAAGCATTAGACACCTGTGACATGAATGTGCTTTACTGGATGAACCACACACCAGGTAAGAATAACTGACAGACTGTATTCTATAGAGCACAACCTTTATCATAGAGAAATCATGAGTGTGACAGCTCTTCATCAATATTAATGGACCTCACAAATCCAAAACCTAAATCTAGATCTTGGTCACGGATAAGCCTGCCTTAGCCAAGTGTGCCAAGTCTTTTGTTTAAGTTCAAACAAAGATCTTTTTAGCAATTATACTAGTGCCATTGAAAGATCTTGTTTCCCATCAATAACAAGAGCCTGTATAAGATTCAAGCATCTTTGAACACGTCTAATGGAGTGGCTTTACGTGACAAAAGCATTAGAAAAAGGTCAGATATGAGGAGATCCATCAGTGGAAATCAAAAGTATCTGTTTTTAACCTGCTTCGTGATGGATTATGCATATTGATGTGCACATGGCTGGGAGTATTTGTGACGTAATTACCCGTTAGTTTACATCTTAAGAAAGGATAGTGAAGCTTAAAGGATTAGACTTAAAAATTGCTATGCTAAACATGAATTGTTTTATTTATTCAGTAGAGCTCAAAAGATATCTTAAAAAATGTTTCAACTGCTTTTGTCCATACAATGAAACTGGAACAAAATACAAACACTGAGCAAAACTTTTTCTTTTTGTTATACAAAATAACTAAAAATCATAATGGTTTGGAACAAGATATAAATAGACATTCTTGTAAGAGCTATTTGAAACCCCAATATGTAAAACACAAAAGCAGACCTTCATCATCCTGGCTTGTTGCTATGTAATTTGAAAAATCTCCTGCCTCTTCCTTTCCCCTCTTGAGTAAGGTAAAGGGGCATAAATGCAGAAAACTGTTTTATAAAAAGGTTAATTTGTCATTCAAGGGAACTGTGAAGGAAAGTACATCATTCATTTCTTTCTTGTGAAGGTGGGTTAAACAAACAAAGAGCAAAAACTGCACAGCCCCATGAGGACTGAGAAAACTTGACACGGCACAGCATGCAGAGACATTATGAATGTCTGAGCCATTAATCCAGAGATTCAGGAAACCTCCTGGGTTACGAGCAAAAGGAAGCTTTTTGATTGTCTAGGTTATGAATCAAAGATGGCTTCTAGTTGTAATCTCTGTTATTAGTTGTGCTTGCTAAGGCAAGCATTACTATTGCTCATACTGCCTGTGGTATGGACATAAATTATAAATCAAATCACACACACTGGGGGGAAAAATGCTGCAGAAACATTTTTCACTCAAAAAATGTACATTTGTTCAATGTGTTACTAGTTATTTTTAAATATGTAATTTTTGAACTATAATAACAGTCATATATCAGTATCCTATAGCTACCACCCAATTAAGGTTTTGCAGGCAAGCACCAATTATATATATATATATATATATATAAATATTTAATCACTTTATTATTAATTTGCAATAACACAGAGTGAATAAACGGCACTTAAATTTGTATTACACAACTTTTAAAGAGTTCAAGTTCAGAAGATCCGTTGTGTCACTTAACAAGGTTCTGGTACCAACAGTCTCTTTAAATCACTTGACAAGTCAGCTGAGCTTTAACAGTCTAACAATCAATCTTGAGTTTATGTCAACCATTATAACTGATAAATGAAAGGAAACAACCTAGCATCAAGAAACCATAAGAAACTGGATTTTACCTCAGGCTGGAGAGATGTAGAACAACAAGGAATGCTGAAGAAGGTGAAGGAGCCCACTGTAACTTACTTTAATGTGCTAGCACTTTTGTGGACACCAGCGCAACTATAGTATACTAAACATACTAGCCTGCATACTAGATGTGGAATGCGTGTAAAATATGTACATCAGTGGATTCTCTGCAATGAATGGGTGCCATCCGAATGAGTAAACATAAAACATTGCTTCCACCTACAATATAAGTCCTCTCTCCATGATATTGCTTTCGCCAGCGGAAATGCCATCTCATCCAGATCAGGAGAGAAATATGCACAGATCAAGCAATCAATGCCTAATGATACATTAGTTTGGATTACTTGTGGATTACTGTGATGTTTTTATCAGATGCTTGGACTCTCATTCTGACGGCACCCATTCACTGCAGAGGATCCATTGATGAGCAAGTGAAATAATGCTAAGTGATGTAATGATGAAGAATCAAATTCTTCTATTTCTTAGATGGCCTGAGGGTTAGTACATTCTCAGCAAAGTTTCATTTTTGGCAAACTCTTCCTTCAAGCGGAGCACATTTGACTTATTTAGCTTTGAAATGTACTTTAAAAAACCCTTTTATTTTGCTTACTGCAGTCAAGGGATTCTATAGATCTGTAAAAAGGCAGAAGACACAGATGCAGCATGGGTAGTGAGAGTGTTTTCCTGTGCCCCGGGTAAAAACCCGCTCAGGTGTGAAATTGAAGATGAAACAGACATGCAGTTATAAGCACCAGATACAGCGTGGCATTTTGGTTAAACAACTGTATATGTTTAATGCACAATTATAGCAGAAGGCACATCAAGTTAAATTAGAACAATATCTTACTATATGTAGTTTTATTTTAGGAGGTTTATTTCAATAGTATATCATTCAAATAATCTAAAATGCTGGTAGAAAGTTACAATACTAAGTAATATGAATAAAGTATAAAAAGCAAGAAATAAAAATGCAACCTAAAAAATACTACACATTCAACAATTCTAAAACAACACACCCATTCCCTGTTTAAGCAAGCATGCAAAACTGTGTATGTGTGTAAGTGTGCCCATGTATTCAGCTGGGGGGTGGGATACTGAAAAAATATGAATTATTGAAAAGAATTTGCTCAGGCTGAAGGTCAGAAACTGGGAGAAGGAACTCCTCGTGATTAAAAATTCATGTTTGCCGAATTGTCTTCTAAGCTTTGTGCTGAGAAGGCGAAGATGTTTGTATTGCATGCGTTCGATTCCACCAATGGTAAAACAGATCCGAGGAATGAGGCTGGGTTAGGCAACAATTGCAAAATGGTTATTGTCTGTGATAAACCATATCATAGTCTGCCTACAACTCCCATATTACATTTATAACATTTGGAAATAAAAAAAGCAATGGTGTGCTGTTTCAGCAGCAGGGTTTTGCTCTGTTGTGCATCAGCTGAATGAAAATGAAAAATATGTCCATTTAAAAAGTATTATAGTAACAGATTTTTTTTTTTAATATAGTAGGTATGTTGTAAAAAAATCTGAATACCTCCTCCTGATGACAACTAACTAAATAACAGAAATACAATGAATGGCTAAGAGCACCTTTGTACACTTCTGCCATGGAATTAAATGAAACATTGTTGTGACTTTTTTTTTTTTTTTTTTAATCACACTTTGACTTTCCGACTTTAATTCCCCTAATTTTAAGTTTAAATCTTACAATTTTAAGTTCATGTCTTACAACTTTTTCAGAACTTGGATTTCATAACAAAAAATTCTTTATTTTAAAAATATAAAAATAACTTTATTTCTTGCAGTTTTGGGTTCATATCTCACAATTTTGAGTTAACAATTCTAAGACAACGGACACAAGCAAAATTCAAATGATTCAACAGCAGAATCACTACATTTAGGCTACTTCCAGTCCACAATTTCATCGACTTTTGACTTAAGAATGCACTAATGTGTAGTCATGGTGGGTTTGGACTTGATCTGTCTGTGTCTTAGAGAGAAGCTCTACTTCTGGTTTGGTGGAAGAGAGACTGTGGCAGTGTGAATTAACTTATATGAAAGAGATTATGACTTTGATGAATGCTATTCATTATGCACACATCAGCAGCTTTGAAGAAAAAGGACAAACTTGGAGAGAGAGAAAGAGAGAGAGAGAATGAACATTTGCGTAAGAAGGCGAGACAGATGAGTTGAAATTAATGAGGAAATTGTGTGATAAGAGAACAGTCACTGACAAAAGAAACAGAAAACATAATTAAAGGATTTTTGAACTCATTGTCAAAATGAAGGATATTCTTCAAACAATTTGTAATTATACTAAATATGAAATAATCTGCTTTCCTTCTCGACAGATGACCACAAGGGGGAGACAACCATCTAAAATCCACAGGCTTTATAATCTTAAACTTCATATACTGGTATTTTTGCTATCAGTGTTAAGAATTAGTGCTCATTGTCTGTTACTTTCACATAAATATATCGATAAACAGTCCAAAAGAGTGTTCATTGAAACATTTGCCAGTGAAATTAATATAATTTGAATTTTGCATGTTGCATATAAAAGCTAATAATGTAATTAGATTGTAAATCAATAGTGTTTGCTCTTCAGGTCTTCAGTTTAAAAAAAAAAAAAGAAAAAAGTATAGATTATATCAGTGCAACTCAAACATGGTTTGACTGACTTTTGATTACCTCTGATACCGTGCTCATGTAAAATGATTTTTAATCTGTTTCACCACCACTGGGGTCTTGTCCTCTAGGCAGAAAACGTGGCAGTTCAATCAAAAGAACAATGTGGGTGAGAGCAGCTTTATAAGTTTAGAGCATTTTGAATGGCATGCTGGGATAGGTAGAATGTTCTGGTTTTGTGGAAATGGTTGAACAATCAGCTAGCGGTCTATATCAAAGTTTCACACTGAATTTATTGTCAGGTTCAAGAAGGGAAGTGTGCAGTGCTGCATCCATTCTGTGTGTACAATCTAAATCTGGACTGGATCACTCAGTCTCCTGTGCATGTTGCAAGGCAAATCATTATTCATATCTCAACCTGTCTGGCTTTGCAGGAGGGACCTGCCCTGTGCTGGGGGGAATTCCCTCAAGCCACGGCTCAGGGATAATTTTTCTTCTGACTAAGGACATGGCGGTCCAACATTCCAGCCCTCATCCCTTCAGTCTGGCACGTAGGTTGCTTCCAGGGGATAAGATGCCACATATTCCCTTCTCACTAGTGTTAGTTCTAGAGTGAGCCAAGAAACAGTCTACCAAGAAACACCACACACATACACAGAAGCATAGACACAGACAGACACACAAATTCACTCTAAGAAAAGTCCATTAAAACATGGCCAAATGTATTGTGAAGAATGAAGAATTATTATTTTCTAACAGGTGTTTTACCTGTATTTTGAGTTATGCATTGCATTACATTGTTTTATGTTTAAAGAAAATGTCATTCAATTTACCAGAAAACATACTAGTAATATTCTGTTAGGATTATTTGTTTTTCTACAGACATAGTTGAAGGCAGGAAGACTAATTATAATCAATAATAGATGGATGGATGGATGGATGGTTTGAGTAATTACTTGAGAGGCTGATTGGTTGTACGATGGAAGTTAAATGAATGAATGAATGAATGAATGAATGAATATTTAGATGATTAATGGTTGCATGGATGTCTGGATAGATGGATGAATAGATAGATTAATAGATTGAGTGATTACTTGAGAGGCTGATTTGTTGAAAGATGGAGGTTAGATGAATGAATGAATTAAGTAATGGTTAGATGAGTAATATATGGATGGATGAATGAATGGATAGATGGATGAATAGATAGAGTGATTACTTGAGAGGCTGAGTAGTTGGAAAATAGAGGCTAGATGAGGGAATGGTTATTGGATGGATGAATGAATAGATAGATGAATAGATAGTTATTACTTGAGGCTGGTTAGTTAAAAGATGGAGGTTAGATGAACGAACGAACAAATGAATGAATGAATGAATGAATGAAAGAATGAATGCATGAATGCATGAATGCATGAATGCATGAATGAATGAATGAATGAATGGTTAGATGGATGAATGAATGGGTAGACAGATGCATAGATTACTTAAGAGGCTGATTAGTTGGAAGATGGAGGTTAGATGAATGAGTGAATGAATGGTAAATAATTAATGAATGGACGGATAGCTGGAAAGAGAGATAACAGAGTGATTACTTGAGAGGCTGATTAGTTAGAAGATAGAGGTTAGATAAAAAAATGAATGAATGGTTAGATGGTTAATGAATAGATGGATATATAGATGGATGAGTAGATAGAGTGATTACTTGAGAGGCGGATTAGTTGGGAGATGAATGGTTAGATGGTTAATGAATGGATGGATGGATAGATAAATGAATAGATAGTGATTACCTGAGAGGCTGAATATTTGGAAAATAGAAGTTAGATGAGTGAATTAATGAAAATGATTATTGGATGAATGAATGAATGAATGAATGGATGAGTAATAGATGGATGGATGAATAGATAGACAGATGAATAGATAGATTACTTGAGAGGCTTATTAGTTGGAAGATGGAGGTTAGATGAATGAATGAATGAATCAATGATTGAATGAATGGTTAGATGGTTAATGGATGATGGATAGATAGATGGATAAATAAAGTGATTACTTCAGAGATTGATTAGTTGGAAGATGGAGGTTAGATAAATGAATGAATGAATGAATGAATGAATGAATGAATGGTAAATAGATGGACGATAGCTGGAAAGATGGATGAATATATAGAATGATTACATGAGAGGCTGATTAGTTGAAAGATAGATGTTAGATGAATGAATGGATAGATGGATGAGTAGATAAAGTGCTTGAGAGGCTGATTAGTTGGACGATAGAGTAGATGAATGAATGAATGAATGTATAAATGAATGGTAAATAATTAATAGATGGACAGATAGCTGGAAAGATAGAGTGATTACTGGAAAGGCTGATTAGTTGAAAGATAGAGGTTAGATGAATGAATGAATGAATGAATGAATGGATGTTAGATGGTTAATGAATGGATGGATGGATGATGGATAGATGGATGAATAGATAGGGTGATTATTTGAGAGGCTGATTAGTTGGAAGATGGAGGTTAGATAAATGAATGAATGAATGAATTAATTAATTAATTAATGGATGATGGACAGATGGATGAATAGATAGGGTGATTACTTGAGAGGCTGATTAGTTGGAAGATGGAGGTTAGATAAATGAATGAATGAATGAATGAATTAATTAATTAATGGATGATGGACAGATGGATGAATAGATAGGGTGATTACTTGAGAGGCTGATTGGAGGTTAGATGAAGGAATGAATGGTTAGATGGTTAATGGGTGGATGGATCAATAGGTAAAGTGATTACTTGAGAGGCTGATTATTTGGAAGATGGAGGTTAGATGAATGAATGAATGAATTAATTAATTCATGTTTAGATGGTTAAGACAAAGAAGAGCTGCTTTAGTAGTGTGTTGTTGCTATATTGGAGAAACCCTGCATCTTCCACCCTGGTTCAATTAAAGGCTCTGCATGATCCTCTTGTTCATAAACATTCTCAGGGTCTGAATCAGGCTCAAATTAGTAAGGCAAAATTGACACTATGGTTAATATTTACTACCTGAGCAGATGGAAACTTAGTAGTTATGGTAAGGGGCGTGACATTACTGAACCATACTATAAACGGTTCACCAAGCACACACTGGGCCAGCTAACCAATCAGAGCACATTTCATGATTTGGAAGGAGGTTTCATCGAAACAGGGAATAAACACAGTGTTTGAAACAGACTGGGAGAAAGGTACTGCAATAATAAACACCCCAAAACACCCCAAAATCTAAACCAAGACTTTGCAAAAGAGAATAATAGGACCCATTTATATATAACATTCACCAATGCAGAAGAATGAAAAGATAAAACTTCTAAACAAAACTACTGTGTAAAGTGAAATTCCATGCTGGATGAACAGATTTCAGAAAGGTGAGCCGAACAGCAACACCTGCCCACACTTCTCATGTTTTATCTCTCCTCACCAGCCTCGAGTGTCACCAAACAACCTGTAATCCTCTTAACTTTATTCACACAGCTCACTCTGTCTGGAGCTGCTGCATTTTAAACAACTTAAAAATCCTCATGTGCTTTCTTGCTTGTTTTCCTAAATGCATTAACATTCATTGTTTGATTCTGAAGAGATTGTTTATGTTTTTTTTTCTTCTTCTTCTTTTTCTCAGACTGCGGCTGCTTCCTTATTGTGTAAAAGTGCTGGATCAAAGACTTCCTGTCCGGAGCTCTGGGGAGCAGCTGACTCAGTGCCTGGACTTTCACGCACACTATCGTTTTGGGGGTGGAGATAATTTGATTTAATTTCATCGGCTTGCCTGAATCATGTTCTGTCTGGGGAGAAAAATTGATGATGTCTGAGGCAATAACATGCCGTGACGCAGAAATATATGAACATGTACACAAACACACACATACAGATGAATTTGTCTCGTTTCTTATGACCTTGAATGTCCTCAGCTGTGGCGATAGCTAGTGCACTTTACTATGGGAAATGAATAACTCTTTTGGTCTCTCTTCAGTTTCTGTAATAATTTACCTAAAAGTCCACATGAAACCAAAACTATCCATTCTTCTTTTATTAACAGGGCTATAAAACCATTCCTGGCCTTACTGCAAATGATTCTTAAGTGCACATTATTGCAAAAAGAGAAAACTGTTTGTCCTTGTAATCCTAGTAGTAGTTCATGTCGAAGGACTGTCTTCCTGTCCCCAGGAGTTCATACTTTTATGTTTTGCTCAGTCTGAACAACGAAGGACAAAAATCCGAACCTGGCATACTTGGCATACCCCAACATTTCAGCCAATCTTATGTCATCAAACCCAACATGATCGAAATTATTCATATCAGATAAAGTTTCTGATTGGCTAGCTTTCTGATTGGTTAAAAATATGGGTTAGCCCCCTGACTTTAACCTCTGAAATATCATGTAATCTATTCATGTGTTATTCAAATGACCAGACAGACATGACGACAACTGGAGACTGTTTTTAGAAAAACCCAACTGTCTTTGTTTTATTATCCTCAACATGGCCAGAATTTCAGGTTAAAACATGTTGCGCATTAGGTCATTAGGGCCTTTCCCCTGGAAAACAATCAGATTGTCATTTGACACAAACCTGCTGGACTTGGACCCAGACATTGGCACTAAGTGCCACCTGCCCCTTTTCTACTACTGGTGCCCAGTGCCACCTGCACCCTTGATCCATGAGGGCAGCTGCTCCTAATGACCTTTCACCCAGCAGCTGTGCCCAGAAGAGTCAGTCCAGCTATTATCACCACAATCAGGGGGATCCAGACAGCGAGGGAGAAACTGGGGGCCTTGATGTGCTCGCTGCTCCATTTACCACACCTGCCACCTTTAACACAAAGCATTAAATCTGAACAGGGTTCCTTCAATATGTTGATGACATCATAATAGCCTTCCTGGAACAAATTGCCATTGTGTGTGTAATTTTTTTAAATGACTGAGGAATAATAATAACCGTCAAACCAACAGTCATTAAGAAAAGTGGTTAATCTAATATAATCAACCTGCTGTCTTGGTGCTGGGTAATTCAAGAAAGAAAACAATTAAATGAAAATTCTATCATCATTTACTCACTCATGTTATTCCAATCCTTTTTGCAATGTTTTGTTTCTCTGTAAAAACCACTTGGGTATTTTAATAGACATACAGACATGACAGTACTACCATTAGTTTAAATTATACGGAAAAGAACAGTTTGTGTGTTCTTCAGATATTCACCTGTTTTATGGAAGAAAGGGTGAGTAAGGGTGAGTAAACAGACTTTTCACATTTGGAAGAGCTATTGCCTTAAACTCTCAAAGAGCCATTTTCCATTTCACTGCCGCTGACCAAAAAAGCACAGTGGAGGAGAGTAAACGATTGTGTTTGTGTGTGGGCAGGTTTTGCCGTCCTTCTCTGTCCCTGTGTGTGCACATGTGCATGTCCGTGTGGCAGTGGGGGTGCTCACAGGGTGAGCGCATTTTCATATTCAACAGATATACACAGGTGAAAGGCCAGAGATGCATGACTGCATGAATAAACATTGCATCTTGTCCTGGCGCAGTTGTGTCCAGTGAGCAAATGGTCTAAGTAATGCAGCCATACAATGCAACCTGAGCCAGTGAGCCACAGAGATGGAGATGATTTTGTTCTCTGAAAATTTGCTTTAATTGCACTCCTAGACCCTATTATCTTGTCAGCAGTAGAGGAATATAAGACATGAAATAATCTCTGAATGGTTGACTGCTCAGCCCAGACATCTGTTATAGCTAAGTAGGGCCAGTTCATCTGATACAAGGTTTAAAAGACTTTTTCTCTGATGCTAAAAAACAAACCCAATAGAATGTTACTGTAATTGAGGCTAGAAATGCTTTGGAAATGAATCACTGACTGAAAAAAGACATCTGTTGGGTTAAACCAACTGCAACTGGCACACAAGTGCCTTTTTATTCAGGAAATCTGACTCCATTAATCCATTAATACTGTTGTTTATACTGCACAGTAACATTTTCGTCATATGCCTCCTTGTGCGACCTTATGGACATTTTTGTCCATTTCAGTTTTGTTTTTTGTTATAAGTGTGACTGTGTTAATGGCAACAGCATACATTTTGGCTCAGGTGTTTATTTTTATTGGAACTTTCTTCAAAAAATAAATTTTACCATCCATACAAAAAATACTCACACTCAGGACCTTAAGGACAAAAATGTCCACACTGCAATTTTTTTAACCCATGGCCATTTGACTATAAAATTATGCAATATTTGCTAATAGGCATTCATTCTATCGGTAAGGCTTCATATTTTACATTTTTACAATTTTTTACTAGATTGTGCCAGTTTTTCAAATTTGGCATATAAAAGAAATACTCGCTTTATTTGTGTTTTCTGCTTATGCATATGATAGTCTATTATAGAGTCAACTGGAAAAATAATGCAGCTATAATTGTGTGGGTATGTTGGTAAGGATGTCAGAGTGTGGTTTGCATGTGTTTACTGAAAATTTACTGTGTGTAATTAGTTTGAAAGAAATTATATTGTACTGGCAATCAAAAATCCCACTCCATGTATATGAGTCACACCCTTGACAGGGTCATAGGGCCTAACCTAAGAAGGTTAATGAGCTTTGAGGATTTTTCTTTTTCACCCAAACACACATCTTAATCCTTGATTGAACATTTGTTATTGTTTTTGTACAGAGATAAAAGGTGAGCTTGAATTTATTGTAGAAGTTCAGAAGCCCCTAAACACATTGTTTTAGTTTTCACCAAAAGAAAATGCTGATTGTTTAGTCTGGTAGATTTTATACAAAATTTGAGTTGACACAGGTGTTCTCACAGCCAAACCTATAAATATGTGGTGCTTGAGGGTTTGGTCATTTCATTGCTTGCAAGATGAAGAGACGTTACTCAGCAGAGGAAACTCTGGAGCTAGTGTTGCCCACTAACAGTGAGCATACAGGTGCTATGAATAGAAGAGATGCTGACAAAAACACAGTCAGTGAAAGTGGAAAAACATATTAATATATAACATTCCTATGACAGTTTTTTGACATGGACATTTTTGTCCATTATGGACCTAAGTGTTCGTTTTTTTTTTTAATCTGACACTACATAAAAAATAGAAATGCCTCAAAACTAATGTTGTTGTTATTCACTGACACACCCAAGAATCTAATTAGCAAAGAAAAAAAATCTGCTTAGCATTTAGTATATGGAAATTAACTACTATTTTTCATTTTTTCTTTTGTCCATTTTGCACCTGTGTAACTTGTGTTAAAGGGATAGTTTACCTAAAAAAGAAAATGATGTCATTAATTACTCACCCTCATGCCGTTTCAAACCAGTAAGACAGATAGATATTTTTGATTAAATCTAAAAGCTTTCTGACCCTGCATAAACAGCAACGCAACTGGCACATTCAAGGCTCAGAAAGATAGTAAGGACACTGATAAAATAGTCAATGTGACATCAGTGGCTTAACCGTAATGTTATGAAGCTACAAGAATATATTTTGGCTTTACATGACTTTATTGAGCAATTTATGTAGAATCCGGGTTCTACGTTAAACTCCGACTTCTGCGTCAGGAGCACCACACACATGCGTTGTGATACCACTGATGTCACATTGACTATTTGAATAATGTCCTTACTACCTTTCAGGGCTATAAAATGTGGTACATTGCTGTCTATGCATGGTCAGAAAGGATTTCATAAAATATATAATTTATGTTCTGAAGATGAAAAAAGATCCTACAGTTTTGGAATGGCATCAGAGTAAGTAATTAATAACAGAATTTTCATTTTTGGGTGAAGTATCCCTTGAAGGAGACATATGACAAAAACGTTACTGAGTTGGACATAACAGTAAAGTAACACAAAGAAGCTACAGCTCAGAAACATGTTTGCCTATCCAGCAGTTTTGTGACTCTTTTCTTAGGCATTTTGAATTCACAGCAAAACACTTTAATGGTAAATTGGTATTCTCAGCTTCACACAATCTGAAATAAGGCCTGCAAAAGGCTGGCAGATGTGTTTCATAGACAAGAGACAGCACAGCGCATACTAATGTCTCATCAGGCAGAAGTCTGCAGAACTCAGCTAAATAAACACACGTCGCCCTTTGACCCGAAATACATGCTCAATTCATCACCCGACAGAACTGAACACAGTGCTTACCTCCCATGATCTGTGTAGTATATTATTTCATCGAGAAAGAGAGATGTTTATGTGTGAAATATAGTGATCATGACATGAAAATCTATGAAGTTATTTAGAACTAACCACCGTAGTTCTATTTTATGATTGTAGGAAATGAACTATCATATTTACTTTAGCCCTTTCATCAATAAACTAAATAGGAGTGCAGATTTATCTGGCAGCTTTGCTTTATTCAATAAATGATGACCGGGGGTAATTACTAGCTGTGATTTTTTTTTAACTCAACTGTCTGGCAACAGATTGCAAAGCAATAGAGTCTTTCTTTGTACAATGAAATCTGAACATGGAAGCATTAACTGTAGAGTATTGTCAGTCTCTCTCTCCGTTCTGTTTCATTCACACTGTAACACACACACACACACACCAGTGACTGTCACTGTCTGTTGGGAGTTTAAAGTAATAGCACTGCTCAATTAGGTGCCAAATGGCTTTCCAGGGATCCGTATTTTACCTTTAATGTCGCATACAGCTGGGGGAGCAGCAGAGAAGCAAGATTTCCTGCCAGGAAGAGACATAAGCTTTATATTACATTTAAGTTATTACCCCTACAATTCAACAGGATGACACATTCATGCAATATGAAATGTTCCTAACCTCCATAAAGAGCACAAAATCAAGTCATTGTGTTCTTAGTTGTGGCCATTAGCAGGAAGTCATGCATCCGCTTGAGTTGAAGGGAATGGGATCTCATTGACATGCGGGACCTGTGGCCGTCTTTGAGGCCCGGTCAAGACTGAAATTACCTGGGTAACTGTCTGGACCAGGTTAGCAGAGATCCGCCGTGAAGTCAATTTGCAGCTTAATTTCTTTGTCACGCACCTCAGAATATTACTGTGATGTTGTATAATGGGATAATTCAAGCATAATGACATATTTCTTATATTGGAGCCATTCAGTGAGATATGGAAATGGTACTTCATAAATCCAGCTTTATTCCATTAATATTTTTTCCTCTTGAGTTATTTTGTAACTTTTCAGCATACAGATGTGCAAAAAACATATCATAATAGACTACAATGAAATAAGTAATTTGTGAGTGTTTTATAATTTGTAATTTGTGAGTTGTATATATATCAATTACTAGGGTTCAAGCACTTTAAGGCTATGGTCCACACGCACGTAAACACATTTAGTTGCATATACGTTCGTATGTGAGAAAAGTTGCACAATATGCAATCAATGAAATGCTTGTAAATGCTATATCGGCCCCCAAAGGCCAATTTATTTCAATTTCTTTCGTCCTTCGTTAACCCTGTCTTATAGGTGCTTGAAATTCATTGATCAAAGACAGACATGCTTTTTGAGATACACAAACATGCTCATAGATATCTGTGGCACTTTGGACACAGACACTACTTGTGGATTTTCAAGATTTCATAATTGAACAAACGGGTCTGTAGTTTTTACATTTTTGCCTTTTTTATGTTTTTGTCCAGCGCCAAACAGTGGCCAAACTCATGTGACCTCAGATTGAGGTTTTACATGTGTGTATCGAGTTTAGTGTAAATATCTGATTCTGTTGAAAAGTTATAGGGTTTTTTAATAATTATTGATTTACACTCCAGAGAATTTTTTTCAGATTGGGCAAAAAAAAAAACAAAAAAAAAAAACCTAGGACTAGTTCGCAAAAATAGGTTTTTCAAAAGATCACATTTTAAATCCGTAATGTGCTAAAGACACTTAAGTCTTCAACAAGCACTTTAGGAGTTATTATCATTTTCATACTTTCGATCACTTCAGGCCAATCGGGGTGAAACTTGGTGACATTGTAGATAGGATGGATACTACCATCCCTCAAAGTTTCAGATCTCTACTCTTTACGGTTTGGTCTGCCTGCTCACTTTTAGGTCAGAATGCTGATCTTTCAAAATCATAACTACAATAGGGTTTCAACGCTTCAAACTTGAACTTAGATTTAGATTTACCCCAAAGAAATTATGTCACATGTTTAACCACTATAGCGACACCAGAGCCAGCAGTAAATTTCAGAAGAACTGGCTGAGGTTAGGCTGCTCTTAGTGGGTTCATGAGCGGCATCCTGCTGACACCCTGGAGCTCACATCTCTACATCTCTTTCTCTAAACAAGGACATTCTTATTTAAAAATTCTTTAAACTACATTCTGTGACACAAAATCTGTATTATTTAAATAGTTCTTAAAGTAAAGTGCAGCATGGCAGCCACATCCACTCACTGTGAGAAATACCGCAAGCGGAGTGATGGTGATATGGTTGGGGTTCCGAAATGACTATATGTCACACTCATTTACATTTACATGTAGACATTTAGCAGACGCTTTTATCCAAAACGACTTACAAAATAGGACAATGGAAGCAATCAAAATGAACAAAAGAGCAATAACATGCAAGTTACACTCCTCACAGCCAATCAGATTTGAGGACCAGAAAAAAAAAGAAAAAAAAAAAAGGTGTTTATAGCTGTGAACAGCAATTAGTATTCAGGAAAGTATTCAGACCCCCTTAAATTGTTCACTCTTTGTTATATTGCAGCCGTTTGCTAAAATCATTTAAGTTCATTTTTTTTCCTCATTAATGTACACACAGCACCCCATATTGACAGAAAAACACAGAATTGTTGACATTTTTGCAGATTTATTAAAAAAGATAAACTGAAATATCACATGGTCCTAAGTATTCAGACCCTTTGCTGTGACACTCATATATTTAACTCAGGTGCTGTCCATTTCTTCTGATCATCCTTGAGATGGTTCTACACCTTCATTTGAGTCCAGCTGTGTTTGATTATACTGATTGGACTTGATTAGGAAAGCCACACACCTGTCTATATTAGACTTTACAGCTCACAGTGCTTGTCAGAGCAAATGAGAATCATGAGGTCAAAGGAACTGCCTGAAGAGCTCAGAGACAGAACTGTGGCAAGGCACAGATCTGGCCAAGGTTACAAAAAAATTTCTGCTGCACTTATGGTTCCTAAGAGCACAGTGGCCTCCATAATCCTTAAATGGAAGACGTTTGGGACGACCAGAACCCTTTCTAGAGCTGGCCGTCCGGCGAAACTGAGCTATCGGAGGAGAAGAGCCTTGGTGAGAGAGGTAAAGAAGAATCCAAAGATCACTGTGGCTGAGCTCCAGAGATGCAGTTGGGAGATGGGAGAAAGTTGTAGAAAGTCAACCATTACTGCAGCCCTCCACCAGTCGGGGCTTTATGGCAGAGTGGCTCGACGGAAGCCTCTCCTCAGTGCAAGACACATGAAAGCCCGCATGGAGTTTGCTAAAAAAACACCTGAAGGACTCCAGGAAGGTGAGAAATAAGATTCGCTGGTCTGATGAGACCAAGATAGAACTTTTTGGCCTTAATTCTAAGCGGTATGTGTGGAGAAAACCAGGCACTGCTCATCACCTGTCCGATACAGTCCCAACAGTGAAGCATGGCATCATCATGCGGTGGGGGTGTTTTTCAGCTGCAGGGACAGGACGATTGGTTGCAATCGAGGGAAAGATGAATGCGGCCAAGTACAGGGATATCCTGGACGAAAACCTTCTCCAGAGAGCTCAGGACCTCAGACTGGGCCGAAGGTTCACCTTCCAACAAGACAATGACCCTAAACACAGCTAAAATAACAAAGGAGTGGTTTTACAACAACTCGGTGATTGTTCTTGAATGGCCCAGCCAGAGCCCTGACTTAAACCCAATTGAGCATCTCTGGAGAGACCTGAAAATGGCTATCCACCAATGTTTACCATCCAACCTGACAGAACTGGAGAGGATCTGCAAGGAAGAATGGCAGAGGATCCCCAAATCCAGGTGTGAAAAACTTGCATCTTTCCCAAAAAGACTCATGGCTGTATTAGATCAAAAGGGTGCTTCTACTAAATACTAAGCAAAGGGTCTGAATTCTTAGGACCATGTGATATTTCAGTTTTTCTTTTTTAATAAATTTGCAAAAATGTCAACAATTCTGTGTTTTTCTGTCTATATGGGGTGCTGTGTGTACATTAATAATGAGGAAAAAAATGAACTTAAATTATTTTAGCAAATGGCTGCAATATAACAAAGAGTGATACATTTAAGGGGGTCTGAATACTTTCCGTACCCACTGTATATGGCCAAGCACACCTTTAGCATAAAGTTTTGGATTTATTTAACATTATTTAACATTAAGTCCAGGTACTTTCCGAAAGAGATAAGCAGCATTCAATAACTTCATCACTCATTTGTTCATGATCGCCTCCTTAAGCATCTGCACTTTAAAGAGCTTAATACTTTATACAACAAAAGTACAATTAATCTCTTTTGATTCAAAAGAGGAAGAATAATCCTTTTTTTTCTGGAATACAGTCCCTTTAATGCAGCATATACTCAATATACTTGACATTCTGCCCTTGGAAGAGATTGAAGTGTGTGAATAGGCAAAAGGATATTTCCCAGGACGCAACAGCTCTCAAAATGACACGGCCTATGTAGCATGTAATTTTTTCTCATTTCTTACTATCAGCGGGAAAGAAACATATTGAATATGACACAAATGTAAGCTCTTGTACCCTGACTGATCATCCCGGGGATCTGATCAAACCGTCTCCTCTTCAAACGGTCTGTAACACAGCAGATTGTCTATGGGTGCATCTGATAAAAATATCAGATTTATTCTCATGAAGTCCGTATATAATTCGAAAGAGTGATTCAAAAACAAACTTAACTCAAGATTCTCTCTGAAATCCCTACTGAAGACTCGTCCAACCTATCTCACATACAAGATTTCTCCCTGATGGGAAAAAGACCAAACATCAAACGTGGGATACCCAGTGTTTTTTTTTTTTTTTTCGAACCCCAGATTCAGTATGTCTAGATCAATAATGCCTAAAAATGTTTGCAAAACCCAACAGACACCCTGGACTCCTTGAATCTACAAGAAAGACAGGATCTGGCGAAAACTCCTTCATGCTCCGTAATTTATTTACAGCCGAACAGTGAAGTCTTATTACATTGAGCCTCAACTGTGAGAGCCATAAGGGATGGCATGGATTAATGGTGCTTCTTGGGTCATGGGTTTGCAGTTCGGCGGTCCCCTGTCAGATACAAAAGGAAAGTCTCAATAAAATATTTGATTTAAGCCTTTGCCTGTGGCCACAGGTCGAATCTGGCTTTATTCCACCTCTGCACTGCACTCTGAAAACACATACAAATGAGTATTACTAATGGCAAGTCAGAGCATTTTGTTCAAACGCTAAATATGCTTTAGCTTTGTTTTTCAGAGAAACAATTCATCAAACTATTAAATTCAACAAAAAGCTCAAGAGACAGACATGACATGCTATTACGGTTCTTAAAAAATGTCTAGCTCTGTCTTTAAAGAAACAGTGCACTCAAAAATGCAAATTCTGTCTTTTACTCACTCTCATGACAATCCAAATCCATATGACTTACTTTCTTCTGGGTAACACAAGAAAAGAAGTTCAGCTAAATGTTAAATAGCCCACAATGCTCATTTCAGTGAAATTTTTATGAGCAAAAATGTTTATTGTCTATTGTAAATAGTATTAGTATTAGTATAGCAATATGTGATGTATGCTGTATGTTGTACAGTTCACACAAAAGTCAATTTCAAAGGAACTTTCTGTTGGGCATTGTGGTAAATTACTATGACCAATTTGAATCTGACGCTAAATCTGCATGTGAAAATCTTTCGCCTTAAAGCAAAGTTTTTGATAACGCAGATTCTAATCAAAATGACTCAATTTCAGACATAAATATTCACTATAAATGTGACCACACTTTCAGCCAGAAAAGACCAACTTTTCAAATGTTCTTACATTCTTCACATTCACGCTTTCATATAATTAAACTAGTGCTGTCAAATTGATTATTTACAATTAATTATTGATTTTTCTTTTATGCCAAAAATAATTTCATGAGTTCACACTTACATATAATAAACTGAATAAAGGTTATGCGTATTTGGCGTGCTGTCCGCGAGAGGGCTCCAAGATCGGTAGTCATTCCTGAACCCTGGGCACTCCCCCTGCCCAGGGAGAGGGGTCCGAGCTCTGCATTTTTAGCCCGAACCCAAGTGCTCCCCCAACTGGGGAAGGAATGGGCTGAAGGTGAGGAGTCAGGGTGGAGGAGGGCTGCTGAAAGACGAGAGAAAAATGAAGGTAGGACTGCTTTGGTTATTTACAGGGATTCTCTCATGCTGATTGGATAGGGAGTGTGATTGCTGATGATGAATTGGTCGTGTTAATTATCTGCGCATGTTCCTCACGAAATTTGTTAATAAAACATCACTAGGATATTAAGTAAAGATCATGTTCCATTAAGATATTTTGTAAATTTCCTACCGTAAATATATATAAGAACTTAATTTGGACAACTTTAAAGGCGATTTTCTCAATATTTTTATTTTTGTGCAGATTCCAGATTTTCAAATAGTTGTATCTCGGCCAAATATTGCCCTATCATAACATACCATACATCAATGGAAAAGTTATTTATTCAACTTTCAGATGATGTATAAATCTCAATTTCAATTACTTAAAATTTTGGTCTAAACCTCACAGATCTATTGAATGATATTAGAACACCTATGCACATTTAGTATGCTCCTTTGTGGTACTTATTTCTCATTTTTAAAGCTGGACACCTAATCACTTTGGTTGTGAGGAAAAGAGTTGCAAGTACCTCCCACCTAGAACCTGTTTATAGATTTGGTTCTGAAAGAAAACCCAACAGGTCTGGGACAACATGAGCTGAATAAATGATGACAGAATTTTAATTTTGAGGTGCTTTAACTTCATCATGATCATGCAGGATTCATGTCCCTGCTTGCTTTTTGGATGTTTAGGAATACATTAATTCCTAGATATTACAATGTCACACCAGTTTCACTGTGATTTTGACTGATGATATGGTAATAACATGCTATATGGAGTCTCTACATGCAGAGACAAATGTGCTGCTGTCTAAGAGATGGGAAACTGAAATATTTGTGTGTCTGGTCACAAATCAATTCAGGCCATTTTTTTTTTCTTACATTGTGTTCACCTTTGCTAATTCATTATGCATTACATACAAAAGGCTAAAGTAACCTTGTTTTATTTAAGAAAGCTCATGCATGTTGACTGTATATGAGACTGGTTTTGTCATACAAGATGTTCTTTCAAGGGCAGAGGACAAGAAGTAAGATTAATGGTTGTTTTAAATATGTCAGCTTATGGAGGGACATGCCTTTTAATAATCCTATAACATACCTAGAATATTGTGGTGGCAGCACTGTAGTTTATGAGATCTGCATCCTAATATGGATGCATAATATCATATTCTACCTTGATCTATACTTAGTGTGTGTGTTAAATAAAAGTATGATTTTTATGAGTATTAGAGGAATAAAGGAATAGTTCACCCAAAAATTTTAATTCTGTCCTTAATTATTCACCCTCACCTTTGTTTGGAATACAAATTAAGATATTTTCGATGAAATCTGAGAGCTTTCTGAATTTTAAATGTTACTTCTACATTTTTTAAATAAAAAAACAAGCTATATATATATATATATATACATATGGAAGGATGCTGCTTTCTTTCAAGCAATGACACCTTAGAAATGAGTTGCAAAAGGACTCGTTACAAGATTAGAAAATTTACTACACAGCATTTCGAATTCATATCTTTACCAGAAGGGGTATCGGCAGTGTGTGCGACACTCCTCTAAGGAGCTTTAAACTGCAGCAAAGTACGGGTTTCATTATATCTCCTCCTTCCTCCGCTCATTCTCATCACCAATGAATATAGTTATGAGAGAAGATTTATTGGCCAAAGTTGTTGAACGAGGTGAGTGCGCTGCAAATTGGCTATGAAACATTGGGCTTCAGATGAGCACCGACAGCTTGTTGTGAATGACACAATGAAATGAATTCACACCGCCAGCTCAAGGCGGCGACTAATTAGCCTACCAAGGCAGCTTTTATTTCCTGGCTTTGTCACTGAGAGTTGTTTACCGCCAAGTCCCACAAGAACGCCAACTTATATTGTCTTACAGCGGCTATACAGTAGAATTATGTGCAACGATGAAAGAAACAAATAAATCCGAACAAAATCTGCTGCTGTAGGTGTAATACAAAAATACTGTGAAATATGGACAAGAGAGAGGTTCACAAAGCTAAGGTAGATGTTGCCAGTGACAAAGCAGAGCATTGGGGATTAAGTAAATTTATATAAAGTGACTTTTGGTTATAGTCACTTTATCAGAAGTTACTCACTCATATAAATGATCAACCTAACCACAAAGAAAAATGACTTTTTCTCTGCGGAACACATTTTAGAGTTGTTAATATGCTCTCACTATGCTTATGTCTCCACAGCTGTGGTTCATAAATTATAAAGGACTGTCAGTAGGTACAGAGTTCTCTCTCATCTGAGGCTAGTGAGTTCTAGTGAGTTTACACAATGGGCCAGACTAAACATGTTACAATTCATGCTAATGACTGAGTGTATTATGACTTCATAATGCATTGAGGTTACAGAAAATACCCATATAATTTTCTTTCGTGATATAAGAGCGGTTCCAATTGGTATGAGATTAATAGCGCTTACGGAGCTGAACTAGATTGGCATTTGTCTGGAAAAAATGCTGAAATGTCAGAAAATGTTTGTAAAAAAACATCTGTAAAACCTTATAATAACTCACTGGGCCCTATCATACATCCGGTGTAATGTGGGGCCAGGTGTGACACAAGTGACGTTTGCTAGTTTCAGCCAGATGCATTATCATTTTCACGTCCTGCGCCATGTTGCTTAAATAGCAAATGCATTTGCGCCCATTTGTGCACCCATGGGCGTGCTGGTCTGAAAACGAGGTGTGTTTAGGTGCATATTTAGTGTTTTGCTATTGGTTGAGGCAACTGAAATAGACTGCACCACTGACCAACTACAAAGCCTGGTCTAAAGTCAATGGCAACGCGCATACAGTCTGCTTATTACACACAGAGAGACGCGTAGCAGCACACAAACGTGCCAAATATTAAAACATTAAAGGATTACAATGCAAAATATTATTATTGTGTACATAAATATAAAAATGTCATAATGGATAGTCAATCGCTTTCTTATGCACGCTAATTTTGTTTTTAGTTTTGTTTAGCTGAAAACAACCACGTTCAGAGGGGAGAGGATGGAAGGGGGGTGCACACACAGTAACTCGTTTGGGGGGCATGGCCTGCGAATGCCCACACTCAGTCTATGTTCTTGCAAATTCCGGCTTGAAAATAGCATATCCGCCATGGCGCTAGCGCAACTGGTTCTTAAAGGGAATGAGAGATGAGACTCTGATTGGTTTAATGTACATTACATCCAAAACACACCCATGACTTAAAAGAATAGGGACAACCCTTTTAGACCACGCACCGGCCATTTTTCCAGTCCTTAAACTAGCAAGAGTGGATTCGGACACGCCCTAAGTGCAGATTGTTAAAATAGATAATACAGATGGAACAGATATATTACGTTTTCATGAAATTCTTTTAGTAAGATAAGTTTATTTACAGAAATATAATTTACTGATGCATCCAGGTCACCCTTACTCACCATTATATGTTTGATCTAAAACGCAACTGCACTTGTGTTTTGCAGCATTTTCTGTCATTGCAGGACCTGTAATATGAAGAGCATACAAATTAATATATCTTTAGCAAAAGTGAAAGCAATTATCTCATAACAGGCACAATACCGCTATAAACAGATATCTATAGGTACGTTATGGGTCATGACTAAACATGCGCTATCGTTTTTAAAAGCCTCATTTCACAGTCCACACTACAACGTGAAATAATTTTTTCCACTTTGGACAGCATTTTCAAAAGGTTCAGTTGCCTTTACAAAAATGTTGTCTCAATGTGGATGAAGGTGAAAACAAAGAGAAAATGAATTAGTGTGGACAAGGCCTTAGACACACAAACATGGGTATTTTCAAAACTAGGGTTTTTTTTATGTTGTTTGGCCATTCGTCCACATGCAAACACAGTATCAGGTCCAATTGCAGTGCTGTCTGAGTGCACATTTTTTTTAGGCTTCTGACTGGTCAATATGGCTTTATGGTTAGGGTTATATTGTTACCTGTTGGCATGTAAATACCCATGACTAGGCTTTAGACTGACTAAAATTGTACCTGAAATTACACCTGCACAAGTAAACTTATTTAGTGCCAGAATGTTCATTATTCAAAAAGTAACCAAAAGCAATTATGTCATCTTAATATTTGCAATTTTTTCCTTTTTTTTTGTTTTTTTTGCATTTATTTGCATACTTTATCAGACTTGTCTTCTTTTATTAACTGTATGTCTTTAAGATTTATAGCCATTTTTCCAATACAAAGTTGAATATTTCAGTATATATAACATAACTTGATCACACAGGAATATATATGAAAATGTATGAATTCATACAAATAAGCCACCAATTCTCCAGAACGTAAAGTAGCTACATATTTAAATTTTGTTGGAAAATAGGAAAAAACTAAGTATCTAAAAGCTTGAACCTGAGTATTTTCACAATCAGAATATAAAATATTTTTATGTTTATATTTATGCATATAGCTATTTACATCTTACTATTGGTCAGTGAAGAAGACTGAATATTAATTAATTGCTAAAAGTGCTACTAACATATAAGTCAGCTTTATTTTTTAAGCAAGACCAAGTGGACCAAAACTAGTGAACCAAGTAGCCTATAATTTCCCAGTTTCCCCTGTCTCCATTATCAGGTAGAGCGAGTAAACTGTGCCCCTGTGTGTAAAGAGACTCAGCAGACTGTTCATCAGAGTTTGCTGACACAAGCCTATGGTTCATGTACTCTCATACGGCCTAAAGGACACTGCCAAATAACTTCAGGATAGATGGTCTATAACGAAACAGCTTCATTTATAAGATACATTATATACACAGAGAGTGCAATGAGTACATAAATTTGGTTGTTCAAGTTTGTGTTGAGTATCAGGCTCTCACAATCAAATAAACTCCATTAAAAAAACCCCCAAAAGCCTTAAAAAAAAAAAAAGAGACAAGTGTTCACACTATGTTAGTACAGGCTGCCTTAAATGGGATGCTGTTCAATTTATCTTTTGGTTTCAGATACAAGACTGATCATGAGCGTTCCAGTCTGTCACTAAGTAATTATATGCTAGATAAATATGACATTAATGTTATGAATTAAGGGATTTCCCCAGCACACACAGATACTGTTGAGTTTGCACATTGCTGAAAGCCTTCATGGCTGTTGATTTCTATGCACAAGCTTTCATCAGCACATCCATAACGTTTCAAATTAGACACTTTCTAAACACTACAAATGGGTCAAACTAAGTTCCTGACCTTTTGGCTGGAAACTTTTTTTTGCCACATATGTTGCAACATAACACAAGGTTTGAATCACAAATGCTAGTTTGACCTTTGCTGTTCTAACATTTTTTATAATATTCTTAGTATTTTCTCAATATAAAGAATTTTGACAGTGTGAACCCAGGAAATTACACAAACTGAATTCAAACTTGCTTCCCAAGCACTAGCATTAACCTCACCCTCGAGCCCTCTGGCCATTATCTTATGTCCATTGCATCACTATCTCATCTGTTGATATGATCTCTCACAAATACTTACTGCAGTAGCTACTACAGCATTGTCTGCACAATGGATTACCTACAGTAGCAGTACCTTTTGTGGCAGATGCTTAGCTAAGGGGTCTTCCTGCTGAGGAAGAGAGAGATGAGGGGGTGGGTCACAGGGAGTCCGGAGAGAAAAGCAGAGCTTTGATCGCCTTTCCTTCCCTAAGGCGGTGTTCTGCTTGAGCACAGGTCATTACCATAACTAATATATTTCTTGCACCCCCTTCCCATTATGCATCAGGTTTCTGTGAGGCTGTCATGCCTTTGAAGAACAAGTGTGCACACACATTTTGTTACATTTGAGTATCATAGTATCTAATTTTAACTTAAATATCAGTTTTAACCCCTATATATACACTGCTGGTTCCAAAAGCTTGGAATACAAAAAACAAATTTTTAGTGTTTTAGATACACAGTTTAGTATTGGATATAATTCTATATGAGCAGAAGTTCTTATATGAAAATAAACATTTCTACTTATAATCCTCTGAAAAATGCCATTGTGTTGATTTCTGATGTTAGGCAACTGTTGAAGTCACAGAGCAGAAGCGATTCATCGGGGACGGCCTGAGGGCTGGAGAGATGGGAAAGCAGGGCCGCTGTCCCTCCATTCATCTGTATTACACTGGAGTGCAATGCTGAACCATCCATTTGCCTCCTGAGTGACTCTGTCCTCAAGAACTTCACTGTTGTTTCTTGCTAACAGGCAGAACACGGCACATTAATGCCCGACACATGCATTATTGATGGAGGGCAGGAGCTGATAAGCTCGTTGTAGCTGCAGGCTTCTTCTTCTACACAGAGGGCCAATTAAAAGCAACCCAATTCATGGCCTCATAAAGCTTTTGGTTGTTCAGGGACGGCTGATATACTCACTCAAACAGATGGATGTGTAGAAACAACAGAGGCACCCAAGTCTATACATATATACACTAGCTGTGTTACAAAGCTTAGTGTGCTACCCAGCTAGTTCTGAGGCCTTTTACCTTGTTCAGGGCAATTTCTAAGGCAGTACTAAATATCTTACACAGATAAGGCAATCCCATTAACTTAATCTTGCAATTAGGTTTTCAGTTCTGTGAAAAGTTTTTGTAGTTCAAGACATGATGCTTGCCACACCAAAGTAAATATTTCCTTTAAATGAATTTTTCTCCCAATTTTTGTATATGTTTTTGTGCATATTGAAGCGTCAAATCATACGCTTAGCACAGCATCAAAATCTTTTGGGATAAATTCTGAGTGCATTTTTTAACATACAGAAAGCATGGTGTGAGCTACACCAAGGTCATGCGTTTGATTCTCAGGCAATACACAAACTGACAAAAAACCTTGAATGCATAGTAACTGGCTTTGGATATAACTGTCTATCAAATGGAAACAAACAAGTAAATAAGAAATATCAGAAAATAGTTCAATCTTTTACATTGTTTTCACCTAATATTTGTGCTTTTGTATGGTGGCTGAGTAAGCTCTGAAAAGTGAGCAAATTAAGGAAAAAACACTTACAAATTAGGAAAATATGTTAATCTGTAATCACGTGCTGCAAATACCACAAAACAAGCAAATTCAGATATGCGGTGCAAAAACAGAAACATGCTGCAAATACTTAAAACACAACCAAATGTAGAAATGCGCTGTAAAAACAGAAATGCACTGCAAATACTCACAACACAAACAAATACAGAAGTGTGCTGCAAATACTCAAAACACAACCAAATACAGAAATGTGCTGCAAGTACTCACAATGCAACTAAATACAGAAATGCGATAAAAATACTCATAAGACAACCAAATACAGAAATGTGCTTCAAATACTCACAACCAAATGCAGAAATGCGCTGTAAAAACAAAAAATGCACTGCAAATACTCACAACACAATCAAATACAGAAGTGTGCTGCAAATACTCACAATGCAACCAAATGCAGAAATGTGCTACAAATACTCACAACACAACCAAATACAGAAATGTGCTGCAAGTAGTCACAACACAACTAAATACAGAAATGCGATGCAAATACTCACAACACAACCAAATACAGAAACATGCTGCAAATACTCACAACACAACCAAATACAGAAATACACTGCAAATTGTAACAACACAACCAAACACAGAAATGTTTAAAAGTTAACCACAATAGGTGACAAACCTGGCTGGGACATGCTTATCAATGGCTACTCTGAATATTTTTGTTTATTTTAACATAGGATCATATGACTACCCATAGAAAAATTAACCATTACTTAAAAATAAATAAATAAATAAATAAAATAGTCCATGGTTACTATAGTTAAACCATGGCAACCACAAATGAACCATGGTTCCCTCTCAAGGGAACATCGAACTGCGTCCTCTAGGGGGCGCTAGGGGAACGCCGTCAGCGTGACTCGTGTCTGAAGCATACATCCAAAACTACAAGCGGTGGCCGGCGACAGCCTATGACGTCACTCTCGGCACGACTCGTCGCCGCCGGCGCATCACTACCAGGCGCCACCATAGCATAAAAGGCCGCCGGTAGAACACATCATTCTCTTCTTCATCTTCAGTGATTACTTTGTTTGAAGGCATGCATCTTTGGTGAGCTTTATCTATTCTTACCTCTTCTTTTGGCAAGCACAAGCCAGATGTTTTAGAAGTGTGTTTTAATCCGTGTCTTCTCATTTTTTGACACTTGATGACACACACTCTCTTTAACAACATATCGCACATGCACGCAATATCCTCGGTTGGGGCTGTTGTGTGCATTTTTGAGGAAGGAAAGGCAACTATCTGCTCCCTGCAATTCGCATCTTGCCGTTGCTGAGGCACGAAAGAGGGTGAATTTGCGGGGATTTCAGATGAGGTTGGCTGATGGGCTTCACTTGGGGGGCTTAGGAGGTGTTTCCTGTGGGAATCTCTCCAGAGCTGGCCCGGTGGAGTGCTCATTAGCCTATTGTGGGACTGATTGGGGACCTCTCTATTATATCCATCTGAGGATGGTTATATTTTAGTCACTGTTATTACAGGAGGGGCTGCTTGAATATGGCTATCTGCGGCTAGCTGTGTGTTAACTAGCCCTTTCCTGAATATGTAGCTGTCTGAGGATAGCTATGTGCTAGTTCAGGGATTGCTCCCCTCTTTAGGGTTTAAGTAGCAGTCATTTTGAGCTCTGCCGGGATAGTGCTGTCTTCCCCTTAGGGTTTATAATTAGACAGCCCACTACTGGTGGTCTTGGCAACTGCAGAGGTCCCCTTTCCTAGTGCATAGCTTTCTGAGGGAAGCTATGAGCTAGTTTGGTGACCGCTCCCCTTCCTAGGGTTTAAATTGCCATCTGTTTCACAGCCCACTCTCTGTACTCGGGTAGTCCTTCCTATACTCATAGCTATCTGAGGATATCTACGTGTTAAGTTCAGTGACTGTCTAGGTATACTCCTTATTTAGACAGTGCTGTCTCCCCTTCATGGTGAGCCTGGTGTTGCAGTATGTATGGCTGTTGTTGTGTTCTTCCTATGTTTCAGGTTTAGAGCCTCATCAGTCTCTCTCTGAGGGATATGGGACCCTTGCCTCTGGAGTCTGCTGCTAAAGCACTTGAAGATGGTCTCCCTGATTACTGGGCCCCTGGTACATGACTGCATCCCCTGAACTGCTGTGGTCCCTCTATGCAGGTAGATGCATCATTTGATGTTGCTCCAAGGAACTGCCTGTTTTTGGGCGGGTGAGTACGACCCTTTTTTGTGTGTCCTGCCTACTTTGCTATGTTTCGGGGACCTTTTTCTGTTGTGCTTTATCTACTTCTCCGTAGGTCCTCAGCGAGTATCCCCCTCTGGTCTGCTGACTACGGTTTTGTCTTGCTCGTTTACTCTGGATCTGCTGTTACCTGCCTCAGATCCCTGTGGAACCTCCTGGCTTCCAGGTCCCCTATTAAAACATGGTATCCTAGGACTCGTAGTCCTTCGTTTAGGTAAGCTTTCTGGATGTCTTTCTTCATAGAATGCACCTGGACATCGCTGGCAGGACACCCTGCCTTAGAGGCCCGTCTTCTAGCCACCCAGCCTTCTCTAGTGGATTTATAATCATCCCTCTGCGGAGTGGGTTTGATTATGAGGTGTTTTTGCGAAAACTCCTCCTGAACTGTTGCCTCTGAGGAGCGACATTTCTCCAGGCTTCTGGCTCTTCTAGACTCTGCGGGGTCTGGTCGAGTCAGAAGTCCATGCTTCTGTAGAGACAAAGCATGATCCACTTTGGGTTGGTTATAACCAATGTCCCTCGATACTACCCCCTACAGCTTGAGGGCAGGGGATGCTGCTTCTATGCAGGCATGTCGAGTGGAATATCTTGGTCCCTTTCTCAGGCCTCTTCAGGTAGGGTATGGCATGCTATGTGTACAGCTATGTTCCCCTCTCTGCGGAGGGGTTTCCTAAGAGCTTGCCACCCTGTGAAGCTCAAGATATCTCGCTCCATGGCAGTTTTACCAGTCGACTAGCAGCTTGAGAGCTACCTGTCCTGGTTGGGTGTAGCAATGCTCCCCTCGCCTGAGGGTTACCTATAGATAGCCCTTACTGCCCATCACTCAGAGCCCTGTTGAGTGTGACCTCCCTGGCACACAAAATCTAAAATCCATTAGTGGTAGGTGTGCACGCAAGTCTTCGCGCACCTTTCTAAAATCCACATTAGTGGTAAGTGCACACACAAATCTCTGGGCACTTCTCTAAAATCCACATGAGTGGTAAGTGCGCACGCATGTCTTTGTGCACTTTTCTAAAATCCTATATGGTATGGATTACGCGCTAGACTTCGTTCCCATTCTTGAGATGGTTACGCCCCGGTCTCCTTGGGCTCCACTCCACCCTCGTATCTTCTGATACCTCTTAGCTCTAGGATTTGCTGCGGCACTCCTAGGCTTAGACCGCCCTCTGAACAGGGTATTGCTACCTGTGTTCTGTAAGCCGGCTCCTGAGGGAGCAGACCTTTCGGAACTACTCGTAGCTCCTACTAGACAAGCAGGCCCAGTTTTCACTGGGCTCTTGCTGTATCCCCCTTAAAGGAGTCTGCTCGATTCCAAGCCTGAGCTCTATCTTTCTGCCCCCTTTCAGGTAGTCAGGTAGTGGCTCAGGCCTCTGGCCGAAGGGGTTAATGTCTCGACAGCCGTCACTTAACGTCTCTGGGGCAATTCTCTTAAAGATAAGTGAATTGGTACTTAGTGCTCACCTCATTAGCATGCACTCCCCTCAGCATGGCAGCGTGGGTATAACCGTTCCCCTAGCGCCCCCTAGAGGACGCAGTTCGATGTTCCCTTGAGAGGGAACGTCTCAGGATACGTATGTAACCATGGTTCCCTAGATAGGGAACGAGACACTGCGTCCTCTAGGCTGGTCGCCATGCTTCGGACGTAAGCTTCAGACGAAGAAGCGAATGAGTGTTCTACCGGCGGCCTTTTATGCTATGGTGGCGCCTGGTAGTGATGCGCCGGTGGCGACGAGTCGTGCCGAGAGTGACGTCATAGGCTGTCGCCGGCCACCGCTTGTAGTTTTGGATGTATGCTTCAGACACGAGTCACGCTGACGGCGTTCCCCTTGCGCCCCCTAGAGGACGCAGTGTCTCGTTCCCTATCTAGGGAACCATGGTTACATACGTAACCTGAGACGTTTTGCTACATTACCATAGTTTAACTATGGTATTTGTACAACTGTTGTTATACAAATTGCAATCAATGTGCCAATAAATAAATAAATAAACACACACAGCTACTACACTTTTACTATAATAAAACCATGGGTAATTTTCATAAGAATTGTAGGGGTGCCCTTGAAACATTTCCCTTACTAAAATTAACCATGGGTTTATTATAGTAAAAGCGTAGTAGCCATGTTTTTTTGGTGTATTTACTTGTATTTGTATAACCAGTTTTACCACAAATGCTATGGTTCAACTATGGTTAGTGTAGCAAAACCGTGGTTACCACGGTTTAACTATAAAAATAATATTTTTTTCCCCCTCACAATTTGTGTTCGGTTTTATTTTAGGGAATACCAGGTACACACACAAATACACACAAGCTGAAATGAATGGTAATTTGCTTTGGATATCATGTTAAAAAAAAAATCTATAGAAAATAGTTTTTATCTAATTAAAAAAACCTTTTTTTTAACCCAATATTTGTGTTTTTATCTTTTTATTCCTTGTTTTTATTTTCTTTTAAATCCATTTAGCTCTGGAACATGCTATCATCATTCATCAACCTGTATTGGAATCAGTTGTGATTGAATTTTTCTTTCTAGTCTCTTGTGAATTTCCTGTGAGTAGTATTGTGTGACCATTATTGAGTTGTTTCCCATGAAGACCAATTCAAAGTCCTTTTTGAGCTTTTATTTCTGTTAGGATGCGGACTTAAAAGGTAGCCACCTATGTAGACAGCAGTGAAGTTTGTCTGAATTTAATAGGACTGCTACTAAAACACACACACACAAACAAGCAGACAAATCCATAAGGTCTGTCGCTTTCACAGTGTCCAGCATAATGCATTATCACCTGGCACCTCACCTTTCCCACTCATACCTCAAACCCAGAACAGGTTGAGAGAGCGGCAGTCCCTATGGAGCACTGTTACCCCTGACGCACACGGCTCACTGACAGCTCCAACACGACCTCTGACCCCACAGCACTCTGGGGCCTAAATGGCCGTGTATTGGGGGAGATTTTTTGGATATGTAGGGCTGATCCCTGAGACAGGAATCTCACTAGGGCTTTGGGATCTTTAGGGAGTGTGGGGGGTTGAGGTTTGGAGTGGATGGAAATGTGTGCATATGTGTCGGTGGGTCCATGGTGCCTGTTATCTGTGGAGCACTGCATAAATCATAAAGGGTCAGGGAGTCATGGCAGTCATTATGGCGTTCCCTTGGAATCACGCCCAGGGCCAGATTATCCATCCATCCCGGAGAGAGACTCTCCTCAGTGAAGAAAGACCCATTGCCAGATCACCACCAGAGAAAACAAACAGCCCTTTGATTACATTGACATCTCAGAGAAAGGCAACACACTGAGAAAAACTAATAACGGCACGATACACCCAAGCAAGTGGATTTAGCCTCTCCTCCGAATCATCAATAACTCTTCATTTTAAAATATTCATGAGGTCAGATTGCTTGCCAATTCACACAGCAAGAAAATTTAACTCTGTTGAAAAAAGCCTCAACCTACATCTCTACCAATGATCTTTACTATCAACACTGAATGCCTGAGAGAGCCTTGCTAGTTTTCCAACCATTTGGATTGTTAAAGTCTACTGCAATATGATATGGCAGACATTGCTAATAATATTGAATCATTCTTATGGCTTGATCATTATGGTGCATGTACTGTATTGAATTTGCTTTTACTTAATTGTATTATTGGTGCTCGCTAAGGGAAGCATCACTACTGTTATTGCTTATACTTATGGTTATGGATTTGAACAAATCTCTGTTGCTAAATATTATAATTTGGTTTACAGAACCATTGCTCCAGACGTGAATGATCAAATTGCAGCTTGTCAAGGAGATGTGTGTTGTTGCTTTTCTAAATGACTGGACAATTTTTGCCCACAAATATTCTAGAGATAGTTTAACTTGGCCCAAAACACCCTGGCATACATGTAACAATTTACAAAAATGACTCAGAATTACCTTAACAACTACATCGAAAATGTATTGCATTGGAAAGCTCATATTACCTTCAAAAATACAATAAGATCTTCACTGATCTTCAAAAAAAGTCTCTTATGCTCACCAAAGCTCCATTTATTTAAAAAAAAAATACAGTAAAACAGCAATGCTGTGGAGTATGCTATGCTATAATTTGAAACAATGGTTTGCTATTTTAATATTTGTAATTTATTTCTGTGATGATAAAGCTGAATCAGCATCGTTAATCCAGTCCTCAGTGTCACATGACTCTTCAGAAATCATTCTGATATGCTGATTTGGTGCTCAAGGAACATTTATTATTATGTTCACAGTTAAGGACAGTTTGTTAATGTTATAAACAAACTTTCCCATAACATCTGATGTACTCATTGCATCATACGAAGAATGGCATTTACGCTAATATTGGTCTGTCTTTTGCTTATTCCGAGGTCATAGTTGCCTCTCAGATCCAGTCTGTATCCTAATCAAATGGTCACTGCAGTCCCCTGGTCCAGTCTGTATCCGGATGGCGGATCAGCACCTATAGACGACCTCTACAGGTAGAAATTGCTTTGTTGGTCAGAGGAGAACTGACCCCCTGACTGAGCCTGGTTTCTCCCAATGTTTTTTTTTTTCTCAATTTCTGTCACCGATGGAGTTTTGGTTCCTTGCCGCTGTCGCCTCTGGCTTGCTCAGTTGGGAACATTTCATTTCCAGCGATATTGAATACTAATTGAACTGAGCTGGATGATAACATCACTGAATTCAATGATTAACTCACTTTAACTGAAATGGTTTAACTGTTTCTTTTTGCATTATTTACACACTACCTTCCTATTTGATACTGTAAAGCTGCTTGGACACAATCTGTATTGTAAAAAGGGCTATATAAATAAAGGTGACTTGACTTAGGCACAAAAATAGTGTTTTAAAATTTTCTATGAAATGTACATTTTTCAAAACATGTTTTACTGTAACTACAAGAAAGTCATAGCCAAGTTAATCTAAACAAGTTGTTCACCAAATCTGAGGTTGATATCTAAAAAAATAAATAAATAAAAAATAAAAATAAATAAATGCAATTTTCCGTTAGTTTTCAATGTGATTAATTTTGACCACAAACAAAGCAAGTGTGACTATTTTTTTTCAAGACTGTTTACCCTTTTTAAGTCATGTCCATGATTTTTTTCTTTTACTAAAATCTTTATCAAGTTTCATACCATTCAGATGAAGTAAAAGAAACAAAAACATACATACATACATACATATATATATATATATATATATATATGACCTTCGTTCATATTTGGAACACAAATCAAGACATTTTTGGAACACAATCAAAAACATTTTTTTTGCGAAATTTGGCATTTCCATTACTTGTTTCTGGGGTGATACTTTAAAATGCGGGTGATGGAAAACTTCTATAGCAGTGAAAGCAGTGAAATTTTTTGCTTTCTAATAACTACAGTAACTAACTTTCAAAAATAGGGAAATAAAGAGAGAGTTTGGTAACGGCAGTCAGAAGAGAAAACAATGTCAAATTTATCGTAACTCCCACTCCCACAGCTGCTGCTTCTGGAGGGCCAACATCCTGCAGAGTTTCACTCCAACCAGCTACAGAACACTTACCTAGAATCTTCTAATGAGTCTGAAGACCTTGATTAGCTGGTTCAGGTGTGTTTAATTCAGTTTGAAGCTAAACTCTGCAAGACATTTACCCTGGAACAGGTATGGAAACCCCTGCTTTACAGCACATCTTCATAAGTTGCTACCTATGTAGGATCCACTTGTAACTGTCCCTGAGGTGTGAGCAACGAATGTGAGTGTATATCAATGTGTCTGCAAGGTGATGGATGTAACTATTAGATACCGCAAAGGGAGAAAACCCAACTTACCGGCTGTCCGTACAATCGATGTGCTTCCTCGGCCAGCACGATCTTGACTTCCTCCTGAAACGGCTAGCTTTCGGGTCTCTCACTCATGGCAGATTTTATTTGAAATGCATCAGGACAACATGACGTTTCATTTACAGAAAACCAAAACCTAAAACCAAGCCTACATAAAACTTCAGTAAACATCATATAGCTTAAGTCTAGATAGACGTTTTATAAAGCAGAAAAAGGCTTGAGTGTTCGTCACTGACTGCTGAATTAATTGTCAAAAAGACAGAGTATGATAAATATAGCCAGCCCCCGTACGGCTAAAGTGGCCCATATTCATCATTCATTGAAACAACCTGTGTCATAAGAAGCCCTCTGGGGAACTTAGTTCTCTGTGTTTTACTATGAAGGCTACTGAGAGGTACTGCAAAGAAGAACAAACAAATATAAAAATGATCTACTGGTGTTGTTGTAATGATTACAGATTTGGAACACCCAGTAGAATCATGAACTTTGCGGGCCTTCATAAATAAACGTGAATGTGTTTGAGTGTATATGTGTGCGAGACATTTTAAGTGCGTGTCTGCGCCTGGAGGAGGGGCAAAAGTGTGGAATTGACTTTTTCTTCCACGTGGAGAGAGGTAATCACTCATTCTGAGTGGCAGGTGTGTTTTTGTTTGCCGTGCGCAATGGCCTTGCCTTGACACACACATTTAATTCTGTTGTTTTAGCCTTCCTATTTGTAATAATTAAGTATTCTCACACCCCAGTGATCCCAGTTGAAATGATGTATGAATTTTGGGGTATTTGCACGCTTCTGTGAGTGTTGTGTTTTATCCTTTAGGGCATGGCACTGTTTGCGTATTTCATTCAGGGTACAATAAGATGTGTGCTTGAACATTTGCTTTGCTTGTCACAGTGGGGGTCTACGCTGTAAAGCAGACATTTTGACTGAAATTGACCTGAACGCAAAATTACTTTCTCCTCTTGTGTCCTCTAGAGTGAGGTAACACAGGCACACAGATTCACTGTGATAAAAAAAAAAAAGAAGAGTTGTTTGCATATGCGTGTATAAAGCGAGTTTCATTTAAGTGTAAAACATAAACTATATATAATACAATTTTCATTTTTGGTGGCACTTTATATTAGGTGAAAAAAAAATCTATAAGATTTATGGTAGAAAACCAGCAGCTGTGGTTGCCAGAATTTTACCGTAAAAAAATACAGTAGCAAAGTTTTACAGTTTACGGTTTTCACTTAAATTTACAGGTAAATATCGTAATTTCATTAACTGATATAATGGTAATGTACCAACCTATTGAAGTACTCAAATCTGTTTTATACCTTTGTAATACACTGATAACCACCAAAAGCAGGTGGTGATAAGAAATCACATGATAAACTAAAGCCCATCATAAGCAGCTTTTAAATATTCACATATATAGAAGGTGCACAGTGTCCTTTAAACAAACACTAAACACCATCATGAAAAACACACATGAAACTGAAATAATGCAATAAACATTATTTTAACAACATTAGATGTAGCATACAATCCTAATGTACAAACCTGCAAAGCAAAAACTAAGAAGAAAGAGTTATTAAAAAATAATAATAATAATAAAAAAATCACATTTTAAAAAATGTAACACAGGGAATTCTGGGAATGTCAATTTACGGTTATTCACTGTAAATTTTAATACCGTTAACCATTTAACAGGTTTTTACTGTAGCATTTTTACAGTTTTTTACCTTTAAATTCAGGCTTTTTTTTTTTACAGTGTAGCTACTTTTTTGATGTACTTACATCAAAAAAGTAAGTACAATTACTAAAAAAAGTAAGTACAAAGATTAGCGACAGGTTTGGTAGTATGGATAGTTTTAAGGGTAGGTCAAGGTGTAAGTGATGGGCGACAGTATAATTAAAAATGTAATTACAGATTTAATTACGAGCAGGTTTTTTTCAATATGTTCGTACATAATAAGTGCTCTGTATCAAATAATACATTTAATGTAAGTACATAGTAGTTAACACCATCAAATATAAAGTGGGGCCCTGTTTTAAATTACAAATCCAAACAAGAAACCAACTTGATTTTAACTACATGGGTTTATTTGTATTAAAACTAACCAATGTGTACAGCTTTTCCCAGCTTGGCTCCTTGACAAATTGCTTATGTTCCTCTGTTGTAGGTTATTTTGAAAAAAACCTTATTGCTAAATGCACGAATGTATATGTAACTAAAGTTAGCAAAATGTTTAATATTTTAAAGTATTTTTGTTATGTGAAATTTTTTCAATATGTTCGTACATAATAAGTGCTCTGTATCAAACAATACATTTAAATGTAAGCACATAGTAGTTAACACCATCAAATATAAAGTGGTGCCCTGTTTTTAATTACAAATCCAAACAAGAAACCAACTTGATTTTAACTACATGGGTTTATTTGTATTAAAACTAACCAATGTGTACAGCTTTTCCCAGCTTGGCTCCTTGACAAATTGCTTATGTTCCTCTGTTGTTGGTTTTTTTGAAAAGACCTTATTGCTAAATGCATATATATATATATATATATATATATATACATATACATATATTTACATATAAAACACCATGAAATCTGGGTTTAGTTTGGGTCAGTTTTAATTTCCACAATGCCGAAAGAGCTCACATTGGAAGAAAGCAGTTAAACATGAAAAAACTGACTCCAACTAGACCCAGATTTCATAGTGGACTGTGAATAAAAAAAAAAAAAAAAGCAAAAGTCTCCAGATATCATAACTATAATGAAACAAATAATTATACACAACAGGTGCAAATCATGATTCTCTACCTATACATGCACATTTTAACGCACTTATAAAAGGAGACAATGGAAAAGCAAAGAGATTGCACTCACACCAAAGTGCTCAAAAGAAAAATGAGCATATAAAGAAGACAGAGAGCAAGTGCCGCTTCATCAAGAGTGTAGTAAAAACAAGATATTACTTAAGCTGTGATCTACCTCAGACCACAGACATTAAAGTTCATTATTACAATTGAGAGCAGGACCACCACACAAGTGTTCATGCACATGTGACTTTTTATAGAGTCTTTTTCAATAACCTAGAATATCTTGATGTTTACAACATATTTGCATTTAAAAAAATAATAAATGAACATTATAAATAAATAAACATTATAAATGAAAATATTAAATACTAAAGTTTTACATGGCTGTTCAAAAACCTATGAGATGCACAATTACCTACAAATGCGGCTGGTAATTCACAGTATTTTTGTCATGATATAGATGAAGCCAGCGTTTACCTGAGAATAAACATTGCTAAGGATTTTCCAACATCATCCTTTTCCTTTCATTTTAGTTTATTGATGTACATGTATGTAATGCTACATGCAGCAGCATCTGTCCCTCAGCTCCATATGTATGTGTACAGCAACCTGACAGAAGAAAGGGAGAGAGATTGAGGATTTTCTTAATGCAACTCTGTCCATTAATATTTTCAAAGGGTAAGTGTTGAACAGAAGTGCTGCATGTTTTTGCTAGATAGAGCGTGAAATGAATCGTAAGGAAACAGCAATTCAGTGCGTCTCGGAGAAATGCGAGATGGTGTTTATGGGCTTTTGAGATTAAAATGAGGAGTGTACTGTTTCCACTGCTCTCACAAATCACTGATAACATATATACTCAAGACACGTTTCAGGGAGAGAAAAACACTTTGTGTACATGTCTAACAATATCCATATCTATTTGTTTGTGCATTTATGTGTGTGTGTGTGTGTGTGTTTGTGTGTGTGAGTAGGCTGTGAATTCGGAATTGAGTTGAAAATGTCTTTTAAATTGCAGTTCAAGTGACCCTTGCTTAAGCTCCATCCCCATTAGTTACTGTTACTTACTCAGACAAGCTTTACAAAAGATCCCAAAGGAATGACCTGGACAATTCTGTGAATAGTGTAAAGTGGAACTACTTCTTTAAATTAATTGTTACATTGTGCAGTGACTTGATTAAACATGTCAAAGGTTATCAGGGCAGGGTTCAAGCACTTTAATCATATATGAAAAAAAAATATATATATATATATATATATTTAGCAAGCCTATAACCACCTCATTCAATGATTTAAAAAAAAAACATTTAATCCAGGTAAGTTACTATAGAAATATGATGTTTTTTTTTTTTTTTTTAAGTTTATGACTGTTATAGTGCATTGTTAAACTTTGCATGCTTGTTTAGAATTATCTGTTGCATAATTTTTTGATAATTATTTATCTAGAGCAGGGGTGCCCAAAGTCTGTCCTGGACTGCAGGTGTCCTGCAGAGTTTAGCTCCAACCTCAATTAGACATATCTGAATCAGCTAATCAAGCTCTTACTAGGTATGCTAAAACCTTCCAGGCAGGTGCGTTGATTCAAGTTGGAGCTAAACTCTGCAGGACATTGGCCCTTCAGGACCGAGGTTTTTTACATAATCAAGAATGTTTAGGGAAATATTTGATTGAGTGCCTCAGATTGAGCTCATATATACGTGTTCAGAGTTTGGTGAAACTATCTCTTTCCATTCAAGAGTTATAGACATTACAGTAAAAGCTCCGCCCCTTAAGGCCTGTTCACACCAAGAACGATAATGATAACTATAAAAATAACGTTCTAAAAAGCGTTTCAAATGTAAGAGAATAGCAGAGTTCACATCAGGACTGTAACGATAATGATACAGCTGAACAATATTGTGGGGATTACTTTCAGAACAATTTTTTTTTTACAGCTAATGAATGACAAAACACGGAGAGCTAATCAGACTTAATTCAAATTTAAAGGGCTTGTGCATTTGAAATAGCAGGCAACACTGTTGAGAAGCAAACAGACATTGCACAGCAAACAGAGTAAAATAAAACATAAAATTACCTCAGGAATTCAGCGTTAGTTTGGAAAACATTGTCTTACCTCCTTCGAAGTTGCTGTAGAAAAGAGTAGTATTGTTTTTATTCCACTAAACTGCATTTAGCCACAAAACTTGCTAACTAGCACGTTATTAGGAAAGGCGATTGCTAAGATTTATATATATATATATATATATATATATATATATAAATTATACTCACTTCTGCTGTAAGTGAAGCTGGATCACGAATGATTTGCGAAAACATAAACACATTTATGTAGATCAGGAGGTACATTCCCTTCAAAAACAAAAATCATCCACTGCATTTTCAGCGGCTCAGATATCGGGAGTAATTACGACATCTATGTTCATTATTACATCCAACAACAGAACACCTCAATCGCTTAGGAGCCATTCTTGTCTACGTCCCTGCTCCGGCATCAAGACAATGGCGTTCAAACTGTTACAGCTCACTCAAGGCAGGACTAAGGTCAATCATTCTATTGTGGGAGCGGCCTCTGCCATCGTGACTTCACACAGACAAGATGCTGAGAATGGCTTGATTTGAAAAAGGGGAAATTGTTTTTACAGATTAAATAAAAAAAAACACTAAGTGTAGGATGTTTGCATACACACACCGCCTACACACATCTATGTTCAAACAGCATGTAAAAGAGAACTTTGCATCTGATGTAGAACCACCGTCAGGCCAACTGGGGCGAGCCTTGGATACATTGTAGACAGTGTGAGTATTACCATCCCTCTAAGTTTCAAGTCTCTACGATTTATAGTTTGGACTATCTGTTCACTTTTAAGTGGAGAATGCTGATCTTTGGACAATAGGGTTTCAGTGCTACGTTTGTGAACCCATAGAAATTTCAAACTACAAAAGAGGCAAATACTTTTCACAATCGCCTGAAATATTGAAATCCACAATGATAGTGAAAATTGTGTAAGAGCTGCTCCTAACATTTTTTAACATAATGTATTTACAATGGCTACATTGATATATACACTATATTGCCAAAAATATTGGGACACCCCTTCCAATGAACAGGTTTGACTACTTTAGTCATTTCCATGAGTACTAATTTTAATGTTTAAGCATATAATGACAGGACAGGACCCTTTTTTATTCTAACATGACAGTGCTTCTGTGTATAAGGCAAGGTTCAGAAATGTTTGATTCAGTCAGTGTGGAAGAACTTAACTGGTCTGCATAAAGCCAAGTCCTAATCCCAGCTGAACACCTCTGGTGTGACTTTAAATGCAGACCTTGAGCCAAAAACTCAGACCAAACACCAATGACTTGTGCATATGGGAGACTGTCCTCAAAAAAAAAACGACCCAGTTGTACGTTTTTGAATCGACCAAATACGATCCATTCTTACGTTTTAAAGTTAAGCGCCCTCTAGCGGTCGTAAAAATAATGACAGTGTCGCGTTGGATCTGACGTCATCGAATGACGTATGAGTTTTTATACGATTTCAGGGTAATTTAAACGTGTTTTACTAGGTGTAATTCGTATATATGACCACACCTAACCCTACCCTAAACCTACCCCTTACAGAAATAGTGCAAAATCATGATTTCTAGTGCATATTTAAAAAAAAAAAAAAACATACAATGAAAACATATGCGTTCTCTGGTATCGAACCTGTGTTCGTATGATTATACCACTCTGCAGTGCAACGCGCTACTAATTGACCTACACATAATGCTAAGGTTGACTTAGATACCTGTTACTGATAAGGGAGCAAATGTTGAATACGCTTTAAAGAGACGTATTTGAGGATTTGTGAAAACGACTTTAGTCGGTCGTATAAATTGGAGGACATGTTGGCATATGGGTACAGTCATTTTAGACACTTCCAAAACTGAAGCAACAGAGATGGAAATTAAATTTTTAAATACATGAATTATGCTTACATTTTTGTTGCTACAGTTTTGGAAGTGCCTTTTTCTATTCTAAAGAAGGGGGTGTCCCAATAATTTTGTCCATATAATGTATGTACAAGTGTTACGTTATGTGTTTTATGTTGTTGTATTCTGTATTTGTTTCTATGTTCTTTCTCCTTTCTATTTTTTCTGTGTTAGGTCGCTGCTGATTTGCCAGTTGTGGCACCGCCTGTCAGCGGTTATTGAATGTTCAGTTGGCGGTCCTTTTTAATCGCCTCTTCCGCTATGGAGAAATGAGCTGATGCGACCTCGGGCCGGTTGCACTGTTCCTGACTCTCCATCAGCCATCAGACCAAAGATCTTTGTTCTTGTTCTGTAAAGTTGTCTTATATTATGTGGTCACTGTAGGAGAGACCTGCCCTTTTGTTTGAATTCGTTCTCTCTGTTTTTGTAAGAGTAGTTTTTGTAATTTATTTTTTTATTTAATTTGAAGGTTAATTATTTTGTTTTACTTTCCAGTCTGATTCCAGGCCTTGGGTCTCTCTGAAACCTAGTACCACTATGTGACTGCTTTTTCCTCATCCTTTAAATAACTTTAATAAATTTAAACCATCAATTTATGCTGTTTTTTTTTTTTTTTTTTTTTGGTCTGACAGCTTGATGAGAGTCTTTTTTATTGCGTGTTACCCCTAGACGGACGTAATAACAAGTCATTGGTGTTTAGTAATGAGTTTTTGGCTTAAGGTCTGCATTTAAAGTCACATCAGAGGTGTTCAGCAGGGATTAGAACTTGGCTTATGCAGACCAGTCAAGTTCTTCCACACTGGCTGAATCAAACATTTCTTTATGAACCTTGCCTTATACACAGGGGCATTGTTATGTTAGAATAAAAAAAAGGGTCCTGTCCAAATGTTTGCTATAAAATTAGAAGGACACAATTCCCTAGAATATCATTATATGCTTAAACATTAAGATTAGTACTCATGGAAATTACTAAAGTAGTCAAACCTGTTCATTAGAAGGGGGTTTCTCAACACTTTTGGCAATATAGTGTATGATGTTTTTAAAACAACACTTAGTGAAGAGTCAGATCCTGAATTTGCATTAAAAATGTGTAGTTTTTAACACTATATTTAATTTTCATGGCAAATTACTGAATGTGAACACACAGATCATAGGACATTTAATACAAACTATATAGTAAACAACACTGGTCATTTTCTGATGAAAGAAAAATTAACTTTGCTTTGATCTACTGTGGTAATTATTTCAACAGTATCAAACTATGAAATATGTCTAATCAGATGAGAAAAATGTATTCTACGTAATGTAGCAAGGAATAAATTGGCATAATTAGACATAAACTTATCTTCCTGTCATTCGGAGTCAAATTCCAGTTCAACATCCTACATGTTTTGTAGCCAAATAAAAATCTATGCCCTAATTAAAAAGCTGGTAATTCATAAATTCTAAATTTTGTCCAACTCTGGCGAGCGTTGTGATGTGTTTATATGAGCGTGTGATCATACAAATGGCCTTATTTCCATTTTATCTGTCCTTTCTCACATTATGAGGCAATCCATAAACTCTCAATTTCCAACAATACTGCCCACCTCAGTGAAACATTCAGCCATAAACAACTCCCTCTGAATATTCATTATCAATTAGCTGGTTTTCATCATAACCTCTTAGCTAAACAAAAGCATATGTTTAATATGTGCTCAAGCTAACTGTAGCAGAAGGGCTAAATGCTCCTACTGCTCCTCAGAAACAGCCAATAAATTGTACATTGATTTTCAATTTCAGGCTTCTTTCCAACATATGATGTGGTTAGCAGCTGCCACCTTTGTTCACGCTGACCATATTTTCAAAAGTAAAGCAATGACACAGTGGATGCTACAGTAACCATTCCAAGGTCTTGGAATGTGCTACAAACAGCCATACTGTACATAATGAGACACTTTGAGAAAAGTTTTCACTTGGTTGTGTAACACTCAAAGGTAACACAGAAAAGGACACTTCAGTATACTTTTAAAAAGAGCTCTTATTATGAAAGTAATATACTTAAGAGTACAAAATGTACACTTATTTGCATGTTTATTAAAATTACATGAAACTAAATTTTAAAATGCAATTAGTTGAGTTTCAGAATGTCTTTTTGACCCACTTAAGTAAGATTTAAGAACATATGGTAACACTATTTTAGTGTTTTAGTTTAGTTACATATTAATAACACAGTAATAATGTAGTAATAACAGTATATTAAGCAACTAACCCTAAACCTAACTATAACCCTATAGTAAGTACTTAAATGTACAATTACACTGTTACAAGGATGTCTTGATTATACTTTAAAATGTTATATTTTATTTCAGGGTGTCCTTGTTACAGTATAACTATATATTTTAAGTTATGAGTAATATTAATTAACAACAGTTGCTTATTATAGGGTTAGGGTTAAGATTAGGGTTTGGTTTAGGGTTAGTTGTATGTAATTATATATCATTTATTTGTATTACTACACTAAGTACATGTAATGTGTAATAAAGACACTGGAAAATAAGGTGTTACCAAATAAAATGTAACTGTACATTTCATAATTACCTCTATTGTGTTTGAAATATGATTGAATCTACTGACAAGCATTTGTGTTAAACTAAAATATATTTTAATGCCATTTCTATTAAAACTTGCATGTCATGTATTTAAATATATTTTGTAGTTACATTTATAATGGTAACGTTCACCCAGAAATTTTAATTGTGTTATCATTTACTCACCCTCAAATTTTTCCAAAGCTGTATGAGTTGATTTCTTCTGTTAAATACAACATGTTGGTAACCAACTGAGCCTTTGAGTTACATAGTATTTTTTTCCTACTATGGAAGTCAATGGCTACCAGTAACTGTTTGGTTACTATTTCTTTAAAATGTCATCTTGAGGATGAGTAAATTAATTTTCGTTTTTAGGTAAACTTTTCCTTTAACTGCATTAAGAAACATAGTCATACAAACAAAGTGTACTCTCTTTAAGAACACACAAGCGGCCTTTTATTTCACTAATATTATCTGCAAGTACAGTTTGCTTAATATACTTTTAAGATTAGAAGTACACAACCATACACAAACAATCATTGCATATTCAATACAATTAAGGGTTGATGTGTCATAATAGACAATGAACTTTTCTATTAGTGCAATATTTAACACCCTTATGCTGTTAATGGTGTCAGTGAGTTCAAGTTGCAGGTCTTCGGTTCTGCATCTGTTGGCACACCTTTCCATTCATTCACACCAATGCACACATGCACTCTAGGGTATGTTTTCTTCTTGTAACTCTACCTTGTAAATTCCTGTCAGATTGTAGGATAGGCTCACGAGTAAAACGCAGTCAGCTGATGGTGTAAATAACAATTCACAATGATAATTACAGAGTTGCTAACTTGTAAACGTGTCAAAGCATCCCTTATCCCCATTCAATCCATTACCTTATGGCACAGGTATGCGCTCAGACACTCTTTACTGGATAGTGTAATGAGAATGGAAACAGAAAGAAAGAAAATAGAGGTGAAAATAAGTGTGCTAGCAAGATGGAAGGACTTATATGTTGTTACTGTAAGGGACAAGTACGGACAGCTAGGCAATAAGAAGAAGATTGGGCCGGGTGGGGTTTCAGGATGAATAACTGTGTGTTCAACACCTTGCTCCTATAATCATACACCTAGCACAATGTTTACGGGCCCCTATGAATCAAAGCCAATGGACAGATTTACTTTTTCTCCCTGAACAATAACTCCACCCAGCAGCAGGGACAAAATCATGTGGGTATTTGAAGTGGAATTGCCAACTTTGCATTACAAGTCTTTCCTTTTATGAAAAAAAAAAAAGAAAAACGGTAGACAAACAGTAAATTTAATCTACAGATGTCAATGGTTCTGCACGGTGTCCACAGAATCCTGCAGAAACTAGTGTTTTCAGCTACCAGTAAGAGTCCTCCTATCATTTACTCATGTCATTGGATGATATTTAAGTATAAGTATATTTACTGGTTTAAAGTATATTGTTGAAAAGTTTACAATCTAAAGTTGAAATAAGCATATTTTCTTTGCAATAATAGTAGTTACATGCTGTTTATTCTACTTAGTGTAAATAGTGGCAGATATCTGCACCTCAGTATTGCAGTAAATTATAAAAGTATGCAATAATAACATATTGAATGTAAATTAGAATTTTTATTACAATTATTAAATTACAATTACAATTATTAAATGGATGCTGCTTTGGAATAATACAGTCTGGTCTCATTATAAGTAGGTGTTTATACATAATGTTTAGAGGCCCAAAACGTACTTTGCAGTAACAACGTACAATTTAGACATACATACAAATAGCTACGTATTTTTAGCTAAAAAAGGTAACATATTTACGTATCTTACGTATTTCATTAACATATTTTTTAGATATTTGTATCAATTTTGATTTTTAGCCCGCTTAACCTACCCACAAACCTAAACCTAACATAACCCTTTTTATAGCAAATAAGCAGTTTTATCTTTTTATTAAGCAGCGATTTATATTTTTAGCCCCCTTTTAGTTGTTAATCGCTGAAAATATTATTCCGATTATATCCTCATCCACTACGTGAAGGCCCTCGTGCATCATTTATTCACATCTCAACAGAAACACAACATGTTGTAATTTGTGAAAAATGCAGGTGAAAGCCAAGGAGTGTTTGATGCGGCAATATTTAAATTTGTAAAATGCACTTCAGTGCAGGTTTATTGCTGTTTTTACTGGACTCGCTGCTTGGGACAGAGATGAAGATCGCCGGATAAAGGCTTGAATTGTCCCACCATGGCAAACAAAGTTAATATTACATGAAGGGTTTAAAGTGTAGTCTCGTTTAACACGTCAGTATTGTACATTTTAGTGTCTGGAAAACGTAAGTAAATGTAAGTTTTATAGAACCACATTTTAAGTAAAATACATAAATTATCATGAGATCACGTTGAATAATAAGCTCCTACCCCTAACCTTAAAGGAGAATATAATTTCTAGAACAAAAATGTACAGATAATTTACTCACCCCCTTGTTATCCAAGTCTTTCTTTAGTTGAGGAAAACATTTCAGGATTTCTCTCCATATAGTGTTTTATTTTTTATTTTTTTTTTATTTTTATTTTTTTTATGGTGCCTGTGAATTTGAACTTCCAAAATGCATTTTTTTAAGAGCTCTCAACCCAGCTGAGGAACAAGGGTCTTATCTAGTTAAACAATCTGCTATTTTATTAAAAAAAAAAAATGTTTTTATACTTTTTAACCTCAAATGCTTGTTTAGTCTAGCTCTGTGTTTACTCTCAAATTTGAAACAAGATAAATAATCTGCCAATGGGGTAAGCAAAATAATCTTATTTCAAGTAGAAAACAAGATTGTTTTGCTTACCCCATTGGCAGATTATTTTGTCTCTTTTTTCTGAAAACAAGATGCTAATTTTTACTTGTCTAGAAAACCGTTCTTGATTTAAGAATTTTTAGATATTTTGGCTGTAAACAAGACAAACAATCTAAGTAAGTTTTTTTTGCAGTGTAGTGGTACTGGTATCACTTGGGCATACACCACAAAAGGAAATAGGTTTGAATACAATTTCATGTTGACTTCAAATCCGTTTCTCAGAACTCTAGAGCTTTTGCTCCACTATCAGTTTCGCAAACGTGTACAGGTTCCATATGGGCTTTGTCATGAGTGGAAAAGGACCATTTTTGGAGTCTGCCATTGAAAACCAATAAAAATAACCCATGAGATAAGTCACAGTAGCTGCTGGGTTAATACAATATAAACCAAGGTAATAAAAAACTAAATATATAAGAACAATCTCCACTGCTGTCAGTAACCTTTCTTCATGCTCAAGCCTGAAATGTGAAGATTGAAAAAACAAAGTCAGAGGGTTAAGGGATGAAATCTCCCAGCAGTCATGTCTGTAATGGGCCTCTGTTGTGTGCAGAATTAAATGCGGTCCAATGGCCCATAAACCATCATACCTACCAACTGGGTCAGGGTCAAAGTCCCAAGCAGCGCTCCGTATGGAATCGCAATTGCAATCACCCACACACCCACGAGCCAGGAAAGGTCTTTCTATTCCTCTCACTCTCCATGAAAATGCAGGATTGGCGTCCAGCTGGGGGTAATTTGGCCTGTATCTGATTATCCTCTGGGTGCATGCACTCTCTAATGGGCCATTCCCACAGAGCCTCCGTCCTTCTCGAATATTCACGAATTGTGGATGGTGCGTACACTTCTCCTGACCTCCAGGTGTCACGTCTCTTGCTGTCAGTCCTGCATGTCCGCTATCTGACAGCATGTCTGCGCATTTCCTCTCTCAGGAAGAAGATTGGCAGTGTCCTCTTTGTCTGACCCCTATAGTGTTTGCTTCAGACCCCCCTCATGAGCTCACACTTGCAGCTTACCAAAATGCAGTTATAGGGCACAGCTGAAAATGAAATAGATTCATTCAGATTTGTGCTGAAAGATGAATCAGTGAGACTTTGCCGTTTCCAAACCATCCATATTTTATATATGCTGTCACTGAGCCATCACCAACAGCTTATTTTGGACAGGAACTGCTCAGTTAGACAGGAAGGGGCTGTCTGGCAAACACATAACATAACCAAGTGCATTTTTGTTTTTATGTGACATTTAGGGTCGGTATATCTGAAAGAAATGATTCCAAAATAGCAGACTAAGTAGAATTTAATGGAAAAACATATAACTCTAAAATTAGCGAAGTACAAACAAAAATCAAAGTACATAGACAAACAGATTGTAATTTAACTTGCAAACACTATCTGACTAAACTAATAAGACAGAAACAATTTTACTTTTCACATTTTTCTTGAATATAATGAGCATTTACAATGCATGGAGAAATTAAGTGTACCCTTAACATGCATCCTTTAGCAGCAAAACATTTTCTGTAGCTGTTAGACTTTTGACTATTTTTGAACCATCCTCAACCACAAATCTATTGAAGTTTATCAATATTTTTGGATTGCTTTTACAGAACAGCTCTTTAAGTCAAAATATTTTCAAAGAGTTCAAAATCTTTTGCCACTGTTAATGTAACTTGCTAGTAAGTGCCTCCCTCCAATAAAACTTTTTAAGAAATCAGTGCCTTGAACCTCACAAATTTAGGAAAACTAAAAATGTTTGTGTTATTCTAATTTGGAAGTTACTTTGGATTAAGTGTTAATGTACAGTGATGAAAATAATTATTTGATATCCTGCTGATTTTGGACATTACCCCACTGACAAAGAAATTACAGAATAATTATAAATTAAACAAAAAAAAATCCAGAAAAACACATTTCAAAAAAGTTATAAATCGATTTGCATTTTAATAAGCAAAATAAGTAACCCTTTTTGACAATCACAGAGGTCAGACATTTCTTGTAGTTGGCCACCAGGCTTGCTCGCATCTCAGGAGCAAGAGCCTCCTCTTTACAGATCCTATCCAAGTCTTTAAGGTTTCGAGGCTGACATTTGGCAACTCAAACCATCAGCTTCCTCCACAGATTTTCTATGGGATTAAGGCCTGGAGACTAGCCAGGCCACTCTAGGACCCTAATGTGCTTCTTCTTGAACCATTCCTTTGTTGCCTTAGCCGTGTGTTTTGGGTCATTGTCATGCTGGAATACCCATCCACAACCCATTTTCAGTGAGGGAAGGAGGTTCTAACCCAAGATTTGGCGGTACATGGCCCTGTCCATTGCCCCTTTGATGCGGTGCAGTTGTCCAGTCCCCTTAGCAGAAAAACACCCCAAAGCATAATATTTTCACCTCCATGTTTGACAGTAGGGATAGTGTTCTTGGGATCATATGCAGCATTCCTCCTCCTCCAAACACAGCGAGCTGAGTTGATGCCAAAGAGCTTGATTTTGTACTCATCTGACCACAACACTTTCACTGTTTTCACTTTTCACTACTCTGAATCATTCAGATGTCCATTGGCAAACTTCAGGCGGCCTGTACATGTGCTTTCTTGAGCAGGGGTAAGTAGTGTGTTACCAGTTGTTTTCCTGGTGACTATGGTCCCAGGCTGCCTTGAGATCATTGGCAAGATCCTCCTGTGTAGTTCTGTGCTGTTTCCTCACCATTCTCAAGATCACTGAAACTCCTTGAGGTGAGATCTTGCATGGAGCCACAGACTGAGAGAGACTGACAGTTATTTTGTGTTTCTTCTAATTGTGAATAATCACACCAGATGTTGTCACCTTCTCACCAAGCTGCTTGGTGATGGTCTTGTAGCCCATTCCAGCTTTGTGTAGGTCTACAGTCTTGTTCATGACATCCTTTGACAGCTCTTTGGTCTTGGCCATGGTGGAAAGTTTGGAATCTGATTGATTGATTGGAAAGGTGTTTTTTTCTGTCTCTCACTGTTAAAATAAACCTATCATTAAAATTTTAGACTGATAATTTCTCTGTAAGTGGGCAAACGGGCAAAATCAGCAGGGGATCAAATAATTATTTTCCCCACTGTATGCGTTTATTCATGTTTTTCTTAATAATTTTATGACAAAATAATTTTTAATTATCATGGATTACCTTATGCAAACTGCTTTGCTTTAACATCCAACCTCATGGTTTAGGTGGTGCTAACATGTTTCAGCTTACAGCGATTCTCTTACAAATTATTTTTTCAGTGAACTATAATATTCTAAAATCCATATTGATTAATGAGCGATTTCATTTTCGTAATTTCATTCGCATCAGTCAACTGGAGCAACTGTTTTATTACTCCTATTTCCACCATTGATTACAGCTTCTGAATAAATGAATTTAATATAGATTGTTCATAAATCAAAAAAAAAATAACAAGCGACTGCTGTTATAAATTTAGAAATACACTGACATACAGTTCTTTGATATACACTGTCAATGCGTGCATTTCCGATTGAGATTAAGAATCGGCAAACTAATATTCATCTCTTTTTTATGGACTTTCAACAGGCAGTTACCGGCTGCTCTCCCAGCATGGTTATAACCACCACACTGTACACTAAACACCTGCTCAGGAATATTTTGACTCATGATACAACTATTTCTAAACATTCACAGGGAAGCTCAGGTGTGAATGCTAATCATAGTGTTAGATGTTGCGGTTACGTTTCAGGGGAAAGAATGAGACCTAAATTCCCCTTTAGACGGCACTGCATGTGCCTGAAACTCAAACCCTCTGTTATTTAAGATGATGCATTCTAGTATTTGGAAAGCATTATTTGTAAGTGGTGTTTCTGGTAAATCCTGGCCTACAAGAACATTGTTGGTACAAAATGAGCTTGTTTTTCACCCTGTAGGCCCAAGCTGGACATATTTAGTACTGGAATGAAAATGTATCTCAGCAACAGAGAGGTGTGTGATTATTTTAAGTTAAAAATAGCAATAATTGGTCAATATCACTTTCCAGCCTGCTAGTCTTCACTAAAATCTCTTTAATTCACAATAGCCAGTTCCAGAATGACATCATTCTCTAGGAAGTGACACAGTTTAAACCATAAACAACGCCACAAAAAAGTATTTTGTTGATGATCTTGGACTGAACTGACTAACTATATACTTACTAAAAAAAGAAAGGAAGAAAGAAAAAAAAGCACTATATATGCTTTATACTATTTCATATTTCTGAGCTGTTCTAGTTAAAGATTATGATACATAAAGCTCCAGTAGTCATGTTCCAACTTCCCCAAACAGTTCCCAGCAGGCTCTGATTTAACTCTCAAAGACACTCAGAGAGAGAGAGAGAGAGAAAAAAAAACTAATGAGTAGGTTCAGGGATGTGGTATTGTTAACACAGTGACCCAGATAAGAAGAGCATTATTTAACAAAATTGCAGAGAATATAATTTATTAAACTGACAAGGAACGTGTTTGGACAACTTGTAAGAAAGCATAGTTGTTATCTTTATCCAGTAACATTCAGCTGAAAGTGCACTGGGTTTATACTGAAGTGTATAAGCTTGTAGAACTGACACTTATGCCATCAGGGAGCCAAACTACTGTACGCCTACAGTACATGATCCACATGCTTTCAAATATCAGAAAAGAGCTCAGCGCTCCAAATCACACACTCATAAGAAATTGTCACTGTGATGAATTTCAACATGTTCTGGAGGATAAACCTTCAGGGTTAAAGTGACAGCTGTTCATTCTGCTTGAGCATTATAGTCTTCTGAATAGCTTCATGTCAACAGAAAAAAAAATGTAAGCGAATTTGATTGAAACAAAATGAAACCTTTCTCTCCGCCACTAAATTCACATTCAGATCGGTTGGTCCAGGAAAAAGTCACTCCAGCAACAAAATTATGATTATGCTGATTATGCATCATTTAGGAAAATCATGTAAAACAATCAATAGTGAGCCTCATTTAAATCTGACTGTAGGGAAATCCTGGTATTTCCAAGAGCAGTTTTATTCTGTAACAAATATAAATGTCACATCTGATTGCAGGACTCTGGGTGAATGCCTTGTGCAGATTACATGGGCCCTTCACAAATATTTAAATGTCAACAGTGCATGAACACTTTCCAATTATCATCGTCAAGAGCCATACTCATCTTCTGTCCAGATTGCAGCTGGTCAATAGTCTTCCTCTGCCAGTGAGCCTCAGGCCTGTGTCTCTAGAGACGCCCTGTCTGAGAGTGACAGAATGAGAAACACACACACACACACACACACACACACACACACACACACACCTAAGAGAATATTGACGCCATAATCCTGCTTTTTGTAAAGTTTTATCCCAGGAATTAAACATGTAATTCAAGACAAGATGGAAATAATAACACAACACAGGAAAAAAAACTGAGCAATGATAAAGTCTATTGGGAATCCAGTCTGTACTCCTATACTGATTACTAGCTTGCAGTTATTAGCATATCAAATATTCATTGCTAATACAGGCCTTTGTTATTCTGAGGAAATCAGAAAAAAACATTAACCATGAATGCCCAGATCATCCAGATTACTACTAATACTAAAATATAATATATAATAATGCTAACTGAATGATGTTGTTATTTTGTATATGTATTTACACACTTGTGCCATCAAACTGTTGTATACACGCAATATCACATATATACAGCCATATTTCACATCTATGAGTGTGATATTTACGGTGACCCAGTAGTGCCAAACACAACGACATTAAAAAAGCAAACATAAGCTCACAACACAACGACATTAAAAAAGCAAACATTAACTCACAACACAACGGAAATGCTCCCGACCACTAGGGGGCAGTTGGTCTGCAGAAACGGTCAACTGTGCGCATGTCACGAGTATTTGCGGCGCCGCCGGCCTACTTTGATAGTTTTTAAGCTGCTTGGCTCTGATTAAAAATAATAGTGGTATGAAAAAAAGGTTCTATATGTTGTAGATTTGTTAGAGGAAGCTGGTCAATTTATTCAACATAATTCAATTATGAATCATGCATTGAGAAATTTTAGATAAATTGTTCCTTTAGACAATTTAATACAACTATCCCTCCTTATTTAAAACAATTAATGCAAAACACCCTCACATATTTAAATCAGTGGTGTAGTGGAGGGTATATGCAGGTATATCCACTTTATCAGGCGGCTGCATATACCCACTTCTAATACCCTCCGATGCGCATCATTCACTAGTGTCCTGCATTAGCCAAAATCATGACTGTCCACCACATCAAGTCATATATGAATAAATGCAAATATTCACTAAAAACACCCAGTAAAGACAGTTATGCTGCGGTCAGGACCGTGCCGTCGGCTTGCTTTGAAATATGTTTGATGACTGCGCCAGCGCCCGCTCCGTCTGCCGCATCTGGGATGCTGCCAATTCACATGCGAGAGCACGAGTGGAAAAAGGACTAATTATTATTGATTATTGATTTGAATCAGTTTATAATAACGAAAGCAATACCTTACAAATAAAAAAGCAGGTTTTTAAGATAAGAAATTTCTTAAACCGATAAAAACCCCTGTAAACTTTTCTGTTAAAGGATCCAGTAAACGAATGAGTTCAGATATTAAGTTCAAAACGGCACTAACACAGAGAAAACTTGAACGCACAGAAACTGCAGGGAGTCACGTCGGGGATACCCACTTCTCTAGGCAAAAAGTGTAAGAACAAAGTAGGGAATGTATTAAAAAGTAAGTTATTTTCAGACTTAATACACCTTCAAAAATAAAAAGGTTTTTAAAAATACATTTTGTAATTATATTAAGTGGCCAATTCTACCTAAAATGAAGGATTGTTTAGAATAATTAACTATCCGGCTGCTGCAATTTTACAGAGAAGATTCCGTTTTGAGGTAGGCTAGATCTTTTTTCTTGTCTAATCACATTTTGGAAGGATATCTACAGTTGGCTAAATATTGATATTATACAGATATTCCGTCATTCAATTTGTTTCAGGTGATGGTAGATGTTTTTTCGATAAAGATGTCATTGATGGTAAACATCATTTGGAGTAAGCGGAATAACTGTAAACCTGCTATAAAAATGAATGTAAAAAATACATAGAATCTTTAAAACACTTATTCCAAGATGATGAACCCCTTGGTATTTGTATGAAACTATGAGTCTTTTTCCTTTTAAGAATGGTAATATTTTATTTATTTATTTATTTTCCTTGCAACCTCCAAAAATGTTTTGTTTTGTTTTGTTTGTTGTTATGTGTAGATTTATATAGGCTACATGGATATTTATGTAATTATTGGGAAGTGTATGTTTTTCATATGCATATTTGTATTCCCCACTTGAGTGTGTAAATTGTTAATGTTCAATAATAAACAAATAATACAAATAAAAAATACGGAATTAAAACTAACACAGCAGTTCAGACCATAGGTTCAGACCGCCCGGCCTACTCTTTGGCCCGGCAGCGACCGCAAATACTGGTGACATACGCACAATTTCTGCAGACCAACTGCCCCCTAGTGGTCGGGAGCATTTCCGTTGTGTTGTGAGCTAATGTTTGCTTTTGTTAATGTCGTTGTGTTGTGAGTTTATGTTTGCTTTTTTTAATGTCGTTGTGTTGTGAGTTTATGTTTGCTTTTTTTAATGTTGTTGTGTTGTGAGCTTAATGTCGTTGTGTTGTGAGCTTATGTTTGCTTTTTTAATGTCATTGTGTTTGGCACTACTGGGCCACCGTAGATATTGCATTTATACAACAGTTCAGTTCAACGGCACAAGTGTGTACATATATACAAAATAATGTCTTCAAAAGCCTTCTTTTGTGCAGAACCTTCTTTCCACCACAGATTTGAATCTAAAGTTGACAGTTGAACAGCTGAGCCTAAACCCCCATTACGTCACTTTAGAACTAGTAACAAAGGAATGTTGAGTTGCTTCATTTATTAATACAGTATTGCTGTATTAAAAGCTCACTGTATTATGTAGAGTATTATGAGAGCAAGATGGACTGAGTGATCATGATTGCCTGTATCTGATGTAGCATTCATTCTTCATATTCATGATAAAACATTAGTTTGAATGTCTGCTGAGGAAAGCGTTATCTTTGTCATAACATTAATATCCTTTCATCTTTTATTAATATGCCCTGGTAAAGGTGGAAAATGCCCCTAACAATACATTCTAGAGGACAAATATTAGCCCTTTTTAAAATTTCTGGCACTGCTGTGAACCAGATTGCATGGTTTTGAATTGCATGCTGACTTGTAAAACCTTTTAAGCACAGTGTGATCATCAATTCAAATTAACTCGTAATCTATGTTGTTCCATACGAGGTTTGATCCAGTGAAGCAAGCAAAATTAGTCTTGCAATTAATCCTGAAAATAGCTCTTCTCGTTGTTGGTAATCATGTGCTTCCTAAATTTGCATTAGTATAGCTACAATATCCAAAGTGTAAACAAAGACTTGCCCCACAAGCATGTGTTGCAGAGACAAACTTGAAAGAGTGTGTCTCCTGAAAAGCAACATTTAAAGTGTCAAACAGTATTCGTATAGAGAATCGAATAAAAATCCCAAAAAGAGCAGATTTATAGATATTCAAAATCATGAATATATATATATAATATAAAAAATAAAAATTAAACCCCACACTTTTGAAAGGTATAGCACATGTGTGAAATATGAAGGAAAAAAAGGTTTTGAATAAAATCATCAGAATGTTTGGCTTGATTTGCCAAATGTGTTTTAAAATTTAAATGTCTGTATTTTCAGGAGCAAGAGTGAGCCAAATTCCTATTTCTTTGTTATTTTTGAAGCATATTAACCAACTGTTGGATATCTACGCCTTGCGTTCACTTAATCATTTATTAAGTGAACTCTGGTTGATGTGTTTACCGTTTAGCCTAGTTATATAAAATACAAATTGCTCTATAATAAAGAAAAAAAGTCATTTATCCCACCCGTTGCTTCTATTTCAGATCCTTTATGTTTCGTCTGTAGTGTGCATCCTGAGGCTAATTGCCCAACCCATTAGCATAAACACCAACTCAATGCTCCAGAGTGGGGGCTGTAGGATCCCAGTCCAATTATTGAAAGCACTGCTTGCCTGAATGTTGGCCCTCTGTGGGCTGGGGCAGGGACAGAATTAACACACCGAGCGCACCAGCTGTGAATCAATCGCTGCGAGCACAAACAACATTTTAACAGCGGTCACCACTCGTTGCTAGCTGCTAACACCCACACAGCGCTACAGGTAACATGGCTTTCCACATAGGCGTTTAGTAGTAATAAGTGTCCTCTGAGAAGATCTCGTTTCAGATGCAGCCTATGGCAGCCGGTCTTCTAAATGACTGAAAATATGAGACCAAAATGTGGGAGTGAATCAAATAATCTGCTAGCCAAGTGCTTTAGTTTTCATTGGATTGCCATTTTGAGGAATAGCCCAGCCAAATTTGAACTCACCTTATTTCTTCTGTGGGAAAACAAAAAAACAAAACAAAAAACAAAACAGGAGTTGTTTTCAAACTGTCCAAGCAATTTTGCTTTGATTTTGCTCCAATAGAGCAAAAATCATCAAACATCATTACTGTTTCTTGTAATCAGTAAAATCATATCTTGTTCAAGACATCTTGTTATGCCATACCCTCATGAAAACAAATGAAGTCCATGACCAGATAAATACCAAGTCAAGTAACCTATTTCTATAGCACTTTATACAGGTCGTGTCAAATAAATAGCAGAATCAGTTACGGAAAGTCAACTCTGCAGACAATTCAGATTTTGTTTTAAAGCAGCTCCAAAAGACAAGATTATCATTGTTTAGCTCAAGTTAGTTCAGTGTTGGTTCAGTTTCAGATAGGGCTGCATGACAAATAGTACTTTAATCATGAGTTTATCATGAGTATAAGTTTAATACAGCAATTCTGTTTTTTTTTGTTGTTTTTTTTTGTCACAAGTGTCTTTTGTACAGTGGCTAAGAGAGCTAAGCACACACACACACACACACACACACACACACACACACACACACACACATACATAGAAAAATAGGAAATCATCATCATCAGTTTGACAACACACATGCTGCAAATACTCACAACACAACCAAATACTGAAACGTGCCACAAATCACACGTTTCAGTATCGCCTATGGCTATGTCGCCTATGGCTTGCTCAGTTGGGGACAACAACTAAATTGGGGACAACCAATTTATTAATTTGGAACTACTGATTAATTTCCTCTGACTAAAATTGTTTACAGTTTCTTTTTGAATTATTTATATATTTCTTTCCTATTTGATACTGTAAAGTTGCTTTGACACAATTTGTGTTGTAAAAAGCGCTATATAAATAAAGCTAACTTGACTTGACAAATACTCACAACAAAATACAGAAATACTCACAACACATCCAAATACAAAAACATGCTGCAAATACTCACAACACAACCAATACAAGATACATGTTGCAAATACTCACAACACAACCAATACAAGATACATGTTGCAAATACTCACAACATATCCAAATACAGAAATGTGCCGCAAATACTCACAACACAACCAAATACAGAAATACTCACAACACAACCAAATAAAAAATACTCACAACACAACCAAATACAGAAACATGCTGCAAATACTCACAACACAACCAAATACAGAAATACTCACAACACAACCAAATAAAAAATACTCACAACACAACCAAATACAGAAACATGCTGCAAATACTCACAACACAACCAAAACATGATGCGTGTTGCAAATACTCACAACACAACCAAATACAGAAATACCCACAACACAACCCGAAACAAAAACATGCCGCAAATATTCACAACACACGCAAATACAGAAATGTGCCGCAAATACTCACAACACAACCAAATACAGAAATACCCACAACACAACCCAAAACAAAAACATGCTGCAAATACTCCCAACACAGCTAAAATACAGAAATAGTCACAATACAACCAAAACTAGAAATGTGACGCAAATACTCACAACACAACCAAATACAAAAATGTGATGCAAATACACACAACACAACCAAATAAGAAATATTCACAACACAACCAAATAAGAAATACTCACAATACAACCAAATACGAAAATGTGACACAAATACTCACAACACAATCAAATACAGAAATGTGCCGCAAAAACTCACAACACAATCAAATACAGAAATGTGCTGCAAATACTCACAACACAGCCAAAATACAGAAATAGTCATAATACAACCAAAACAGAAATGTGATGCAAATACTCACAACACAACCAAATACAGAAATGTGCCGCAAATTCTCACAACACGACCAGATACAGAAATACTCACAACACAACCAAATACAAAAATGTGATGCAAATACACAACCAAATAAGAAATATTGGTAACACTTTATTTTAAGGTGTCTATAATACAGAGTAATTACCTAAAGTACTTAGTAGTAGTAGTACTTACATGAAACAAAATGTACTTGCCATGTAACTAAGCTATGAATCAGCCTGTACCTACAGATTGTAATTTTGTAGATGTAATAGGCAGCTATTGTTGCACATATGTAACAGACAGCTACTTGTACACTAAAGTACAATCTTGATACACTTTATTTTAAGTAGCTTATGCCTGTGTAATATTCTGTAATTTTAATGTAATTAGAAAGGTATTACATATATTTAAGCTGTGTACTGGTGGGTTAAATCAAACTAAGGTGTAGCTGGATAAGGTTTACAGTATAGATAAGTATCTAGCTATGTAACAGACTCGGTCTGTTACATATGTGTAACAGTATCTGCCTATTACATGTACATAATTACAAACTGTAAGTACAGTCTGTTCCATAACTTAGTTACATGGTAAGTACATTTTGTTTCATTTAAGTACAACGGCTACTACTGAGTACTTTACTAGATAATTACTCTGCATTATGGACACCTTAAAATAAAGTGTTACCAAAATATTCAAAACACAATCAAATAAGAAATACTCACAGCACAACCAAATATGAAAATGTGACACAAATACTCACAACACAACCAAATGCAGAAATTCTCAAAACATAATCAAATACAAAAATGTGACACAAATACTTACAACACAGCCAAATACAGAAATACTCAAAATACAACCAAAACAGAAATGTGTCACAAATACTCACAACACAACCAAATACAGAAATGTGCCGCAAATACTCACAACACAGCCAAAATACAAAAATAGTCACAATACAACCAAAACAGAAATGTGATGCAAATACTCACAACACGACTAAATACAGAAATACTCACAACACAACCAAATACAAAAATGTGCCGCAAATACTCACAACATGACTAAATACAGAAATACTCACAACACAAAACTAAATACAGAACAGACCACAACGGAAATGTTTAAGGGAACCAAAACAAGTGACAAACATGCCTGGAACATGCTTTTCTTTTTTGGATGTTATTAGCCTAAATAAATTAATACAAAATGTCTGTAACTATGAAACATTATGTAAGCTGGCTAATAATCATTATTACAAATATCATGATTAAACTATGGTCAGTATAGCAAAACCAAGGTTAATGGTTCAACTATATTAACCTTTTTTTTTTGTAGTATAACCATTTGTTAATTTTCACAAGGGCTCTGTTGTAGTCTGTGCTACTTGCAATGCTTTTCTTTTATTTGGTTGTGTTGTAAGTATTTGCAGCATATTTCTGTATTTGCTTATGTTGCAAGTTTTTGCAGCGCATTTCTGTATTTGGTTGTGTTGTGAGTATTTGCAGCATGTGCTGTCAAACTGTTGAAGATGTTTTCTTAATTTGCTGGTGCTTATCTATGCATGTGTTTTCTTAAGTTGTAGCACTTTGAACTATCTCAGCCACTGTATGTTTGCGATGTTTGCTATGACCAAATCCTCAAGGAAACCATGCACGAGTTGATGTTCTCTTGATTTGTTCTTATGTGAAAGCAAAATAACCATGATTATTCGTTTATCCATTATCGTGCAGCCCAAAGAGACAGGGCTAAAAATATATATACAGTGCACAGCATAAATGAGTACACCCCCTCTAAAACTTACTCTTTACTTAGAAAACATGTTATGGATGTTATGTTCTTTGGAGATATAATGTTCCAACAAGGCTGCTTGATCAATTACCAAAGAAGAATGTCCAAATTATTCAGGAAAACAAGATTTTCTTATCAAAGTGATAAAATGTTGTGTTGCAAAAATGAGTGCACCCCACAGGTATGTATATTGAACCAAAACCTTTACACCACTGTGTGATGTAATACAAAACTTGAAACAGAAGATGCTACCTTCTCCTCATTCCCTGCATTGTTGGGCATTTTTCAACATGACAATGAATATATTCATTCCCCCAAGGTGAAAATCCTTCAGTGGACATGTATTAAGACTTTTGAGCAGCTGTGGAGGATTCTGTAGAGACAAGCTGAGCAACACTTCACACAATTTAAGGAGGTCGTCCTCCAGGACTTAAACAGGACAGATGTGGCAGTTTGTCATGAACTTGTACACTCAGTGTCAAGAAAGGTCAGAGTAGTATACTTAAAGTTCTGGGGACATACTAAGTAATGGAATATTATACTTTTGCTGAATTAAATCTAGGGTGTACTCACTTCTGCTATCCTTCATTTAAACAAAATTGGCTAATTTACTTATTTTACAGAAAATATTGGCACATATTTTTTTGTTTTTATTAAGTATATGTTTAATACATTTCAAGTTTGCAATCTTTCCATGAATTATATTAGTGATCATTAAAAAAATACATCTTTTATATTTATTTAGAGGGGTGTACTCATTTATGCTGTGTACATGACGGTAACAGACCATGAAAATATGGTATTGAACTCAGACTTGAGATCAAATCCAAGACCATAATTTTAACGGTCTTTGTTTTGTCACAGACTCGGGGGCATGAGGACTCAGATTCAAGTCTTGATTCAGACTTGACACACTTCTGGCCCCTGTCTTTATTCAGACATGCTGGTCTCAGTTACAGCGCTGACAAAATGTGCACTTTTGGCTCCAGGGACAGGGTTGAGAACAACTGGGCTAGTTGGGCGTTTTTTTTTTTTTTTTGGACCATTGCTTTGGATGAAGAAGAGGGCTGGAAAACATGTCAGCACGGCATCTCTGATTTTTGCAGGCAAGCATTCTGGTCCCTTCTGGTGTTTTTTGTCATTTTTGGAGCTTGACAGCCACCATTTCCACTCATCTGATGGCAGATTTTTTTTTCTCCTTGAGTAAATTACTAAGGTATTGGCTTATTAGTATGCAGAGAAAATAACAGCATTAATTTGTATCCCATTAGATGTTCATTTGTTGGCATGTCGTCAGCAGTAAAATTAAACTCATCATAAAGGAGCAACCATCAAGCTATGATGAGCATAACCACAACCGCAGTTTAGAAAAATAAAGAGACTTTATGTTACTCTTGAACAGCTTGTGATTATGAAAAATCATGTCATACCACACTAAAATAGTCCTTTTATGCTTCAGTGCTAGCAGTAGAGCATCACTCGCACAATCCCAAGTTCATACCTGGATTCTAAATAAGTAAATAAAAATTGGAAATCAAATTAAATATGAACTACAAATGAACTTCTATAAACTAATTTCACAGTATTTGTGAATGTTTCCATGCTAGCATACATGCTCTTTCATTCTTCAAGAAGCTCACTTTACTCCTACTGAAAGCCACTTTCTGTCACTAGCGAGCTACAGCGAGGCATGGAATGAGTTAGTTTATGTTCAAATCATAAAGCTGTCTGTCAAACAGGGCACAGAAGAGCTCAGCTACTGCTCCAACACTTATAATGGCCTCACAGAACCCATAATGACACCCCAGTTATTTCTACCGCAAAACCAAGGACAGTAAAATGAAATAGAGAAGGTTATATTTTGGCCTGACAGGATGACTGAGGAAGTCAGGACAGACAAAAGAATAAAACACTTGCTGAACTCGTTTCAGCTTTTCCCCAAGCGAGCATGTATCAAGTTTCAGGCCGTGAGCCAGATCAGATATATGTATGAAGGGCTCTTCTTCTTGTGTCGCTTGTTAAATATCCTCCAAACAAATTATGTTGCGCTCCTTAAGGAGAGGAAAAAAAAGTTTGGGCTCGCTCGGCTGTGGCGACGAGATAATAGTAATAAGAATTTGGATGAGCATATCGCTGTGGAGTGTACGGGACAGGGGAACAATAGCTGGAGCCTGTCTGGAGTAGCGCTGCCATGTAAACAACACAAGAGAACCTGATCCATGAAAGCGGCAGACGCTGATGTCTCTATTCAGTCTGAGGTGAATAAAAACAAAACTGATTAATTATGGTGCTTTGGGTAAATGCGGTGTGCAAAAGGGAATAAAAGATTTGAACACTTACAAAAACTGTACAGTTATCTGTGCAGATATAAAAATCAAATCATGTAAGGATGAAGATTTCTGAACAGTTAATTTAATCAGAGCATAAATGACTTAATTAGATGAAATGGAATGAGAGAAACAATATGTCTCTTTCAGATTCATTATCTTAATTAAGAGTCTTATAAATGTCTACATTCATTTTTTTGTCCTAATTCCAGATTTTTTTTTTTTTTTTTTCTTTATGAATGATTAGGTCCAAATGAATATTTCCTGTTATGAAAATGGGACAGATTGCTTTAAAGGTAAAGTTCATAAAGAAATAATTAATTGGCAGTGTGCCCATTTTCACAAATGTGCTGTCATATGAATCTCATGGGTATCAGTAGAGATAGAAATATCTGCTTGTTTGCATTTTGCAACTGAATAATCTTGCCAAAATATGCTTGACATTAATATAAATTAGATCATTTCTGTTTGAAATGAGCTGACACATGTGTGGTAGCTTGTCTATAGGTAAAGCTATGCTAAAATATTAATATTAAATATTAATATATATATATATATATATATATATATAAAACTTAGAGGCACCATTTAAATGAGTTTCCAAACTTCAAATACTGTTTCAGAAAGTAGGCCTAATAACAACAACAACTCAATACAGTGTGATTAGTGAAGAAAGCAGTTCAGTGGTGCAATTTGTGAAACATATTTAACAATTTTACATTTTTATTTTATAAAATTAATTTGTTAGTTACTGTAAGTGCCATTTTTAATAATCACAGATTTCCTAAATCAATTTTAGTATCACCTCTTGATTTCATTTACTGCAGTTTGAATCTGATCTTGAATCTATTTGATTTGATTCATCCATTTTGCTTAAATACATACAATATAAATAAAAATAATATCTTATTCTATCTACATTTTAATTGCCTCATAAGGGTATATTTTTTTTTTTTTCATAAATCACACTATATTGGTTGCGTTTTCCACTTGTTTTTGCGTGCAGCCCGTAAGAACTCCATAGAAAGTTACTCCTTATAATATATTACGTGCTCCGAGACGCAGAAGCGGTGTCAGATTCATGAACAAACTGATTCTTTTCAATACTGTTAAATCCGATGGCAAATCGCGCCAAACGATTCATTTACGAATTGGACTGATCCGATTGCAGCTGTTCTCGAGTCGACAACTCACTGATTCAAATGAGCCGTTTAGAGCGAGTCTCTAGTGAACTAAATTCAGAAGTAAAAACCGGGAGATTTTGTGAGCGCGCGCGCGACTTATGATGCGGTAAGTAAGTTACTAATGTTGAATTTTAGGATTAGTTATTGTAACTGTCAGTTGATTGTGAACAGATCTGTTGTAAATTGTGATCTATTTAAGCCCACTGAAATGCCTGAATGCAGACAGATCAACATCAGTGATTCTATGTTTTAGGTCAAAAACTGAAACATTAACCCTCTGGGGTCTGAGGGTGTTTTTAGGCCCTGAAGAAGTTTTGACATGCCCTGACATCTGTGCATTTTTCAGTATCTTAAAAACATATTCATGGCTAAAGTCAGATTACATTGTAATCAGCACAAACTGAGCTATAATAATATGCAAGCAACATGAATGTACATGTTTGTGTTTCTGAGAAAACAACGTTTATGCATGGTTTGTGAAAAACTAAAAAATCTAAGTCACTTAAAAACAGCAATGAAACACGGACAGAATATTTGTTCACAAGGCTTTTGATAACTGGATGTGGTAGGCTAGAGTTTTTTCTACACAATGATGTGAAAATCATCTCATTCACTCATTCAAAGAAAACAATATACTGATGTAAATTTACCAAAACATGTTTTGTGATGAAAAGACAATATGCAAGAGATTGACAATGGTCATGAATATTTAGTGATTCACACCTGACACACACAAAGCCCTCCCTAATGTCCCATCAAGGACACTGTGACTCTCAGGTAAGAAACAATGTGAGAAGATTCAGAGAATGGAGTTTTAGATTAGTTGTATTTTATTTAACACAGTATGATCTAAACATACATGAAGGTAAAGACACATTATTGAGCACTCTGATCTACAGATATGAACAGACATTTGTGTCATTTTTTTTCTGAATTCTGTTCAACAAGTGAAACAAGTAAATCATGCCTGACATTTAAGTGCTTGCAAAACTCAGAAACTTGTTTTGCACTAGAATATCAGTGTAGATGAACATCTGAAGCTGCATCTGAGTTTTATATCTGAGAAACTAATTTATTGTTTAGCAGATCGCGATCAGAGTATTACTAATAAACATGGTCTAAACATACACTCAGTATAAACACTCATAGGCTATTTTTTTATTTTATTTTATTCATTTTGCGATAAATAAATAAAATACATATACAAATATGATCTTATAGTCATAAACACAAGCATGTTTTGTATGCAATACATGCTGTCTAAACATTCTTAGACTCTATCATTCAGTGTTACAGTGTAAACGCTATCTGTACGATCAAAACTGACGGAGTAATTTAAGTTTATATAGAGGGCTTTTTTAAAAAACGCACCAAAACGCGCCGGCGCGGTCTTCGACCCCAGAGGGTTAAAATAACACAGATTAAATAAAAGAACTCATGCACGTTCATACTCGACGCTGATGTAACGTTAGTAGTTTTATTAAAATGCTACGCCCTGTAGTATAGAACATAGTCTGTTTTTATATTGTTTATCGGTATCAATGTTTATGTTGTTTTGATCAACTAGCTGAGTAGACAGATATGAATGTTTATTCATAACCATACTGAAAATACGTAAATATTTTTAGATAATGCTAACTGTCTATAAGCTTGCTGGTGCTAAGTTGAGGTCATTTTTGGATCTGAAGTCCAAAAATCTTTATTCAGCCACCTAGACAGATTACATCTGATGGAAAAATAAAGGATGTGATGTTCAGAGCATGCTAACAGAGCTGGGTAGTAACTGATTACATGTCATCTAGATTACTTAATCAGATTCCAAAAATTAAGTACTTGGAATCAGAGTAAGTTACGTTTTAAAGTACTCATAATCAGACTACAGTTACTTTTTAATGGATTACATGATTACATTGTTATATATTATATATTATTATATATGATTACAAAGTATTCACACCTATTCTTCATAATTAATTGACTCCCCCTAATTTCTCTTTTTTTATCTGTTAAATTTTCCTTTCTAAAACAGCCTACCAATTATATACATTCAGGAGGTCCAGTTTTATGGACATTCACAACACACAGGTGGTGACATAGAATTTGACCACTGGATTTACAAAAATCTTTTCAGGTTTTTTCAGGTTTTCAGGTTTCAACATTGCATCAATACTGGTGAACACATTCATTTTTAATAGGTTGTTTAACCATGTATTATTATGTCTTTGGAAGGCTTTTACATATTCAAGTTATTTCTTATTTACATGTAATGCAGGCATTCCAAAACTTTTTGTCATCTAACCTTATTTGCCAAATACATTTACTATAACTACCCCTGAGATTTTAAAATGCATTTTGAGGATAAGAAACAACATTCATGGTGCAATTAATTTCAGATTTTTGTTGCTGATTTGACATATGTATTTTAATTTTTTATAAGTTCAGCAAGCAGTTTTTTAGATTTCAGGATTCACCCATTTATTAAGACTTGGTCTTGTATGAGCTGCCCAGAAGTGTTGCAAATATGGCCGCAGAGTGTACAGACTATTTCTGAAAGGGACTTTGTTTTATTTTAATTTTAATTGTTTATGATTTAATTAATCGTTAGCTTTTCATTAAACTCACAACCCCCCTGCAGTTCTTTTATGAACCCTTTATGTAATATAATGTTTAATGCACTTCATGTTGTAAATTACAATGAATGGAGCATATTTTCTTACTTTTTGCATTTTTTACATCATTATGGTACAGGATATTCCTATTTAAATCAATGTGATAAATGAGTTAAGTTAAAAGTAATATAAAAGCAATCCAAAAGTAATCTGATTATATTGCCTAAAATATGTAATGTAACGGATTACGTTACTGAGTACAATTTTTTTAATGTAATCTGGAAGCAGTAACTGATTACAATTTGTAAGTAATCTACCCAGCTCTGCATGGTAACTACAGTAATTATCAAGTAATGCCCTCTGGGAGCATTTGGCCATAGGGTATTTTTACACTACAGACAAGGTTTGAGAAGAAAAAAAAAATGATGCAAATATAATGATATTTTCCTTAAAATGTTCTTCCTAACTTCAGGCCTTATTCTCATATCATATAGTGTGACATTCTGCAAAATAAATATATGCTAATGCAAAATTAAGCAGCCTATATAAAAGTGCAAAATAAATTGGTACTTTTTTACTTAAGTACATAAAAATTCAAGTATTTTTGTACTTTGACTCGAGTAAAATTTAAAAAAAGAGTACTTTTACTTTTACTGGAGTGATATTTTATTATACGTATCTGTACTTTTACTCAAGTACTTGAATTGGTTACTTCGTCCACCACTGAAAGTACTCCATGTGGGTCCAAGGAGTTAATAAAGGCCTTCTGAAGTGAAGCAATAAGTTTGTGTAAGACGAATAAACACATTTAAAACTTTATAAACCATAATCTCTAGCTTCCGCTGACTGTCGTACGCATGTTCACGATTTTTAAATATGGATATTTTTCTTACTTACGTCAATTCACTTTAGAAGGCCTTTATTAATCCCCCAGAGCCATGTGGAACACTTTTTTTTATGATGGATGGATGCACTTTTTTGGGCTTCAAATTCTCAGTCCTCATTCACTTCCATTTTAAAGCTTGGAAGAGCCAGAACATTTTTAAATACAACTCAGATTGTATTCCTCTAAAAGAAAAAAGGTTATATATACCTAGGATGGCTTGAAGGTAAATAATGGGTCATTTTCATTTTTGGGTGAATTATCACTTCAAGCAAATGTTAATTTAAAAAACTAACAACAGGACAACACTAAACAGTTGAGTGAGTTAGATCGAATTTGTGATTTTAAGAATCAAATAGGAAAATATGTATTTTTACTCGGATCAAGAGAAACTTAACACTTGCATAAGGTAATTACTGTACTAAATACATATATTTACACACTTTAACTGAAAGAATAGTGTTATTTATCTGACCTTTCAAATAAAATCATCCCATCTGCTTCACATTTGTTAGACAGAAAATACGAGATGGCAAAACTATCCCCTCACATCACTCATGACTGTGACATCAGACCACATCAGAGATTTCCAGCCTTGCATCAGTAACGGTATGAAAGTTTCTGCAGGATCAGAGATAGTGCCTCTATCATAACTGTCCTGTGGTCATGGATTTTAGGAGTAATCTCACACATACCATGCAGAGCATGTCCATCCTGATGAAACGGAGTGATAGTTATCTGCCTTTATCTGCCTGACTTTTTGCAGGCAGGAGAAAAAAAGCTGTTGGTTCTGTATGACTTTCTTTTTCAATGCTGTACTCCATACAGCAGTATGCAGAAGGCAAAACTATAACGTAGATTGTTGTGCAGAACCACTGATCCATTTTGAAGAGTGAAAATAACAGATTAGGCTGGAAAATTTGGACCAGCATACTTGTCAAAAGGGATAGTTTGCCCAAAAATTAAAATCCTGTCATTATTTACTCACCCTCATATTGAACTCAAACTGCTTTCTTTCTTCTGCAAAACACAAAAGATAAAATATAAGACAAACAGAAATTTAAACCCTCATTTCATATCAAATCATTGATCAACAAACGCATACACAGAACTTCGATGAACAATGAACTTTGACGTTAGCTATTGTTTGAGGTTCCTGTCAGCAAGGACACAATAAATTCATTAAATATGAAAGTGATGTAATCTTACAAAAGATTTTTATTTCAAATGAATGCTTTGTACTTTTGAAATGTGTATTTATCAAAGACCATGGTTTCTATAAAAATGTTAAAGGTATATTTCACCCAAAAAATCTCATGTCTCATGTCATTCCAAACATGTAAGACAAAAAATATGTTTGATGAAATCTGAGAGCTTCCTGACCCTGCATAGACAGCAATTAAACTACCATGTTCAAGGCCCAGAAAAGTAGTAAGGACATCCATAAAATAGTCCATGTGACATCAGTGCTTCAACCTAAATTTTATGAAGCTATGAGTGTGTGCAAAGAAGACAAAAATAATGACTTTATCCATTTTTTTTCTTCTTCTGTGTCAGTCTTTGATGCCACAATGCATATGTTTGGTGCTGTTAACACAGGAGTCGGCATTCTGATGTGAACACATTTTTTAAATTCTTTTTTACCAAACGACCCTAGCATCTGCATGCTGCTGCAGGAATTCATAGCCAGTCACTTGAATCAAATATTTGCTCCCAATTCTTGGGTTTTAAAGAATAGCTGAATCTCTTGGCCATGTCTGTGTGCTTTTATAAGTTGCTGCTACATGATTGGCTGATTAGATATTTGCTTTATTAAGCCGGTGGCAGGTGCCCTCTATAAAGTGGTACCAACAAACATAAATCGAAAAGAGGAGAGAAAGAGAAAGAATAGAGTGAGTTCTGAAAATGAATTGGCCCAGTGCATCTGCCTCATTAACCTCATCATTATTAAGAGACACCAGGGAATAATAAAGCTAGAAATTCAATATTGAATTTCTGTAAAAACGACTATTTTCATTAGACACAGCCATCTATACTGGTTTTACTACCTTAAAAACCAAGACGCTCACTGTGCAGTCGGCTTATAAACAGCAAGTGTATTGTGATATGATCCAATTTCCTAGACATTTCATGTGGAAATGGGCTATAAACTGCAAAATGTACCAGATATGGAAATGATGGTACAGATTTAGAACTTTTTTTATGGTTTCTTGTCATTCAGGAGTTTAGGGTGTAAACATACAGACCTGATTGTTACATCCATACAGACATTTTGTTGAGGATTTTGTTGAATTCTGGAGATTTGGATGCACTAAAGTACTCTGATGTATGGCAGATGAGCCTGTCATGTCATTATATTCCTTCTGACGGAGCTTTCTCATTACTCACACTTCTCATCCTGATTAAAAAAATAATAATAATAAAGTTGAAGGAATAGTTCAGCCCAATAAAGACACTTCTGTCATAATGCCATGTCTTTCAATACTGCTTTTTTTCTGTAGTAAACAAACAAACACATATACTAAGTAAAAGCAGAATGTCCAAGCTGCTTTATTTTATACAATTAAAGTGAATGGCAGCCACAGTTGTTTTCAGTGAACAAATACTATAATATTTATTATAATAATTTATTTATAACAAAGTGACACACCAACTACTATCAAGATCAATATTGTAGATATCAATATTAAAGGGATAGTTTATCCAAAAATGAAAATTCATTAATTACTCATCTTCATGTCGCTCCAAACCCAAAATTCCTTTGTTCATCTACTTAACACTAATTAAGATATTTTTGATGAAATCTGAGTGTTTTCTGACAAAAGCTGATAATGACTGTTGAATAAAGTCATTATTTTTGTTTTCTTTGCACACAAAGTATTTCCGTAGCTTTGCAAAATTACGGCTGAACCACTGCAAAATGTTAATTATTTTAACAAAATAAGAAGAATCATACGAAATGCATGTCATTGTTTATTTAGTACTGACCTGAATAAGATATTTCACGTAAAATATGTTTACATATAGTCCACAAGAGAAAATAATAGTTGAATTTATAAAAATGACCCTGTTCAAAAGTTTACATGATTCTTAATACTGCTGAATGATCCACAGCTGTTTTTTTTGTTTTGTTTTGTATTTATTTACAGTTGTCCCTTGTTTGTCCTGAACAGTTGAGCTGTCTGCTGTTCTCCAGAAAAATCTGTCAGGTCCCACAATTTTTTTGGTTTTCCAGAACTTTTGTGTTTTTAAACCCTTTCCAACAATGACTTTATGATTTTGAGATCAATCTTTTATAAGCTAAGGACAACTGAGGGACTTTTTTGAATTTGAATTTTGACTTATTTTGTCTTCTGGGAAAAAATTAATTATCTTCTGTAGCAGTACAACAGGTACAGTGTATGTTACAGAGATGAACAAAAGTCTTACAGGTTTGGAATGACATGAGGGTGAGTAATTAATGTCAGAATTTTCATTTTTGGGTGAACTATTCCTTTAATACCAATACTTGTATCAAAGGTTTTGTGATTTGAGGATAAAATGAGTATTATTATTAATTGAACATTACAAAGCCATTTATAACATCAAAACTAAGCCAAACTTTTTCTTTCTTTCATTCTTTCTTTCTTTCTTTCTTTCTTTCTTTCTTTCTTTCTTTCTTTCTTTCTTTCTTCATTAATCTTCATGACAAATAAATGATAGCATCATTAGATTAAACAAAAAGATGCAAATATTTTTACAATTGATCTACAAATCACTGAATCAGACTTTTGACAAACAACAATGGATCAGAAGCTGTTATTAGAAAGCCAGCCAAAAAGAATTTGCCAGAGCAATCTAGTTAAATTTGTCACGTGTTATGGTGTGTATTTACTCCAACTTTTAAATCATCATTACCATAGAAAATCACTGCTCTGTTGCACGGAAAATTCGCTAGACAGTGAAGTCTGATGATAATTGTCTGTATAATGTATTTTTATTGTGCCATGCAGTGATAAGTGCTGAGCCTCTTCTGGTGCTTTTGAACATTGTCGGATCTGTAATTATCCACACAGACAAAACCTCTCAACATAACACCTCTACTTTCAAATGGCCAACACACTTTCCCTATTCACTCCTGTGAAATTTGCATAAAAGGTATCATGGTGAAAGTAGTCTTCTTAAAGTGCTTTTCCACATTTGTTGCTTTGCTAGGCTATTCACAAAGAGAACGAGAATGAAAGAGGTATTCATATAAAAAAACAGCATTTTGCAGAATGTAATGACTAGCAATAAAGAAAGAAAAAAATCACCTAGTTCACTTTGAGAATGAAAATTAGAACATAAAAAGAATAAGTGAGGAAAAAAAACCTTTCAAGGAGTCAAGGTTTGTCTAGTTAGCACAACCTGTGAGCAGATGCCAAACTACATACTCTGTGGGCAAAATGCATGTTTCTCAATTAGAGTCTATATGTTTAAGGCTGCATACATTTTGCCTAAGAAGTAAAAACGCACCCCTGTCTCGATATGCTATGTGTCTGTGCGTGTGTGTGCGTGTATGAGCCCAGTCATCTCCTTTGATAAAGGTCAGGTCTGGCCATGATGGATGACTGCTGCCGCTGCTTTAATTTGAAATAAAGAGCAATAAAGGGGAGGCAAAAGGTCGCCGGCTCCTCCTACGAAACCGACAGACCTTGTCAGGAGTGTGAGATCACATGATGCAAAAGAGAGGGGGAAATGGGAAGCGGATAGAGAGAGATGAAGTGTAAAAAGAGAGGATGAGGAAATAATACACAGAGTTTAAAATATATACTGTACTGTGGAAGAACCATGATACATAGATCTCTGATGGTAATCGCTAACCTTGTTTCTCAGATATATACAATGTATATACTATGAATATTAACATATTGATGTACAATAGTATTTACGTGATACTTAAAATTGTATTAAATTGAATTGTTCACCCAGAAATGTAAATTTGGTTATCATTTACTTACCTTATTTACTTCTTCCTTGAAAAAACAGTAAAATGTAAATTTTGAGGAATATAACGATAGCTTTTCTATTTACATTTAAAAGGAACTGGAGCTTTCAAACAAACAAACAAACAAACAAACAAACATACATACATGCATACATAAATAACTAAATAAATGACAACAACAACAACAACAACAACTAATAATAATAATAATAATAATAATAATAATCATCATCATCAATCAATAAAATAATAAAAGAAAAAATTATGTCAGCTGAACCCCTTTGAAAGTTTATATTTAATTTAATATATATATATATATATATATATATAATATTTTTTTCATCCTATCCAACATCGTTTTAGTGCCACGTTAAAATAAAAATCTAAAATTCCGAGATTAAAGTCATAATATTTTGAATTTAAGAATTTTGAAATAAAGTCAATATTTAATTGTGTATTTGTGTATTTGCATATAAATTAATTCTTGTTATTTTGACTTCATTCATTTTTACTTTATTATTAAAACATTGTCTTCATTCTCAAAACATTTCAAATTTATTCTCAAAATATTTAGACTTTTTATCAAAATATTTCTACTCTATTCTTGCAATATTTCAACATTATTGTAATTTTGACTTTATTCTCGAAATATTTCAACTTTATTTTCAAAACATTTCAACTTTATTCTCAAAACATTTAGACTTTTTCTCAAAATATTTTGACTTTTCTTTCAAAATATGTCTACTCTATTCTTATAATATTTCAACATTATTATTGTACTTTTGACTTTTTTTCTCAAAATATTTCCTCTTTATTCTCAAAACATTTCAGATTTATTCTCAAAACATTTTGACTTTTTTCTCAAAATATTTCTACTCTATTATTGTAATATTTTAACATTCTTATTGCAATTTTGACTTTGATCTTGAAATATTACGACTTTAATCTTGTGTTCTTGTATTTTTTTATGTGGCACTGAAATGCCATCATAGTACTGATTGTCAGTGTTGGTTTTATGGTCACATGACATCCAGGTTAAAAAAAAAAAAAAAAAACTTTAAAAAGTTGGTTAGTAAGTGTATAGCTTTCTATTATATGAACAGACTGAAATTTTAGTTTTCATTCATGATAGAATTAGAACTTTCCAACTCATGAATAAGTTATTCGTTTGTGTTGGAACATTTCAATAAATCGCTAAATCAAATTCACAAAAAAACTGCAAAATTACTAAATCTTGTTTTTTTTAAAAAAAAAAAAAAACTGAAAGACTCACTTCTGTTCATAAGAATTCCATGGAAAACCAATACATTCTTAAAAATGTATCTCTTTTTTCATTTGTTAATGAATTAATTCATTCAAAAAAAAAAAAAAGAAAGTCATGAGTGTGAATAATGAATTTTAAGTGGACTGTCACATTAACACTTGTCCAAAAAATGCTAACATCATGATGGCACCATGTCTATAACAAACATGGCAATACCAAAGTACTTTCTTTACATCAACGTAGACATGCCTAAAGCAGTGTAACATTAAAGAACTGGACAGAGGTCAGGAAGAAGAAAGAGAAAACAGGAAAACAGGCATACAAAATGAGATATGCATAAATACTGCAAAAAAAGAGATGCGGAAAGGTAAATTTGTAGAAAAAAATGCAAGATCTCTCTCATGGGATTCCTGTTTATCAGGCATGACACTGCAGTGGATTTGCATGCAAGGGCAAAGGGAGCAAGATAAAGCTGACATAGAGACAGGCCCTCCCTGAGGACCCAGGGACAGGCTGTGTTAACATGCAGTCAGTGAGACCCAATGTCACCCGAGAGCACCTGAGACACTGAGCTCTGCAGACAAGGGTCCTCGCTTTCTCACAGAGGCCTGGCATTACAGTGACACCCATTTAAGTTTCCCAGCACTTTAGAGAAAAGTCACAAAGAGAACTACTCCTGAACACTCTCTCTTTCATGTACATGGTTCAGGCTCTCCTTTCTGACCTTACTCTGGTTATACTTTCGTAAGCATTCTGTAATAGCAGTCTGTGTTCTTATTTGTCTGCCTCACAGCACTATCAAGATTGGTGTTCGCTCTTCTATTCAGAGAGATTTGCTATTGGAGTGGACAAGTGCCCACCAAGAGTGCTTAAAAGGGAAAGGAAGAACACTCTGGACACAACACCCTTATTTTGCTGGCTTAGGTCAGTCTGTCTTTTAAGGTCCAAAACTATGCAGTATATAAGTATGTGCACACTGACACTTTTAGCTATACAAGCACAATTTAATGTGCAGTAGTGATCACATAAGAACTCATCTGAATTTTTACATATGTACATATCCACATTTTTGGGGGTGGGAAGTGGTGCTGAAGGGGGGTCTTTGGGGATATGTTAGTATACTAACCACCCCGGGTACCCTAGCAAGCGCCTAGCAACACCCTAGCAACCACCCCGAGTACCCTAGCAAGCGCCTAGCAACACCTTAGCAACCACCCTGGGAACCCTAGCAACCGCATAGCAACACCTTAGCAACCACCCCAGGTACCCTAGCAACCACCCTGAGTACTCTAGCAACCGCCTAGCAACACCTTAGCAACCACCCTAGGTACCCTAGCAACCACCTAGCAACACCTTAGCAACCACCCCAGGTACCCTAGCAACCGCATAGCAACACCCAGGCAACCACCCCGGATACCCCCGATAATTTTAAAATGTATCAGTATCATAAAATATTAGTTAAAATTTGTTTCCATTTGCATTTGTACTATTTAAAGCTCAAATGTTTGAAGCAGTTATGTTAACTCGTATATTTGAGTTCAGTTGACTCATTATTTTAAGTCTGATAAGTTCAGCCAAGAAAAACATTGATATCTGAGTTATCTCAACAAGTTCAGTCCAGATAAGTTGACTAAACTCAAAATGTTAAGTTATGATAACTAATTGGCGGAATCATTTTTTACAGTGTAGGTGTGTGTACGAAAAAGAAATAGATCTCATGGCACTCCACACTCTCTCCACTGAAATTTACTCTAGGAACCTGTGTGTGTGTGTATATATATATATATATATATATATATATATATATATATATATATTATGCAATCATTTTTGCAATATTGCCGAGAAACTGGCAATTTGACCAAATTTAAGATTAAGTTTACTTTTTCTATGTTTTTAACACTCTTTCTGGTCAAAATTGACCTGAACAGAGCAGTAAGAATATAGACATTTGTGTTACGGTAACACTTTATAATAACTACACGCTGTGAACCATTAGTTAAGCATTAGTAAATAGTAATTTCATCATTTATGTTCTCCCAACTGTATGTCGCTTTGGACAAAAGCGTCTGCCAAATGCCTAAATGTAAATGTAAATGTAAATTTATAAAGCATTATCCCTGTTAATAGACATTAGTAAGCAGTTAATAAATGCAGCTAAAAATGCTTTGTTCTTGATTGCTAAACATATCTGTAATGTGTTTAATAATTGAACAATTTATCATTTCTAAATTAAGTATCACATTATTTACAAATCATATTCATCAGTGGTTCATAAGATCATTTAGAAAGTTTAAGTAAATGATTAATATACTATTTAGTTACAAAACATTTAGTAGTTGTCAGTTAACTGTTTTTATGAGCTCATCTAAAGTGAAGACTATTTATCCCTTGTGAGGCTTTTACAAAATAGATTTAAATGCTCAGTTATCTTCTAAACAGAAAAAAGAAAACATACAACAGAGTAATACAGAACACACACTCTGCGACAAATTGTACAAAAAAGAAGCAAGAATGTAAATACAAATAAAAAAAAGCAACAAATTGAATGTACATCAACAAAATAAGCAACAACAAAATGAAGAAAATAAGCTAGATATTTTGATGTAGTAAGAAGGTTTTCTTGTTTCAGTTTCATGGCTGAGTGAACATTCAGTGCAAACAGTGAGTCACAGAGAAGTGCCTTGTGTAGCAATTTTAAAATAAATTTGACATACATAGACTCACAATTAGCTAAAATAGAAAATCAAATACTGTATATTCAACAAAGGGTTCAGGTCTGGAGACATACTTGGCCACTCCATCACCCTCAGCGTCCTCAGCATGGCAGCTGTCATCATGGGGTCATTTGGGGTCGTTATTATGTTGGAAAACTGCCATTCGGACCAGTTTCTGAAGGAAAGGCATCATGTTTTGGTTCAGAATGTACAGTACATAATAGAATCCATGTTTCCCTCAATGAACTGCAGCTCCACAGTACCAGCAGCACTCATGCAGCCCCAGACCATCATGCTTCCACCATCATGCTTGACTGTAGGAAAGACACTTATCTTGGTACTCCTCACCAGGGCATCACCACACATGCTGGACACCATCTGAGTCAAACAAATTTATCTCATCAGACCATAGGACACAGTAGTTCATGCTTTTGGACAGGTTGTCTTCAGCAAACTCTTTGCAGGCTTTCTTTTGAGCCGGCTTCAGAAGAGGCTTCCTTCTGGGATGGCACCCATGCAAACTGACTTGTTGCAGTGTGTGACGTATGGTCTGGGAAATGACAAGCTGACCTTCTAATTCTGCAACCTCTAAAGCAATGCTGGCAGCATTTAGGCATCTGTTTTTTTTTAAGCCAGGTTCTGCACCTGACGCACAGAATGTTTACTCAACTTCGTTGATCGACCCTTGCGAGGCCTATTCCGAATGGAACCCATCTTGGAAAACCTCTGTATGACCCTGGCCACTTTAGTGTAACTCTGTTTCAGGGTGTTACTGAACCTCTTAGCCTAGGTCATCTTTATGCAGAACAACAATTCTAATTCTCAAATCCCCAGGGAGTTCTTTGCCATAAAGTGCCATGTTGAACATCCAGTGGTCAGTATGAAATAATTGTACTCAAAGCAATAAATTTTAACTGCTCTAATACAAGATACTTTGTATGGTTCTGTCAAGCAGACAAAAACATGATGAAAAGGACATACTGCTGTTATCACTTCGGGTGTACTCACTTTTGTTGCCAGCTATTTTGACAATAATGGCTGTATGTTGAGTTCATCTATACTGCTATACAAGCTGCACATTGACTACTCTAAAATATATCCAAGTTTAATTTCTGTAGTATTGTCCCTTGAGAAGATATACTAAAATGGTTGCTGAAATGTGAGGGGTGTACTCACTTTTGTGAGATACTGTACATTTAAATACAGTAATTTCATTAACTGGTATGATGTTAATATACCAACCTACTGAAGTACTGCAATCTGTTTAGTACCTTTGTAGTACATTGATACCCATCAAAAGCAGGAGGTGATGAGAAAGTCACATGATGAACCAAAGCCCATTACAAGCAGTTTTTAAATACTAACATAGGTGTACAGTGTCATTCACACAAAACTTAAACACCATCATGGTAACATGCATGAAACTATGCAATAAACACTAATTTATCAGCATTAGGTGTAACATACAACATTATTTTTTTACTTCCAAAAACTGTATACTACCGTAAAATTATATGTAATGTCCAATACAGTTTGTCACCATATATAGTAATGAAACTTACCATTAACCAGTTAATAGGTTATCACTGGCCAAGCATTTGTGACAGCAGTTTTGTACATGCATACAATATGGATACCTAATGGCATATAGTGTGGTATTTACGACATTAGGTGTGTTCATGTCACTTTGCTCAAAGCATGTACATTTTCTACAAATTAAAATTAAATTAAATAAAATTGAAGGAGAATGCTATAAATTAAATTGTTGTATGCATTTTATCTTATTTGCACATTTGTTAAAGCAACTTTGCTAGTTTTATTGTAAATGTGGGTAAATGTGTCCAATATGTTACACAACCAACTAGTAAAGTCTGGGCTTAAAGAAAGTTCAGAGTTTCCCATTAGCAATTCTGACCTAGTATTGGCATTTATTTCCGTAAATGAATGCCAACTGAATGCCAATGCCAGTATGAAAAACTCATAAAAGCATTCTTTCAAACATGATTTGAATGCACCATAAGTCTGATCCTAGGCAACTGTTAGCACAAAGAGTTAGTCTGAAATCATCTCAGTTCATCACCATGAAGAAGAAACATGAAATTACCAAAAGCCTCATGCTGGTTAATAAGTTGGCTAGTTCACCCTTTGGTGACAACTTGATCAATTTGGCACACCGAGGCTAATGGCTGTCATCAAATGAGACTGGCTTTCAGAAATGGTTATCTCAGTGGAGTCCAATTTATTTGCTGTCACCTCCTAACCACGCCACTTGGCATAGATGCATCAGCCGCCACCTCTCCGGTGAGGTAGCCCTCCATTAGCAATGTTAATCAAACGATGATGCAAAGCCGAGGAAGTCGCCTTTCAATTTAGCATGCAGAAGCTAATGGCCTCCGATACCAACCAGGGCCTGATGGATTGGTCAGATGTGGTAATTTAGACACTGGATGAAATGAAGGAGGGATTTTTAGTGCTTTTATTTGCAGGAGGGTAAAAATGATCGAGGGCGTCCTTATTTAGCCTTAAAGGTTTTGTAATTGGAATCAATGAGGTGCATCCATCAGTATCATGCAAAGGAAATATTCCGTGTCACATGGCATTGGCACTTTCATTTTTCCCACTGTCAAAACAGTGCTGAAGAACAGGGAATCAATATTTACATTCAGAATTGAAGTATTCTATTTGTCACTACATGACATTATTTATGTATTATGCGCTGCATTTTAACCCCATCTCAGAAAAGCATTGAACGATTCAGTATATGTGTGCATGCATATGTTCATGACCATGGTCATATGGCTGTGTGTGTGTGTGTGGCTCGGATAAAAGTGCTGTTGCCAGATTATTTGCATGTCTAGACGATGATCGTGTCAGATGATTTGAATGCATTGATACATTAACATCTATTTGGAAGCCATTTCCCTACCCCTCTGAAAACCCTGGAGAACGAGAGATAGAGGAATGAGCCAGCTGTTGATTACCCAGGCTAGTCATATCGTCACATCTTTCTCATTTGTTTAGAGGAGATTACATCTTTCTGCTCAGTCAGCTGCCAAACATGAAAAATATCTTTAGGAAATGTGCAGCAATGTGTGTGTAGATGCTTAAATAGTCATTCCTGTATAACTTTCTCAATCGGAATTGTGTATTACACTGATCAAATATATCTTGCTATACACTCTGTAATCTGTCCACCACTTTGGACAAGCATTAGATATTACTTAAAATAAAAATTAAAAATTAAATGCATCTGGATGGTACTGTAGCTCCCGGTGATATTGTATACTGGGAAAAAGAAGGGGGCCAAGCACCGAACCCTGATGTACACCCAAGAAAAATTGGTGTGATTTAGATGTAAAGAATACATTTGCATTTTAATTTATTGTAAAATACTTTTTCTTTTCACTTTTTGAGCTTTTTCTAAAACCCAACCAGTACTGATTTCATATTTGACATTTCCTTCTGAATACATTTGCATGAGCAATATTCAAACCGTTCGGGAAGGGGCAATGAATTCCTACTACCTCCCTCAACAGCCTCATCCACCCAGAACACTCAGACTGACACACCTACACATAAGAGCCACATTATGTATAATATAAGCCGGTGACTTACTAATGGATATACATATCTACTTTTTCAAAATTGAAAATTCAGCCATAAAACCTGGTTGGAATAAGAGAGTAGAGGGTGAAAGCTTCAAAGACCTTGGAAATGTGGTTCAAGAGACCCTTACAAAGGTGTATGTGTGTGTGTGTGTGTGTGTGTGTGTGTGTGTGTGCCTACAGCAGTGGAAGTAATGCATCATTATAGGTCAGAATCCAAGGATGACCAAAGGCCAAACACAGCATAACCACAGGCTTCTCAAAAAATGCATTGCAACAGACCGAGCAGAACTCCTGCTGGGTTAGGCAACCCTTACAATGATTTTGATCGAAAACAAGTATTAGAAACACAAACAATCTCATAGCTGTTCTTATTGCCATCATTACACACTATCAGAATGTATAGACATTGATTGAGAGCTAAAAATAAAAGCTGCGCTCTATCAGTCTTCCCCCTTATTATTTTGTCCATCTAATCTCATCCTCTCCTCCACAAACGGCTACTTTTGCAGTCCCCACAGCTTACCATTCATTTACATGCGTAATTATAGGGAATGCGCTCACTGAAAAGATTCATGCAAATTGCAATTAACAGTAATTAATTTTTTTTTGAATAGGAGCCATGGCTTTGAATAGGCATTTGTGAGACCTAAATCGAATCTAATAACCTTACTGCTGAAGATTTTTAATAGGAGAAGACCTCTGGACAGGCATATCATTTAGCATGAATGAACTCTGTGACACGAAGACCTGATTTTGCAGGATTAATAGGAAAATAGCTTTCTGACATCTAAAGGTCTATTCAGATAAGCTGCTTAGTCAACATGCATTCCAATGGGTTCTTTTGGGTTAACCCTCTGGGGTTGACGGTCGCGCCGGCGCGAGCAAGCATGTACACTACTGTTCAAAAGTTTGTTGTCAGGTTTACATTCTTTCGAAAAGGGGACTTTTGCTGCATCTCCTAGAGCAGTGTTTCCCAACCACTGTTTTTAAATTAGTGCTATTGGTCATTGCTATGCCTGTTTGTGGGTTTTACAAATATTAAACCAATGAAAAGCATTCAAAAGAGCTTGTGACTAAACCTTATATTGCCACTGGATCTACAAATTGTCAGTCAAACCTTATAACTGGCAGTTTGAAGACAGACGTCTACTTTTTCGCAATGCAAGGGTAAATAAAGTACAGCATGTTTTTTTTTTTTTTTTTAATAATTAATAAACAATTTCTATACAGGCTAATGTTTTTGTGTGTTTGAAGACCATTCGCCATCTTGTAGCCAATATACTTTTATACACTTTTAATAATCTGTGCATAGCCGATTTTGGTAAAATGTATTAAACAACAAGAACACTGTAAAAAACAAAAAACACAATTTACAAAATAATAAACAAAATAATGTGTTACCCTGCTGCCTTAAAATTTTAAGTTCAGTCAACTCAAATAAGTTTATTCAAGTTGAAATTTTAAGTTGTACTAAGTGACAACTTAGATAATCGAGTTGACTAAACTAAAAATTTGTTTGTTAAACTTAACAGCTGTGTTTGTTACTCAGCTGGCTTGAAATTGTAAGTTGAATCAACTTAAATTTCTAAGTCGTCACTTAGTAAAACCTAACATTTCAAGTTAACTAAACTTTTTTTGAGTTGGCTTAACTTAATTTTAAGGCAGCCAGGTAACAAATTATTTTAAGTTGACTCAACAAATAGTTTTTTACAGTGAAGAACTAAGTGCCCATATGGCTACATAAACTTTATAACCTGTTAACTGATGAAAACGTAATGCGATTCATTTACTGCCTCAGATGCAGCCGTTCTAATAACAGACAAAACGCAGAGCCCTGTCATTCACTCGTCAAAAAACTTGTGATTTGTTTTCAGAAAATGTTAAGTGCATTTGTCTGATCATATATAAAGCCAAAATACAAACTTGGACGACAGCATGGGATTATTTGGGGGAAAAAATCTTTCCCCCTTCCTTTTTTTTTTTTTTTTTTTTTGTGTGCTGTGGGATTTTTTACTTATCAAAACTGTGCCACGGCAGAAAAAAGATTGGGGAACACTGTTCTAGAGGGTGCTATGAGGCATTTTTCCATAGCGTCCTATAGAATACGCAGCATCTTGTTCCCTATTTTCAGGGAACTATGGTTACATGCATACATGAGACGTTCTTCTGAACTTTTTAAAATCAAATACTTCTATATATATATATATATATTATAGAACTGTAATATTATTTCATAGTATTAGCATTCTACTGTATTTTTTATAAAAAACAAAACAAAAAAAAAAACAAAAAAAAAAACAAATGCAGCCTTCTTTTAAAATCAAATCTTACTCCAAATGCATTTTAGCTTTAGAAGGCTTGTGTTAATTACTACTGATAAAGCATTTTCATTTATATATATATAAGACAGGATTTATGACATAGTCAGAGCCTGTTTAGTGCTTTAAGTTTCATGTAAAACAGCTCTCAGTGCCAACCTCTACATTCTGTTCCATCACACTAAACAGCAAAGCTTGAGATTATCCAGAAGCCGAAACCAAATATCCAGCCATTGTTAGAGGTCTAAGCTATGCAAATCTTCTTTGAAACCCATGTGCATAGTAGATATAAAATCCTATTTGAGTTGTGTGAATTTCAATCGTGATTTAGAAGACCAGTTTATAGCGAGGTGATAGATTATTGCTTAAAATCAGATAATTTATATAACTGGCCAATCAGAATGCCTGAAGAAAGTAAGCACTGACAGTTATTATATCTCATCTATTCATGTCTATTTTAGGGTCAAATATGATCTTGATGTGATATTTTGGGTGCTCTATAAAACTAGATACATTAGGATAAGATGATCTCCTTGTGAAATTGTGCCTTAAGATTTATGTTACCTTGAAAAAAGGAATTGTGAAAGGAGTTTTTCATTCGCATGAGATATTTTTCTTTATAGCAAAACCCCCTTTTCACACCCCTGATCATCTGGGCATTAATAATAGAGGCTCATTGTGGTCTCATGCATGTCTGAGTGCATTAAACTCGCTCAGGATTTACTCAAGAATGGTTCTCGATGAGGGGGGAGCAACTATCTTCTTATACACACAGTGGAAGACAAAGAAAAGGAAAGACGCTGGCGGGGGGGTGGCGTTTGGGATTGAAGGAGGAATAAGACAGAGAATGTGTGAAATCCTAGAAAATCAGCTGACTTTTAAGTGTCACGATCAATGACTTTGAGAAAAAAAAAGGAAAAGGAAGAAACTGTGGAAATACCTGAAAGAATGGTATCTCAGGATATTTTTTTTAGATATATTGTTAATGGAATAGCATTTACTCTTTCTGCAGTATTCAGTATGCATACTGTGCATAGTATGAAGACTTACCGAAATATGTAAGTTAGTCACACTTTGTGAGATGCTGTATCCCACAATGAACTGCACTTGACTAGACCTTCCTTCATTCCTTCCTTCTCCCAGTCATAACAGACTTTTTTTCTGGTTCTTGGAGGAATTTTGGAAAATTAAAAAAAAAAAAAAAATCCACTTCTGGGAATGTTTGCTACTCTGACACATTTTTTTAAATTTATTTATTTTTTTGTTTTGTTTTGTTTTATTTTTTAAGCATATTTTCTCCAGAGTTCAGTGTGCTACAATACATTGTGGAGAAGAAAAACAACAACTCATATTTACGACGATTTATGATATTGATTTATGATATGGATGATATAGAATGTTAGCCCTTGTTTGTAAGTCTGTGCTTATTTATATATATATATATATATATATATATATATTAGTCTGAATACTATGGAAGCCCATTTTCACCACCAAGTAAGAATAAAAAAAAAAAGGAATTGTGAGTTTTTATCTCACAATTGAAGGTTTACCTCTCACAATTTTGACTTTTTTATATACATAAACTCACAGTTCTGAGAAATGAAGTCAGAATTAGGAGATAAAAAGTCTCATTTCTGACTTTTTTTTTCAGAATTGTGAGATATAAACTAGCAACTGAAAGTTAGAAAGTCCAGTTCTGAGGGGTAAAAAGAGTGAAATGTTCTCGCAATTAAGTTAACAAATCGCAATTGTGTGTTGCAAAGTCATAATTGTGAGTCAGTTGCAAGTTTATATCACTGACTTTGTAACTTGCAACTGTTTATATTTTACATAAAAGATGTTTACATATAGTCCAAAAGAGCAAATAATAGTTGAATTTATAAAAATGACCCTGTCCAAAAGTTTACATCCCCTTGATTCTTAATACTGTGTTCAGGTCAGTACTAAATAAACAATAACATGCATGTTGTATGATCCCTCTTATTTTGGTAAAAACATTTTGCAGATTCTGAAATGGGAATGTAAACTTTTGACCTCAACTGTATCACGCAGTTCTGAGAAAAAAAAGTCAGAACTGTGAGTTTATATCTCGCAATTCTGACTTTATACCTTGCAATTGCAAAAAAAGTCAGAATTGAGAGATGTCAACTCGTCAGAATTGTAAAATAAAAAGTCGCAATTACCTTTTTTTATTCAGTGGCAGAAATGGGCTTCCATAGACTATTGTGTCTGTTATTGTAAACAGCTTTGAATACAGAAAAAAAAAAGAAACATTACCTGACAATACTGTTCTTAATCTCCTCCTGTCCACTGTACATTAAACAGCATCTCGAGCAATAAAACCTCCCCCTTTTTCAATTTAATCATAGTGGGAAAAACGAATTAAATAGCAGTGATAGAGCAGTAAATTTCTTATACGAGCTGTCAGACGTCCAATCCCGCATGTGCATTTGTACACTTATTTGTGTGCACACAAGCATGGATTGGGTTGGTCTCTTCTGGACGAACCAAGGGGGTGACAGTTTGGGTGGCCAGACAGTGTTGCTCTGATGAGGTGACAGACGGCCACTCGTGAACCCGAGGGGGTGGATGACATCAGTATTCACTCATAGCTTCACGACCCCAGACGACCTTCCCCTCTCAATTCACACCACACCTCTCCCAGGCCACCCCTTCCTCTACAGGCACGGCGGGAGGCACGCGCATGTTCCCTTGAATGAAGTTATTGATGGCTTTATCAGCCTTTCAGCTTCTGCGCTGCTTCAGTGGTGCGTTTACAGGTATAATGCTGACAAGGAGTATGATAATGGCCATCGCTGATCATACACATCTTTTCAACCTTCACAGCACAGAATAAATTGCTTCTCACTTATTTATCCTGCATAATAGGCTCTGGGAATAAAATCTGGGTGCGGCCGAGTGGGAGCCACTGCCTGCATTAAACGTGATAATAAAGGTCGATGTCTAAGACACAGAAAGAAAATAACAGTGGAAGCAGTCGTCCAGGGCCCAGCGTGCTGTGGGGCCTGGTGTGATTGTGCGTAATAAATGACAACATCCAACATGAACATGTTTAGCACTTTGCGGATGCTGGAGCACTTTTGCTGGGCAGAAACAGTATCTGTCAAAGTATAAGGCTTGTTGTGATTTTCCAAGAATAATATGAGGAAATAACAGAAACACTGGCCACAAAGGGATGCAATGATGTCACATAGTATTTAGTACTGTACTGTATTTGTACAGTATATTAGTGTAATCTATGCACAGTGACATTAAATATGTATAATATATAGTAGTAATAATTAATATGGGTATTTAATACTGTGAAAAATGGTTACAATTTAATATATTGATACAATTTAAAATCTAATTTGTTCCAGTGATGGCACAGCTAAATTTTCAGCAGCCATTACTAAAGTCTTTATTGTCAAATTGTGACTTTTTATCTCAAAATTCTGACTTTTTTTCTCGCAATTGCGAGTTTACATCTCGCATTTCTGACTGTTTTTCTTTTTTTTATTTGAGATATAAACTTGCAATTTTTTTTTTTTTTTATAAACTCCCAGTTGCGAGAAATAAAGTCAGAATTGCGAGATATAAACTCGCAATTGCAAGAGAAATGTCAGAGTTGTGAGATTTCAGCAGTCTTTGTCAAATTGTGACTTTTTATCTCACAGTTTTAACTTTTCTTCTCGCAATTGCGAGTTTACATCTCACATTTCTGACTGTTTTTTCTCAGAATTGTGAGATATCTTGCAATTCCAAGAAAAATGTCAGAATTGCGAGATAAAATGTCACAACCGGACAACTGACTTTATACATTTTCAGCAGCCATTACTAAAGTCTTTGCCAAATTGTGGCTTTTTATCTCACAATTCTGACTTTTTTTCTAGCATTTGCGAGTTTACATCTCACATTTCTGACTGTTTTTCTCAGAATTGTGAGATATAAACTTGCAATTTAGACTATTTTTTTATAAACTTGCAGTTGCGAGAAAAATAAAGTCAGAATTGTGAGATATAAACTCGCAATTCCAAGAAAAATGTCAGAATTGCAAAATAAAATGTCACAACCGGACAACTGACTTTATACATTTTTAGCAGCCATTACTAAAGTCTGTCAAATTGTGGCTTTTTTTCTCACAATTCTGACTTTTTTTCTAGCAATTGCGAGTTTACATCTCACATTTCTGTTTTTCTCAGAATTGTGAGCTATAAACTTGCAATTTGGAATTTTTTTTATAAACTTGCAGTTGCACGAAATAAAGTCAGAATTGCAAGATATAATTTTTCCTTAAAATTGTGATACAAACTTGCAAATGTGAGTTTTAATGTCCAATTCTGAGAGGGAAAAAAGACAAAAAAAAGATTTTTTCTCAGAATTGCAAGTAAATTCCGACTTAATAACTCACAACTGCATATTCTAAAGTCCGAATTATGAGATATAATTGTATGGGGGAAAAAAATTACACTGTGAAAACTGTTTAAATCTTGCAATTCTGAGATTTTTTCCCCCTCACAGTTGGTATTATATATATCTCACAATACTGAGAATTTATTTATTTTTTTCCCCATCCAGTGGTGGAAATGGGCTTCCATCTAAAACACTTGTCTTGCTTAATATTTTTTGTAGAAACCATGATAATTGTTTAAGAAAGTTCATAAAAGAAGAAAAAGAATGCTGACATTTTTTTTTTTTTTTTTTTTTACAAATATATATATATATATATATATATATAATGTTTACAGCACTTATTGATTGTTCTTAATGATAATTAAATAAAAGCATAATTTCATTTCATTTTAAGCAGTGCCCATTTTCCTCCACAAGCACACAATGTCCAGTCTAGGAAAAGCCTGGTTAGAGTGGGTTGCAATCTGTTGCACTTTTATCAGGCCTCGGGGCAGAGAGGAAATGAAATCTGTTAACAGTATTTCACATCAGGTACAGTGCTTCCACCCCTCCAGCCAATGACACTGTGGCCTCTTGTGTGATTAGCACACAAAAAACGACCTGCTTCCAGGGTCATAGGTCAAAGTTCAGAGGTTATGCACACCAGCCGTGCTTGTGCAGAAAGCTCAACAGCTGCACATCTGAACGTTTGCCATATGAAGATTGCCAATCCTGCCAAAACAAACACTGGCTTTAGAAAGCATATAACAGTGGATCATGAGCGGAAATGGAGAAAAAAGAAAAGCTAAAATAAAAGATCAGGAAAAAAGGATGTTCATGAACCTTAAACTCTCAATCTCTAATTGCCATGTGTACCATTTCTGCAAATCAAGTCTTCTGTACAAAGAAAATAAAACTAAATTACTTTGAATTATAATGAAAGCTTCCCATGACCACAGTAGAATTATAATAATGTTGGTTTGCTTTGTTGAAAATGAAAGAAAATATGAAGGAGAAAAAGACCTGAGGGATTCCTGCACTGAATATCATTGAATATGATGATTAATAATTGAACATTGTAGAGTATTGATTTAAAGCAAGCCCATTCCCTGTGAAGCTGTGGGACACATGCTTTCATTAAAAGCTTTGCTGATTTAATAAAAACATAAACTTATCACTGAAAATGCACATTAGGAGACCCTTTAGGGAACTGATGTAGGAACAAATGTGTATTTCTCTTTGTAAATGTGTACATCTGATTTTGTTTCTTGATGTATTAGATATGCATCAAGGGGATAAAAAATTATTATTATTTCTAATATATTTTTGACTGTAAAGAGGGTAATGTCATGTATTAGACAGCGACAACCAAGAAATCATATTCTATCATCCAGACTCCAGACATCCAGACTAGAGCAGGCACTTGTGTAAATGAAACGCATTGCTCTGCTTTCAGTGGGTGTCACTCTTCTTCTCTCCAGAGATGGATGTCTGCATTTACCATGTGTTAGTCAAATCATGTCTCTCACTGCAAGGGACTTATATGAATGTATGTGTATAAATATGGAATTGATTTATAGGGAGTCCAAAGCTCTCTTCCTTGTGAGCTGGCTTGCTTATAAAAATCCGTTGACACAGATTCAAATCACATTTTTGCATTTAAAAATGCAAGATGCAGGGCAGTGGAATGAAAAAAGCTAAGTATAGACATACATATTATACCATATTGTAATTCTAGATATAAAGATATAGATATACAGTATACAGAACTTTGATTTTCAAATGCCCTTTGATACATGAGATTAAACATAAGCATTACAGGCAAACATACCCATGTTTGTTTACACACACACACACACACACACACACACACACACACACACACACACACACACATAATCAATAGAAAAGCAGCACAGTTAAATGCAAACACGCTTATACAGTATGACTTATATTGAACATTCTACACATGTGGCAACTCTATGTGTCAAACAACATGTTTCAGAGACTCAGCACACAATTATTTTTAACTACATTCAATGTTAGTGCCCAACACAACTCAGAATACACAACTCGGAAAATAAAATACTGATATGACGCCACATTGTGCAGCGTTTGGTTGTAATTTTTTTAAAGGGCAACAAGAGAAGTGATGCAATAAGAATAGGAGAAAAGAATGGAGAGATGCCTGTGGTCGAATAAAACTTCCTAAAGACCCAGGTCTTTGTTCTCTCCACTTCAGCCCTGATGCCTTTGTGGCTTTTGTAGACCACAGGTACTGAAAGAGCTTATAAACGGCAGAGACAAGAAACACTAGATGTCCTCTAGGCATTTTTTCAGCAAAGATTTCACTCGATATCCGGAGGCGTATAAACTCTTTTGTGGGGGAACATCAATGGTACAGCATTTGGTCTAAGTCTACGTTTATATCAATCACCACCTGTAAGCTCTTTTAGTAACTGGGGTCATTGTATCAGTATTTTATTTTTCAAGTTGTGATGTGGTAAAAATAGCAACAGGTAGTGGCAGTAGCTCACCGAGTGCAACCATTTCACATCATCGAAATATTGGCGCCCCCATAGTCCAAAATATGTATAAAACGATGTGGATTTTTTCAAACATTCAAACTGTTTCACAAGATGCAAAATACGTACTGTCGTGAACATTTCATGACATATTCAATGTGAAATGTCCTCTGAATGGTGCTAAAAGAGTGTTTGATTTTTCCTCTGGAACAGATAAGCGTATGGTATGTTTTATGTGACGGTTTTGTACATGTCACTGCAGTTCTGACTTGAAATGTCTGTTGAGTGGTCAGTTTATAACTCTAATGCTCGGTGACGTTTTTAAAAAAAAACATACCATCTGCACTACATCTAAACCTACTGGATAGTATGAACAAAAGCGAATGTGACATAAAGACGCAATCGCAAACATGCCGTTTTAGCTTGTTTTTCGATCTCTTCAGCTCTTTAATTGTGGGTCATGTTTTTCACAGGATTCGTACCAAAGGATTCCGCATCCTAAGGCTGGCCACACACTAGAAGATTTTAAGCCTGATTTACACCCCCAAACATTTGGGGGACATGGCCCGATTGCCCAAAAAATCCTCTATAGAAACAGAGCGCATTTAGGCCACGCCCACACCAAAGCTCTCCATTGACTTTGTATTGCGGGAAGCTGCCTTCTTGTCATTTCTGACTTATAACAAAAAACAGAACAATGTCTAAAATCTGCTATGTGACAAGGTGTACAGTAAACAAGCTAAAAAACACAGAACTGCGTTTTTATAAGCTGTCGACCTCAAAAAATAAACGTTTAAGGACACAAATAGTTGTAGATGTTAGGGAATTTCATGATGGGCCATTCATTTGGATCATTTCTCCAACAAACAGAAGGTAAGGAAAAGCTGACACAGACCAAAACAATTTAGTTTTTCAATATATCTCCTCATTTCAGGTTTACATAGGGTGGTGAAATAATCCTTTGATATGGTTCAAAATAATGTTTACTGTCACCAATTAAGTTTCCCGCCAGTGGGCGTAGTTCTCTAGTAATATGAAACGCTACGCTCTACTTTTGTGTCTCTAAACGCTCGTTTTTTTTGGGTCGATAGCTTATAACAACGTAGTTCTGTGTTTTTTTAGCATGTTTACTGTACACCTTGTCACATAGCAGCTTTTAGACATCGTTCAGTTTTTTGTTATAAGTCAGAAATGACAAGAAGGCAGCTTCCCGCAATACAAAGTCAATGGGGAGCATTGGATTGTTTCCCCCCCCACTGGGCGTGGTTTTCAGATTATGATTCGTGTCACTATGTCTCTATTGTGTGATGCCGTTCTAAACGTTCTGAGTAACTGCTCCTGATCAAGAAGGAGCATCCCGACTCTGCCTCTGACGTTTGTGCAGGTGCATGGACTCCTAAATGTTCACTCAATGAACTCAATCAACAGATATACTCATTTAGTTTAGTTCATGTTTACAGTCTTTCTAGGACACGTGATGGTAACAATGGTGGATGAAGTGCAGTTGAAGTGAAGTTCAAATTCAAATGTATCAATTTAGACAGTATGCTGTCTTGCTTATTGGCTTCAACATAACAATCGATAATGCTTTTTATTTGACTATATTAATTAATGAAAGTGAAAAGGAGGTAGTTATTTTAAGAAATAAGGTGTACAAGGTTAACTGCAGTATTGGGTCAAAGGGCACAAATGCCATAAAAGTTCACCTTCAACTTAGATGAAGCTGAGTCCATGTCACACATGTTGAAAACTGAAAAGAGTAGCCCTATAGCCATTAGGGGGTAAAGCACCTGAAATTTTCACAAGTCAATATGTGACTGAAATAATGCATTGTATTGTATTGGTAAAAACTACAAGCTGTACATTTCCATTTTTCCACCACCCACTGCTACTTAAAATCAATGAGAGATGGGTATGGCTGTGGGGGTTCTACTTTATATTGACAGAGGCAGTAATGACACAGTAGGAAATGGGATCAGGACCCAAGACAGGTTCAAATCAAACCTGAATCTTCCACATGAGAACACTAGACTGAGTATATATGCTAACAGCTAGGCCACAGCTCTCACCATTTAGCTTTTAAATGTGCAATGTTAGATTAAAATGCTATTTGGAGGTTTCAAAGAGAACACAGATGCATTTTCTTTGAAATAATTGAGGCAATAGGCAATACTGTATGTGTGGTCGGTTCTACCTACATCAGTGTTGTAGAGGTAGAAACAGAGGTTGTGGTTGTGACCTTAGAAAAGTCACTTATATTAAAGAGCCAAAGGCTCAGAATAGATGAAGAGAAATGCTAGAGTTGGCTATACCAATGCCAAAAAACACATGTTTTTGATTGTCCAAAAGGGCAAAGCTCAAGTAAAAAAAATATAGTAAAAAAACAAACAAACACACACACACACACACACACACGTGGAATATATATATATATATACTACCAGTCAAAAGTTTGGGGACACCCTCTCATTTAATGTTTTTAAAGAAAGACAGAAAAACAGGAATATTGTGTCACATGGACTATTTTAACAATGCCCTTACCTTCTTTCTGGGCCTTGAATGTGGTTGCGTTGCTGTCTATGTAGGGTCTGGAAGCTATTGAATTTCATCAAAAATATCATAACTTGTGTTCCAAAGATGAACAGTGTCTTATGGGTTTGGAACGACATGAGGGTGAGTAATTAATGACAGAATTTTCAATTCCGGGTGAAGTATCTCCTTAATATAATTATCAGACTGTGTGTGCAAGCCGGAGAGAAATCCTTCTCATTTCCAGAGAAAAAAACTAAATATTTGTACAATATCTGCAGTGAATTATCGGAACATAATTAATTTCGCTATTTAAAAATCCACCATCAGCTTTTTCCAAGGGATTTCAATTGCAGTGTTCAGACTCTCTTCTGATCTAGTCATGCATTAATCAAATTATAATGAACATATTGCTTATTAATATTTCAACAGTATGTACAGCCAGGTATTAACAATAATACTCAATTGGCCTGCTGAATATTTCATATGTTAGATTGGGTACAGGGATTGGCGCCGAATACTGCTTTAACCCCTGCTGGGCCGGTCTTATCGATGGCGTCACATGGTATTGCCCTAAACACAAAGAAAAGTAAGGTGGAAAAATGGATTATCTGAGGTCTGGCTTACCACAGGCCCCAACACTTGTGCCGAAGCGGTCTGGATGGGATCCTTTGAGGAAATAGGGGCCCCATTTAGACTTCACCCTGCCACTCAACAGCCCAGGCGGTAATGAGCCCATTAAAATGTAGATCCAGGTATAAGGAGGACATGAGGATGAGATCCTCTCATATTTAAAGCTGCAAGCAGACAAATCATAGGATTATGTAGCAGTTCATCCCAGGAGGATAGCAAAGCCTGTACAGCTCTTTATGCCACATGTCCGCAAAATTATGTATCATACATATCATACATATTTTTGTCTCTATGATCTTTTGGTAATATGTTTGTGTTTACTGTATATACAAAATCAAAAATATGTAAAAAAAAAAAAAAAAAAAATCATTCTTAAATCTTTGTTTTGTGGTTTGCATAATGAGGTTAAATAAATGTTTCAAAGCTTGAGTCATGAAGAATTAAAGGGATAGTTCACCCATAAAAATGAAAATTCTGTCAATAATTACTCATCTTCATTTAGTTCCAAACCCGTAAGACCTTTGTTCATCTTCGGAACACAAATGAATATATTTTTAATGAAATCCAATATCTTTCTGACCCTGCATAGACAGCAACGCAACTACCACGTTCAAAAAGGTAGTAAGGACATTGTTAAAATAGTCCATGAGACATCACTGGTTCGACCTTAATGTTATAAAGCTACAAGAATACTTTTTGTGCGCAAAGAAAACAAAAATAATAACGTTATTTAACAATTTCTTCTATTTCATGTTAGTCTTTCACAAGAGGTCTTACGGGTTTGGAACGACACGAGGGCAAGTAATTAATGACAGATTTTTTTTATTTTGGGGTGAACTATCACTTTAACAACCTACATGGTTTTCACCTACTGGGTGTTTCCCTTTCTGGGTGGTTCTTTTTTTTTATTTGTTACTGGTACATATTGTTAAAATAGGCCCAAGGGCAACCTAACTCAGCTTTTCAACTCTTCTGTGAAATCACATTGCAGAAATAAAACAGAATTGAACACGTCTCTGGCGTTGTATACACAGGTAGCCCTTCACACACGAAAGCATGTAGGGGTTAATCCTCCGTGTTGAATATGCTCCTGCCTAATCAGCTCGCTGTGAAGAGCCACTGTACATAATGTGCAAAGCGCGGAGCGTTAATCCAGGGCGGCGCTCTTCCAGAGTCTGGCCTTTTGCGATGTGTGGCTATGGAGATAAATGAGGCTTCGGGGATTAAATCGTCCCAAACGCACTGACTGGTTAATTGAATCCTCCCCGGGGAGGCCCTCCCAGAATAAGAGGTGTACTGTTGAGGGGAGCTAAAGGGCTTTTTTTTTACCTCTAGGGTAGGGCACCTTGGGAATGTTCAGTGGGTCAGGATATAGGTAAGACAAATCCCTTTCTCGTTCCCAGCCTCTCAAAGGCAGATTATAAATAGGGTATCATACTTCTTGCATCTCTGGGTGGGCACAGAAGTGCACACTGCGGTGGTCTTTGTGCTCCTACAGATGAAATGATTTTGCCTGTAGGGCGGCAATAAGGACTTATTTCGCAACAAAACCATTATCTGTATACATCTGTATTTGTAGCAATGATAATATTACATTTCATTCAGATAGAATCAGGTGCATTAAAACTAAATGAAGAGACCATTTAAATTAGGTTTATAGCTATAGTATATTGTACAGCGGCACCCTGTTTAGTTCATGATTTTTGGTCATTAGTTCTCATGACATGGTCACAATTGAATTAGGACAATGTGGCCATGATTTAAAGGTCCTAAAAAGTCTCAATTATCAAGTTTTGATTTTCTGAATATATGACGTCATACTGCTCAGGCCCCACCCACGGCCACTGATGGACTGTTCCGTATTGGCATATTTCCACTCTCAGCCAGTTGTACGTTGTCTGCCATTTTTTCTGCACTTGAGCAGCTGTAGCGAAAACAATGTCTCGTAAGCAGTGCAGGTGTTTTGTAGTTGGATGTACAGTATCTCACAAAAGTGAGTACACCCCTCACATTTCAGCAATCATTTTATTTGTGTATTTATTTTGTGTATCTTCTCAAGGGACAATACTGTAGAAATGAAACTTGGATATATTTTAGATTAGTCAATGTGCAGCTTGTATAGCAGTATAGATTTACTGTCCTCTGAAAATAACTCAACGTACAGCCTTTATTGTCAAAATAGCTGGCACAAAAGTGAGTACACCCTAAGTGAACTTGTCAAAACTGTGTCCAAAGTGTCAGTATTTTGTGTTAGCACTATTGTTATCTAGCACTGCCTTAATCATTTTGGGCATGGAATTGACCAGAGCTGCACAGGTCCTCTTCCACTCTTCTATAATGACATCAATGAGCTGCTGGATGTTAGACACATGGTGCTTCTCCACCTTCCGCTTGAGGATGCCCCACAGGTTTTTATTAGGGTTCAGATCTGGAGACATACTTGGCCACCCCATCAACTTCAGCTTCCACAGCAAGGCAGTTGTCATCTTGGTGGTGTGTTTGGGGTCGTTATCATGTTGGAAAACCGCCATTTGGCCTTGTTTCTGGAGGGAAAGCTTATTCTGCTTCAGAATGTACAGTACATAATGGAATCTGTGTTTCCCTTAATGAACTGCAGCTCCACAGTACCAGCAGCACTCATGCAGCCCCAGAACATGATGCTACCAGCACCATGCTTGACTGTAGGCAAGACACAATTTTCTTGGTACTCCTCACCAGGGCAACATGGTTCCAGTAATTTATGCTCTCAGAAAGGTTGTCTGCAACTGTTTGTGGGCCTTCTTGTGAGCCAGCTTCAGAAGAGGCTTCCTTTTAGGATGGTGCCCATGCAAACCAACTCGTTGCAGTGTGCGGCGTATGGTCTGAGCACTGACAAGCTGATCTCCTACTGCTGTAACCTTTAAAGCAATGCTGGCAGCACTCATGCATCTGTTTTTTGAAGTCAGGTTCTGCACCTGAGGCACAGAACGAGTACTCAACAAAAACCTCTGTATCACCCTGACAACTATAGTGCTGTTATTGAACCTCTAATAGTCTTGGCTATCTTTGTGGAGAGCAACAATTCTAATTCTCAAATCCTCACGCGCATATGGCCATTGACGGAAATCAGTGATTTGAGTTTATAATTTTAAAAATAGAAATATTTTTGTTATAAAAACCCATGGATCCGCTTCAAAAGACGTGTGTTAACCCCCCAGAGGCGTATGGATTAGTTGACTGATATATGTGCTTTTTGGAGCTTCAAAATAATAGCCACTATCCACCACCATTATAAAGCTTGGAAAAGCAAGGATAAAATTTGAAACAACTCTGACTGTATTCGTCTGGAAGAAGAAAGTCATTTACACTTAGGATGGTTTGAAGGTGAGTAAATAATGGGGACATTTTCATTTTGTGGTGAACTATTCCTTCAAGTTGATTTGTGTACTTCTTCCACCACTTGTGTGGAATCATGGGAGTTGTTGTCTTCATCCTCACAGCCGACACAATCCGTCTGGGATTCTGGAAAAAATCATGTCCATGGATGAGCAAATGTATTACAGACTTATTAACGTCACTGTAGTATGAAGCAGGGTGGGGCTGAAAATCGTGGAAGCGAAGCGGGGAAGCTTGAGCGATACACAGCTAAAGAGCAGCAGAGCTTTTATTATGCCACAGCTGACCACTTCCGGTCATGCATATGAAGGGAAAATCAGCGCTGTTTTATCATGCTAAATACATTTGAGTGTGTTGAAAGTAATGCTACTCTGTGTGTTCGTCACCTGTCTGATAAAATGCATAACATATTCTAGTGTCTTTGGGGTTTCCATGTTTTCTATTAAATGAAACTGGAAAATCGATTACGAATGACGTCGTGCAAAGTCAGCAAAATATATAACACTGTTCTAGTGTTTTTGGGATATTTTAATTAAAAAAATCTTACATATTGTGCCTTTAACTAAAACGAGAGAACAAATTTGTTCAACATGGCCACGATTTAAATAAAACAGGCAAACAAGTTGAAAAAAAAAAACATGATCAGAAATTAATAAATTGTGGAGAAAACGTCTTAATCTGTAGATACAAATTTTTTTTTTTCTTCTGCATATCATGTGTGGGGCTCTGTACTATCCCATTAGTTTCCATATAGCAAATAAGTCTTAGATAATGCTGCGTTCACACTAGACTTAAAGCAAATTGCGTCATAAGTAGCTCCGTGTTCGCATTTGAGACCACACCCACCACCACCACCACCTTTATTTCACTGGGTTAAACACATTAAATCATCTACAAATATCCTCTACTGACCCCAAAAATGATCCCATCACCTCTAGGGGGGCTACGGAGAGCTGGGATCTGACACAGTGATAAGCGTCTATCTGCCAAGCCACTGAGCCATAAAGCTGTACCGATGCGCATTTAGAGGCCGCTCACATCAACTGAGCAGACATCACTAAACGATTGCCGTGAGGTGCCTTCAGGTTATTTTATTACTTTGTTGGAATTAAGTTATAGATTAAATAAAAAAAAAAAAAAGTGGAAATTGCACTATACATCAAGACTAGCTCCGTTGAATAAAGGATTTGTCACTGGGAGCACTCCATCACTGTGTGGAGACATCCAAGTTCATTAGCATTTCACACAATGGTGCTCTGTCGTCTAATGGAGACGCAAAATCAAAAGACAGTCACTTAAATGAAACAACAGAGCTGTGGCTCACATCCATGATTTAAGCTATGCTAGTCCCATTTGTATTAAATAAATATTAAACCTTCGTTAACATACTAAACAAACAAAACATGCACAGAAGTCTTATGTCGCTCCTTAAGATAAGTTTTAAGGTGTTAATGCAAAATACTATAAAGGTGACCAAATACTTTAGTGTTTTGGGTTGTATTTAATTACAGAATATTAATTAGCAAGATAGAAACAATTCCATTTGGTTAATCAGATTAGAAATGCTTACTTGATTCATGATTAGCATGTTAATTAAACCTCTCTTCAACTATTTTAAGTGCAATCCTTTCCAAAGCTAATAGCCAGGAAGCTAATTCTAAATTGACAAAGCTAATTCAACAGGCAGACTGAAGAGGAGCCAAATCCAGGCACAAAAGCTTGAAATAAAAGATAAAGAAAAACTTTCAAAAGCTTGTTAATCACTAGACTTTCAGATGAGCTATTTAAAATATATTTTGATTGTTTTATTTTTATCCTAAGCTAATTTAATTTACTGTAAGTAGCATTTTCTTGTGTAGTGTGTTTAAAGAGACAGTTCACCCAAAAATGAAAACTCTGTCATTATTTACTCAGCCTAATGTTGTTCCAAACCCGATGTCCTTACTACCATTCTGGGCCTTGAATGTAGTTGTTGCATTGCTGTCTATGCAGGGTCAGAAAGCTCTCAGAATTCATCAAACATATTCTAATGCCGAGTTCACACTGCATGATATTCAAATTCATCGGATCGCTGCTGTTTTCACACTGCACGACTTTCTGGGGTAGCATTCAGTTGCTGCTGTGTTCACATTGCACGACGGGTCAACGACAAGAGTTTACACACTGCATGACCTTACAATAGGAAGAATCGCCGACAATGCTGTCTGGTCCGCTAACTCAATGCACACGAGAAGTGATAACGAAATAACGCTGATATATTGTGATCTAAGGTCCTTCCTGGACAAAAAATCATTAACAAAAATTACTTCAGTGTTAAAAAATATGTAGGCTACACAATAAGCACTTGAAAATGAAACCAACATTTTGTGCATTTTATTATAGTTTAGCCTATTTCTTACAGCCTACATCTCACATTGATAAAAAGGAAGATGCTATAAATCTTCTGTCTTTTATAGAAGATTATTTACAGAAAAAGCCCTAGCCCCCTCTTATGTTTAATTACTTTTTATAACCTACACTTTTTCGTATTGAACTGTTCGGTGCGAAATTTTCTTTTTTTTTCTATGCAGTACAAAGTGAATGATTCTTTGAACTAATCATATTAGGCTACATTTGGAAAATCAAAGAGCTTAAAGTGTGTGTTTAAGCTTAAATCTTTTCCTCGCTTTTATTAAATCACTTAAATGCATCAAATCGCATTTTACTTTCACTTTTGATTTAGTGGCATTTCAGCCTCTATTGATTGACAACGACAAAACAGTATGACAAACTCAATTAAACGTTTAAATATATTAAACAGCATGCTTAATATATGATGCTATATATAGGCATAATTTAAAAAAATAAAATAACTTGCACAAAGTTTAAATAAAATCAGCACAGTGGAACCAAATAAATAAGAAACGAATGTTTTAAAAAAGCGTCCAAGATCATCTTCAATAAACAAAAATCTCCCTGAACTTCCTTCTGCCCTATATCTTGCTCTCTCATTGGCTGTAGGTCATCGCTGATGCATGTTTCAGTCAAAACTCATTTCACACAGCAGGATTTTGAATCGCAGACAGGTCTAGATATTTAGCATGCCAAATATTTCACAGGCATCGGCGATGCGTTGGTGATTCTCTCAGATCGCGTCATGGGTAATTTACACTAGTGATTGTCACTCGCGTGAACGAGCACCGATTTGCCTCAGATTTTGGGCATTTGTCTGCGATTTCGCAAAACCTGTCGCCGACTGAAAATCGGGTTTAAAATCATGCAGTGTGAACTCGGTATAATTTGCACTCTGAAGATGAACAAAGATCTTACTGGTTTGGAATGACATGTAGGTGAGTAAATAATGACAGAATTATTATTTTTTTTTTTTGGGTGAACTATCCCTTTTAATTGTATTTGATGTGCACTTGTAGTGTGCAGTTTCATGGTTCTTTCTTAACACATTTATGTTTTAGAGTAATTTCAAATTAAAAGTTTTACTTAAAAGTACATGTTAAATCATTATGTTTAAAATTATTTACAAAAAAAACATATTTTGGTGTGCTGAGCAACTAAAGCACATGTACTTACATCAAATCAAAGTATGTTATTTAATATTATTACATATTATTACACATTAAAAAAAGTTAATTTACTGTATGCTAACGTTACAAAATTATTAGAGATGTGTAAATATATTTCAATACATAACAATATCATTATCTTTTTTTTTTTTTTCTCAATATATTCATCAGTTTAACACTTTATGGCGATTAACATTAAGTGCCCATAACACTACTGTATATTCAGATTGCATTTAAGTATTTTCTTTTAATGTATATATATATATATATATATATATATATATATATATATATATTTTATTTATTTATTTATTTTTTTCTGTTATAGTACTCTTTATAAAAATATGCTGAAGTGTACTTCTTTTTTCACAAGGGTCCCTATGATATAGCCTATAGTTTACACCTCCTCCATATGGTGGCAGTATTCCAAAGCTGTCTAAACGGAGCCCACCTACTCCCTGCAGCCCCTCTACACACCAGTTTGCTCAACAGAACAAAGGACACAGTCAGTTTCATCTCAGCTGCCAGTCATTTAGTGATATTTAACCAAATATTGCTCTACACACAGCACACAGCCTGTGTCAACTAAGGCCAATGCATACAATGAAAATACAAGACAACTGTAATGGAGCATGAAAGATTGAAATGATTCCTTTCCAGTAGCTCTGAATAAAAGTATTTTAAGATGTTGCAATATATTTTATATAGCTGTTGTTAAACTGTTTTTTTTAAGTAGATATAAACCTTCAGAGATGTATGCATTGTCAGCTAAACACTGCAGCAATGCACATATATAATAATAATGCATTGCACTTCAATCGCATAATGTAACATGAAAGATTGCTACAGCTTTAGAAACATAATAAATTTGCATTTATTAGGAAGTGACAAAACGATTATATCCCCATCAGTAACTAGTTAACTGCATTTTTACTGTGTAGGAAATAAGACCAAAAGCCCCCATATTGAGCATGGATGAACTGTAAATGGTGAAGGCCCATTAGAATTCATTAGGCGTAATTGGGAGGCACTTATTACCTTCCAAAGGCGAGTGAGAGCTCGTTCCAACCAGCTAAGACCTGAGCATTACGCTAATTCTTCATTTTCTTTCATAATATTATCTCTTTCTGAGGAAGATCATTTAAATGTTAATAGACAGCTTCCCTCTGCTGTGAAGCTATCACTGTCACTCCCTAGGAGTACTGAAGCTGCCGTACGTGGGTCAAATCCACAACAAGGCTCGATTCCACAGAGACACAAGTCTTTCTCTTAGATTTCAGCAATGGGGATCTGAAATGTTTAACAAAATCTTGACTGCAGTAACTGCTAAATGTAAGCTTATTATTCCCCTTGTGATTTTGTTTTTAAGCTTTTAGTTGCGAACAAGTGTTGATTTTATTTATTTATTTATTACTTCTGCCTATTGTATTTAAGCTTCAAATATTGTAAAAGTAAAACTGTTAATTTGTGAAGATTATTAAAGTAAAAAAAAGATGTAAGAATCCTAATCATTTGTTGGTGAAAGAGCTTATTTACAGCAAAAATCCAAAATCCAGTGGGAAAATGCTGTTGGGTTTTTGTTAAGGAAACCAGGGTGATGCTAATCCAATTAATATCTGATGAATAGATTCAAAACTAGTACATTAATAACCAAAATACTTTCTGGTGTTTGTCAGTCTAGCAGTATCCACATTGTTTTGTCCAAGGCAAAATAGCTTTTTTTATTATTTTTATATTCTCATATGTTCCAGTTGTTTCTTCAGCATAAGCCTATGTGTGTTTTTTCATACCTTTTATTCACCATGCAAACACTTAGTAAAATGAGTTTGAACACTTAGTAAATTGACAGCACACCTCCACAGACTTTGATGTATTACATATCCATAGCACAAATGGTGCACAAGTCATAAACCAAAGTTTAATACACAGGGTTTTTATTCAAAGTTAGAAAACAATATTTATTTATACAACAGTTCTTTCTGGTCCTCGAATCTGATTGGCTGAGAGGAGTGTGATATTCTAGTGATCTCAGAACTACAGCTGTTTGTATCACTCTGTTTGTGGTATTTCACGAGTGTCATGGCAGATGTCCAAATCCACTATACTTTTAAGCTGAGAATGTACTAGTTTGGACTTTAAATATGTGGTTTTGTTATTAAAGATAACATCTGTTTGAATATTTGCTTCAGCGTTTTTCGGAGATGTGAGCTCCAGGGTGTCAGCGTTCAGTGCTCATGAACCCACCTAGAGCAGCCTTACCTCAGCCAGATCTACTGGAATTTGCTGCTGGCTCTGATGCCTCTGTAGTGGTTGAAAATGAGATATATTTTGTAAATCTAACAATCAGTATTTGGTCTTTTTAATCTATTATTTGTTTCAGAGCAAATATTTTTGGCTAAGAACAAAACGTATCGTGTTATATTTAATGTAAATTTAATCCTGTATATCAGAGCACTGCTCTGCTCTACTTTTAACTGAATTGCCTAGGAACTTTTATGGTGGCTGTTGTTGTTTAATATTATTATTCAATAAATAATCTTTAGCAGTATTTATTAATATTATTTAGTATCAGGAAACAGTTTGTGTCCATGATAGTGATTAGTTTTATTGTTCTGAAGAGGATGTTTTTATGACTGAGTCAACAGTATATACTTTTATATTGAAAGACACTGAAAAAGGGTTGTAAAAAATGAAGTTGTTTTTAATTTCAACAACAGCTTGAAAGACAGCCAACAAATGCACTGAAAAACATTGTCATCAGAAATCACCCTTAACGGACTTCAGCAGACATTCAAAATAATGTTTTATTGTTTATTAATGTTTTAATATGAGATTGAGCTGAAGAATGAATGCTGTATCAGATGCAGGTAATTACACTCGCTCAGTCCATCGCTCCCTCATAATAGTGTACATAATACAGTGAGCTTTTAATAAAGTGATACAATAAGCAGTCAATAAAAAACATAAAAGTTCCTTCGTTACTAGTTTTAAAGTGACATTATTATATTAGTAATGGAGGCTTGGACTCAGCTGTTAAACTGTCAACATGAGATTTGATTCCGTGGCAGAATTAATTAGTTAATATAATGTTAATACACCAAGCTTGCACTGCAAAAAATCAGCTTTTTTTACTCTTAAATTGTACTGATAACCACCATAATATATTTTTATTAACTTTATTAACTTTTATTCGCTTTTAAACAGCTTGTAAATGCCCGTTTTAGTTTCACTTTTGAATTAGTGCCAATTCCACGTCAATTGATTGAATTGACAACAACAAAACAGTAAGGCAAACTCACTTATATTAAACATAGAATGATTAATGTATTAACAAATTAATGCTTATTTGCTTAGCTTTTAGGCTATAGGCCTAATATGAAATAACAGATTACTTACACAAAGTTTAAATATAAAACACTGGAGATCAGCAAATGGTGGAAGCTTCCAAAATCATCTAAGATAAACAGCAAAAGTCTGAAATATTTTTAAAGCAGGCAATTTTGTATTTCTTTTTGAAACAAAATATTAGTTAACTTCTTGTTTTTCTCACACCACTGGTCAGCTGGACTCACTCTCTTCATGTGATAAATGAAATCTGACTCCTGCCACTGATCTGAGATGCATACTTCATGATGTTAGTTTTAATAAATAAAAAATGTGTACAAATTTCTTTCTTTTTGCTGTATCGAAAATGTACCGAACCGTGACACCACTGTGTCGTATCGAACCGAACCGTGAATTTTGTGAACCGTTACACCCCTAATATATATATATATATATATATATATATATACAGTGGGTATGGAAAGTATTCAGACCCCCTTAAATGTTTCACTCTTTGTTATATTGCAGCCATTTGCTAAAATCATTTAAGTTCATTTTTTTCCTCATTAATGTACACACAGCACCCCATATTGACAGAAAAACACAGAATTGTTGACATTTTTGCAGATTTATTAAAAAAGAAAAACTGAAATATCACATGGTCCTAAGTATTCAGACCCTTTGCTGTGACATATATTTAACTCAGGTGCTGTCCATTTCTTCTGATCATCCTTGTGATGGTTCTACACCTTCATTTGAGTCCAGCTGTGTTTGATTATACTGATTGGACTTGATTAGGAAAGCCACACACCTGTCTATATAAAACCTTACAGCTCACAGTGCACGTCAGAGCAAATGAGAATCATGAGGTCAAAGGAACTGCTCAGAGACAGAATTGTGGCAAGGCACAGATCTGGTCAGGGTACAAAAACAAAATTCTGCTGTACTTAAGGTTCCTAAGAGCACAGTGGCCTCCGTAATCCTTAAATGTAAGACGTTTGGGATGACCAGAACCCTTCCTAGAGCTGGCCGTCCGGCCAAACTGAGCTATCGGGGGAGAAGAGCCTTGGTGAGAGAGGTAAAGAAGAACCCAAAGATCACTGTGGCTGAGCTCCAGAGATGCAGTCGGGAGATGGGAGAAAGTTGTAGAAAGTCAACCATCACTGCAGCCCTGCACCAGTCGGGGCTTTATGGCAGAGTGGCCCAACGGAAGCCTCTCCTCAGTGCAAGACACATGAAAGCCTGCATGGAGGAGTCCAAGATGGTGAGAAATAAGATTCTCTAGTCTGATGAGACCAAGATAGAACTTTCTGGCCTTAATTCTAAGCGGTATGTGTGGAGAAAACCAGGCACTGCTCATCACCTGTCCAATACAGTCCCAGCAGTGAAGCATGGTGGTGGCAGCATCATGCTGTGGGGGTGTTTTTCAGCTGCAGGGACAGGACGACTGGTTGCAATCAAGGGAAAGATGAATGCGGCCAAGTACAGGGATATCCTGGACGAAAACCTTCTCCAGAGTGCTCAGGACCTCAGACTGGTCCGAAGGTTCACCTTCCAACAAGACAATGACCCTAAGGACACAGCTAAAATAAAGAAGGAGTGGCTTCACAACAACTCCGTGACTGTTCTTGAATGGCCCAGCCAGAGCCCTGACTTAAACCCAATTGAGCATCTCTGGAGAGACCTAAAAATGGCTGTCCACCAACGTTTACCATCCAACCTGACAGAACTGGAGAGGATCTGCAAGGAGGAATGGCAGAGGATCCCCAAATCCAGGTGTGAAAAACTTGTTGCATCTTTCCCAAAAAGACTCATGGCTGTATTAGATCAAAAGGGTGCTTCTACTAAATCTGAGCAAAGGGTCTGAATACTTAGGACCATGTGATATTTCAGTTTTTCTTTTTTAATAAATCTGCAAAAATGTCAACAATTCTGTGTTTTTCTGTCAACATGGGGTGTTGTGTGTGTATATTAATGAGGGAAAAAAATGAACTTAAATGATTTTAGCAAATGGCTGCAATATAACAATGAGTGAAAAATTTAAGGGGGTCTGAATACTTTCCGTACCCACTGTATATATATATATATATATATATATATATATATATATATGAAGAGTTCAGATGCAAAAGCCTCTAAGTACATCTAAATTAGCATTTCTTTCTGGCTACTATGTAATATATACTATGGTTTCTATGCAAGTACTGGTACTTTTAAATTGGTTGAGGCTGAAATTTAGCGCATTTGAATTGAAAGTACTTGATGAATACATAGTATTGTGTGGAGAGCATGTCATACTGTATCTGATGTGTCATATAAGGACTTTGGGGCATGTCCTTTTACTGTAAATTATACAGTAGTAATTCATTTTTACATTTTTGTTTTCTGTACAAATTACAGTACATGAAATCTGCCATACTGATGCAATTTTCAATGCAGTAATACATAGCTGCAATTGAATTACTTACTAAAAAGCATTTTCATCTATATAGAAGTAGTAGGGATGTAAAATCCATGTAAGATGTCCGTCTATCTTACAGATTGCACCAGACACAAATTATTAGCCATTAAATTAGAGTCACAAGAAAGGATGATTGACAGCAACACCTTGAACTAATACTGTCTATTATAGGGAACAGGTTCCATCCCCAGCTCTCCAGGGTTATTGAGCTTTAAAGATCCCCATCACCCCCTTTTCCCCCCATAACCCAGCCCAGTTAATGAGGCTTCTCCAGGGGCAGAGGTTTACTCCAGAGGGGGTAAAGAGGCTGTCGTGTTGCTCATTTACAGGCAACACATAGCCATGACTGTCCCCTAATTGTGGGCCTGAACTGGCTCATTTGTTTTGATCGTTAAAATTCAGTTCAGAATGGATAACACCATCCCAACCACACACACACTCATAATGCACAACCACACATACACAGTCACAGACCATTTACTAATACAGCAGGGCTAGTAGCTTTTGTTGATTTGGAGTGGACTTTCCAACCTTTTGAATACACCATGATTTCTGGTACATATGTATCAGCTTTATAGCAGTGGTTCTCAAACATGGGGCTGGGCCCAATAGGAACCTCTGCAAACTTCTGAAGGACGCTCAAGATTGTAAGATTGTAAGGATAAGAAAAAGAACAATTATAAAAATGAGCACTGAAAAAAAAAATCTATTTTTTTCTTTTTTTTTCATTCTTCTTTTTTTTAATTTACCCCCTGAAGACTTTTTTAGATGGGGGGTGGGAAGAAGACAATCTTTTAAACATCTGGATATATTAAGTATTGTGTTTTTTAGACCTGGATTTTTAAATCCTTATTCTTTATCTAATAAATCATGAACAAAACAAAAAATGTTGGCTTGGGTTTTTAATAGGACTGAACAATTAACTTGAATAAAACTGAAATGGCAATATGACTTAGTGTGATTATCAAATCACAAAGCCTGCGAAATGCTGCTTTACATGATTTCCATCTCTGCAAACACTGTGAGTTTGCATGAGACGCTTATTTGTTAACACATTTTAAAAAAAATATGCGCCAAATATTTCACCAGATTTTTTTCCTATGAGAAGCAATTATAAACCTTTTGCAAAAACAGATAAGCTGTGGTTTTACGCCAAAATACATGCTCACTAGTTTAACATATGAAAATTAAGACACAAATATTAGTACTGTATACAGTTAGAATAGGAAATAAAAAGTTAGTAATTTTACTTTTAGATACTTATTTTGTAATTTTACAATGACAAAATCTTACAGCAAGATGTTGTTTTTTTTATCATTATCTTATTAGGGGCCAAGCACAGAAAGTTAGTAGTCTTCTTCAGAAGTATATGAAAGGCCAAAGAACCACTTGTGAGAAAGTTATGAAATTTGGCACCCAGAGGACAGTCTTGTCATGGTACGTGAGAGTAAAGGAGCGCAAGATGAAGGTAAGGTGCAAATGACAAATCTTTCATATATTCACACAAGGTAAATCCACAAATAAGGCGCAGGAATACAAATACACAACAAATACACAACAATAAATACACATTGTTGTGTGGGTGATCGACTAATAATGACATAACAAAGGGAGGAACAGGAACGTAACCAAATATGGGCAAACAGGAAGTGGAAGGAACCAAACTCAAAAGGACTAAACCAACATACAAGACAAAAACACAACAAGAGAGTTCATGACTGTGACAAGTCTCAGTATTAACCATAGCAAAATGGAGTCTCTATCTCAAACGTTGTAGTGTAACCAATAGGCTAGATCAAATTTGCACAATTTTTTGTTAACAAATTTGACATGAGGCTATATCTTTACAACGCTTTAGGGCTGATGTCTTCAACCCTGTTCCTGGGGACCCACTATCCTGAAGAGTTTAGCTACAACCCTAATCAAACACACCTGAAGCGGGCAATCAAGCTCCTCAAGACTGCTTGAAAATTGTAGGCAGGTGTGCTGAAGCTGGTTGCAAATAAACTTTCTAGGCAAGTGGGTCCCCAGGAGCAGGGTTGAAGACCTCTGCTTTAGGGGATTCTGACCGAACTTGGTACATGTTATATCAGGGGTGCCCAAATTCGGTCCTGGAGGGCCAGAGTCCTGCAGAGTTTAGCTCCAACTTGCCTCAACATACATGCCTGGAGGTTTCTAGCATGCCTATTAAGACCTTGATTAGCTGGTTAAGGTGTGTTTAATTAGGGTTGGAGCTAAAATTTGCAGGATACCGGCCCTCCAGGACCGAGCTTGGGCACCCGTGTTATATCAAGCATGACCTGACATGAGTAGTTTCGGCACAGCGGCACCTACTGGTCAAAAAACATAAAAATTCACTTTTTTTGTTTAGAGTTTCTGAGCAGTTTGACCAAAAATCATCATTGATCACATCGATCTTGAGCATACCAAATCAGACAATACCCAATTTTCCTATGTCAGCCATTTTGAGCATGGACCATTTGTAGTACAATGCTGTATTTTACAAATACTTCTTGTTGTGAATCTTATCAATCTTATAGAACCAAATTTGCACTCATATTTCTGCTAATAACTTTTCTTGTTAACTGCTAATTTTTCCCCTCTGATTCCTTGGCTCATACCGAATGCATACCAACATTTTAATTTCTACGGGTCAAGATTTTTCACAAGTATTATTTTTTTTTTCTCCAACTCACCCTAGACAGTTTGTCCAATTTTCACCAAAATTGGCCCAGGTCATCTTCAGAGCATTCTAAATTTGATAAAGTTCAAAAGTACAAACATGAACATGAGGCTATCTCCACAATGCTAATTCTGATCAAATTTAGTATGTGCATGACCTGAAGGCACATAAGATTGGTCTTGTTAGATTCAAAATGGCACACCTAATACCTAATTTTCCTATGTCAGTTTTTTGGGCATTGGCCATTTTGAGATTTGTAGTAAAATGCTGTATCAACATGGGTTTCAAAGTGCTCTTGGAGAGCTACCATACTGGAGAGTTTGGCTTCAACCCTGATCAAATGCATCTAAGTCAGCTAACCAATGTGTCCAGTGCTATTTAATTACAAACAGGTGTGTTGAACTAATTTTAAACCTAAGTCACATGATTTTGTTATCACCAATCTTGGGATGTTACTTTACTAAACTGTTCAAATTAGGCATTCATGAAAAGGTCACAAACATGGCTTCTGTGTATTAAATCTTGTAAAATGTTTTATATAATATACATGAATATATATATATAGCCTTTATTTGGGTCACAATTTTGTCTAAAGTAAATGGATCCCATAACAAAAACAGCTGGGAAGCATATTTATACTCAACATTGCATATATACAGCCCAGAATACACACTTTAGCACATGTTTTCAAAAGAACAATGTGTACACATACACACTCTGGGGTACACACAAATACAAACACATAGCGCGCCCAAACCCTCCGGGGACCGCACGATTGCTGTCTGTGGCACATTTCAAAGCATCAAACATCAAACCTGACTGAGCCTGAGAGAGGGGCCCTTTAGCTGGCTGCTATTAAATATTGATGGACTAAAGATATGCAGATTGTTTATTGACTGGCTTCAGAGGGAAATGAGGGAAGGGTGCGTCTGTCTGGCCTGTGCCATTTCTGTCATAATCGCCTTGTCTGATTTTGGATTTCTATTTGAATGTGCGACGCTAAGGCTTTGTGTCACCCATGGTTGTAATTACTAGACATAAACAAGCAATTAAAGGAATAATGAACTAAATATGCTGCCGAGCTTAAATGGTGTTTAGATTTAATGGGTTGGCATAGAGGAGAATAACCCCACAGAGTGCCACACAAGTGCTTGGTTAATACCCGCTAATAGCTTCAATTATTGCCAATTATTGCTTATTCAGAATAAACAAAGGGTGACATTTTTGTCACTTGACACGGCAATGACATTTACCAGGTGGTGTTCTGCATCAAGACGCGAGAAAAATAAAGCAGAACTTCCTTTACAAGGTAAGAGGAGATGACTTTAGTGCCGTGTGATTTGCACAATGCGAGTTACGTGGCTCTTAAAGAATCTGTCCTAAAATTCTAAGGCTGAAGAACGATGGCTAATTGCTGTTTGTATTCTGCCTTGGGATTTTAGTGTTCTTTACGCTAGCAAATATTTGGCCACTTGATCCATTCTATTTAAAAGTACTATTTAAGTGCTGCTAATGCGAATGAGATAATTATAATAATTATGCTATAACAGGCCGACCACCTGTGTGTGCACAAAAGAGACCTTAGGGTTCAAGAGGGCCGAAAGAGCAGTCAGAAATACGCAAATACACTTGAGGCAGCAAAGAAACAAACAGAGCCAAATCGGTGGAAAAATGATCTGTGGCAAACAACAAGTGGATAAGTCTTATTTGGATAGTCTCCTAAAGAAGATTTGGGGATTTACTTCTAATGTTTCATGATCGCTTTAACCTCATTTTAATACTAATCAACATTAATCACGCTGTAATCTTAATCTGAAAGTTTTTGCTTTAGGTTTCTAATATGATAATTATATAGGTTAATGCGGAATTCGACAGTATGTCACTGGCTCTGTATCAAAACACTTGAGTGTGAAATATATTTAGCATTTTTAGTCATCGTATACACACATACAGTGCCCTCCACAAATATTGGCACCCTTGGAAAATATGAGGAAAGGTGGCTGTGAAAATAAATCTGCTTTGTTTATATGTTTGATCTTTTATTAAAAAAAAAAAAAAACACTAATTTAACCTTTTATTGAAGTTGGTCAAAATTATTGGCACCCCTAGAAATTCTTATCAGTAAAATATATCTGAAGTATAATATTCACATTCATATTTACGTTTTTAGCACACCAGGGTTACTAGGAGCATTACATTTTCCAGCCATGACTTCCTGTTCCATAGGATTATAAATATGAGGAACATAAAAAAAGACCACATTCCCTTAATCTTCCATCACAAGGAGTAAAATCAAGATTGTCGAGCTTTACAAAATAGCAAGTGGCTGTAAAAAAAGAGCTAAAGCCTTAAAAATCCCCATTTCCACCATCAGGGCAATAAGAACTTCTAATCAACTTAGGATGTTATAAATCTGCCTGAAAGAGGACACGAGTCTATATCGCCCTAATGCATGCTGAGGAGGAGAGTTTGAGTGTTCAAAGACTCTCCAAGGATCACAGAGAATTGCAGATATTAGTTGAGTCTTAGGGTCAGAAAGCCTAAAAAACCCTTGAGCGTTTCAAGAAAAATCCTCCTCTCTCATCCAAAAACAAACTCCAGCATATTCAGTTGTCAAGCACAGCTGGAACTTCAAACAGAACTGTCTTCTATAGTCAGATGAAACTTTATTATATAGCTTTATTGTCAGCAAACCCAACAGACATAGAAAGTTTAATATACAGTTAACAGTTAAATATACTGTTGGATCTTTAATATTGTGAGCCTATTGTTCTGCCGGAGGTCCTGGACATCTTGTTCAGATACATGGCATCATGAATTATATCAAATATCAACAGATATAAAATCTAAACCTGATTGCCTTTGTTAAAAAAAAAAAAATCGAATAAAGGGTCGTGGTTGGATCTTCAACAGTGATCCAGAACAAACATCAAATTCAACACAAAAATGTGGCACTGAGCACAAAACCAAGCTTCTGCCATAGGATTCCTAGTTCCCTGACCTGAGCCCTATAGAAAATAAATGTGGTGAACTGAAGAGAAGAAGCACCAACATGGAGTTGGGAATCTGGAGAGATTCTGGATGAAGGGATGCTCTCTGGTTCTCCAAACTCATCAGGCATTGTAGGAGAAAACTCAGAGATACTATCTTGGGAAAAGGACATTGCAATATTTGGGTGCCAATAATAGTGGCCAACAGGAACTAGAGAAAAACATTTGTCTTATAATGAGATTTTACCCCAACTTTCCATTGTTTTACTTCAATGATAGGTTACAATTTGTGATTTTTTTGAATGAAAGATGAAAAAGATAAACAATGCAGATTTATTTCCACAGCTGCCTTTGCTCATATTTATGAAAGGTGCCAATATTAGTGGAGGGCACTGTAAAGGCTGTTTTAAACTGCAACAGGGAGTCAAATTAGTGCTTAATTCTCACAGTATTTTGTGTAAGCCACTCGCTAATTCAGTATGCTAATTCAAGACATGGACAACTATATTGTATTCACCACTAAAAACAGTATAAATGTTACTTCTATCTAATAAAAATAAGGACAAATGACCAATTCTCCAATTCTTGTGTGTGCTATGTTTGTGTGTGTGTGTTTGTTTTGTTTTTTTGTTTTTTATGGCGAGCAAACTTTTGAACGCTAGTGTACATATAAATGCACCAAAACTTGACAAAATAAATAAATAAATAAATAAATAAAATAATATATATATACTATAGAGTGAATCAGTTACGAAATGACCGGTTTCCACTTAAAAATGCACTGAGATTTTCTACATTGACTTCCATTCAAACCATTCTAAAATGGTGGCGCTGTTGACATATGGAAGCCAAACGCAGATGAATCTGTGTATTAATGCCAGTGTAGTGCATGCCAGTGTATGTTACATTTCGATTAGTATCCTGACTTAAAGGGAGACTGTATAGACAGAAGCTCACTAGGTTTTTGGTACAAAGCCACTATCTTCACTAAAAACAAATCTATTATACAGGAGTATGATAATAATGTGACTGTCCAGACATGAATCACACATTCCATGACTGTGGCTGTGGGTGGTCAGTACACCGGCTGCCACTGTGCTTCATCATATACTGACCACAGCTCCCAGATCTGTGCCAGGCTTTTGCTGGCGCTGACAGTATGGCAGTGTGTCAGCATGCTCATCCCCTCTGCTAGTGATGACGCCGTGGCACAGATACCCATCACAGATGCTGTCATGCCGCGCAGGACCACTGAGAGTTAATCCCTTTAAAAGTGTTGTGAGCCAATACGCTGCGTGATACATTATGTCAGGCTTTCTTTAACAGAAATGTCTCTGAATATGAAACGTGAAGACACTACATGAGGATGCAGGTATGCGTTCCCCATTCAGTATGACTACAGACCTTATGTGTCAGAGAAACAAGTGCACAGCCTTTAGAATTTTGTCTTTTACTTTCCATTTTTGCGGTAACTTTATAGAATCACTGTTGAAGAGTAATTCGATTGTGAAGTGGATTATTATAGATTTACTTATTATAGATTTAACAAAAGTTATCATGTGCATTCCATGCAAAAGTCATTACAAACAAAAATAAGAATAAAAATAAGAATAATGATAACAATAACAACAATAATAACAACAACATCAACAATAATAATAATAATAATAATAATAATAATAGAAATAATAATTATTTATATTTTATTAATTATTTAGTTATTGTAATTTAATTTGTAAATGTTCAATAATTTAAAATTAAAACCTTATTCCTAATAATAATAATAACAATAATAATAATGTATTACTTATAAAAACATAATTTTTTAAAATAATTGAAATCATATTAATTACTAATTTGTTTATTTTTTATAATTTTAATACTACTACTACTACTACTACTACTAATAATAATAATAATAATAAATAATTCTTATTCTTACTACTACTATTACTACTACAAGTACTTCTACTACTAAGCTTAATAATACTTTATTGCTATTTTTTTTATATTTTATATAGTATTATTTTTTTCTATTATGTAGTTGTTGTTTATTTTGCATAATTTAAATGAATTTAATGCATTTTATATATTCTTAATAATAATAATAATAATAATAATTATTATTATTATTATTATTATTATTATTAAATAAACATATTTATAATTAACTTTATTAATGCAAAATATAAAGTTTATCATCATTATAACTTATACAAATAAGCAACAACTAATAAATTAAAAATTATTAAATACATAAGAAATAATTGTATTATTATTATTATTAAATAAACATATTTATAATTAACTTTATTAATGCAAAACATGTTTATTATCATTATAAATTCTACAAATAAACAACAAATTATAAAAATTATAAAATTACTAAATAAATAAGAATATTATTATTATATAAATTATATAATATAATAATAAATATTATTATTATTATTATTATTATTATTATTAAACATAATATTTAATATTTTATTATTATTTGAAATAACATTATTACTGTAGAGTATAAATTATTCTTTATATTATATATTTTACAAAACAACATTACAATTACATTATGAACATGTATGCCTTTCTTAATATTTTGCTTTCAAACTTTACACTGTAGAGTTTTTATTCTGCAGAAAACCACAGTGAGTCCTTAAAGTTTTTTGATGTCACAAATGCTAATTACACGTTTTAAGAAGATGCATGTAGCACTTTTAAATTTATGTTATAAGTGAGCCACATTTTAAAATTATTTATATTGTAACAATATAATGTAACATTATAAGCTGTTTTACTAAATGTATCGCTCTTGTCAACAGTAAATGTAAAACTCACAACATACTGTATTCCACTACTGTTAATACTGAAAGACCCACCCGCCACCATGCATGAGTAATGAGGGTGAAGACAGGCAGGTCAGTATGGTTAGTGTGGCCCCTGGAGACCCCATGTTCCAAACCACACATACATACAGCATATGAATAATAATATAATCACATACATGTCCTTCCTGTGTCTGTCAATGCAAAGCATTACCTGTCAATCAAACTGATGTTTTCATGTTGATCCAAGACTCGAAGACCCCACACTCCCTGCGCTGACATGGGCAATTGTAGTAAACAGATGATTATCAGTGTACATACGGGAGAATCTTAAAAAAAGTATCTGATTCATAATTGATCAGGGAAAATATGATGCACATAAATTATCTGGTGACCTTATAAAATGCACCATAATGCAGTATGATAAAATCATTTGAAGGTGAAGATGCCTCAGTGAGGGACTACAAAGATTCGATTTAAGAAAAAAGCAGTCTTGCACTGGAATTAAAGATGACCGAGAGCCAAGTTTATTTTAGTATTTAGTATTTTTAATTCGATTTTTATATTTTCTTTATTTTTCTTTTGATTTTTTGTTTAAGTAATTTTGTTATGGTTTTGGTGTTTGTGTATGTATGCATGCATGTATGTGTTTGTTTGTTTGTTTGTTTGTTTGTTTTAATATCTATGTAGTTTGTTTGAATTGTGTAAGTTATTTGTACTTCAAGTTTATTTTATTATGAAACTATTTATTATTATTATTATTATTATTAAATAAACATATATAATTAACTTTATTAATGCAAAATATAATGTTTATTATTATTATACATTATACAAATAAACAACAACTAATACATTTAAAATTATTAGATAAATAATAAATAATTGTATTATTATATATTATTATTATTAGTAGTAGTAGTAGTAGTAGTAGTAGTAGTAGTAGTAATAATAATAATAATAATAATAATAATGTAATTATTTCTAATTTATCGAATCAACTAATTTAATATTTTTTTTTATTTATGCATGACTTATTTTTGTTTATTTGTTTATTTTCATCATTTAAATAATAATAAAATTAATTATTTATTAAATGTTTATTAAATTAATATCGAATTATTTATTATTTAGTTATTATCTTATTATTATTATTATTATTATTATTATTATTACTATTACTATTAAATACACGTTCAAAATTAACTTTATTAATAAAATGCAAAATATTGTTTATTATTATTAAGAAAAATATTTTAATATTATTATTTAAATTATGAAAATGATATAAATAAACAACAATAACAAATTAAATTATGATTATTATTATTATTATTATTATTATTATTATAAAAATTGCACCAAGCACACCAAGCAGCTTTCTGTCCGTTAACACAACATATTCTTGTAGTGCATTGGGAACTTTTTCCCACTCCTAACACAATGACTGGATTTCGTCTGTTTTCGTCTAATTTTCAGAACAACAGTAAATGTGACCGTGACCAATGTCTTGGCTACAAAAAAAAAAAAAAAAGAAAGAAAAGAAAAGAAAAGAAAAGAAAACAACTATTTAGTTCATTGAAAACATGATGACTTTTTGCGACAACTTACCCCAATAGTGGACACCATAAGTCACATTGTAACAGTTTAACCAAATGAACTAGAAAAACAAAGAAAACCACTGCTGGAAAAAAACAATCTGTCTCAAATCTTTCTTGCAGATATCACAGGCCCACCTGGTGTCATTAAATCACTGTTTTCACATCAACAAACCAAGGCTGAAATGTCATCCAGCTTGAAGCATCAACATCTTGTGAGTTAGATTAGATATAATGGAAAAACAAAGCAACAGGCATGTGTATCTGTATCAGGGCAGCAGTATATCAGCTACACACACCGCATTTAATCTCTTAAAATGAGGGCTGGGCAGATTGACAGGTTTGCTGAGTTGACTGTTATCCCCCGTCCATCCCCCACCGGCACACACGTATAATCATGATCCAGACAAAGAAACTCATCGCCACTGTGTGTAAATCAATAGTGTCGTACACATACTAACACACATGCTCACACTTACACATGGACACAAAAGGCACCACACTTCTCCAATACTATTACCAATAAATCCATCCTGTCTTTGGTCGGAAATCTAGCAGACACACACACACACACACACACACACACACACACACTAGAGCTAAAAAAAAAAGAGCAGCAGACAAATCCAAACAAACTCACATATGTGCAGTACTAGTGAGCACAGCTTAAGGGCTACATCATTCAGAGTCAAGCGTGTCGAGCCCTGAGGCTCTGTGTCAATGAGAGCCACTCTGCAGTGTAACTGTCAGTGCTCATTCCTGCGGCGACACAAAACTTTACACATAAAAAACAAAGACGAATATGATTATCTGCCTTTATAGTTGTTGCCATTGGGTGTGTCTGGCTTAGAAAAGGGACTGTAGATAATCTAACAATCTAATGTCATTCCAATATAATAATACAAAGCAATATCACACTCGTAGATATGAGATATGGCTGTATACAGCCATATCTCACATCTACGTGTGTGAAATTGCATTTATACAACAGTTTGACAGCACAAGTGTGTAAATATATAAACAAAATAACAACGGAGTGACTTTAAAAGCCCTCTTTTTTGCAGAACTACTTCCTTCCGCCACGGATTCAAAAACGCCTCCGTTACTAATTCCAAAATTAGTTGGAACTAGCAATGATTTGCTTTATTGAAAGCTCATTGTATTACTGCGTTAAAAGCTCAATATATTATGTAGAGAATTATGAGAGAGAGATGGACTGAGTGATCGTGTTACCTGCATCTGATACAGCATTTATTCTTCAGATCAATCCCATAAAGTGCCATCTTTGTCGTAACGTTAATATGCTTTCATCTGTTAAGGATGATTTCTAAAGACAGCGCTGCTCGGTGCATTTGTTAGCTACATTAATTGCCCAAAACTAATTATATCTCATGTTTAACCACTACAGAGACATCAGAGCCAGCTGTAAATTCCAGAAGATCTGGCCGAGGAGAGGCGCTCTCGGATGGGTTCATGCACAGAATGGCCGCTGACGATCTGGAGCTCACATGTTCAAAAACGTAGACACAAATTTTTCATATAGAGTACATTCTCACCTGAAAACCCTATATTATTTATAAAATTATAAATGAAAATAATATATATATATATATATATATATATATATATGAAGAGTTCAGGTGCAAAATCCTCTAAATCCAATCTTTCTTTAAAAAATGCATTTTTATCATTCTCCCATGTATAGGTTTCTATGTAAGTACTGGTACTTCTGATTGGGCTGAGGGTGGGATTTTAGTGAGTTTGAAGTAAATGTATTTGGTGGATGTATAATATGGGTCAAGAACATTCACTCATTTTTGACCAAGATGGCTTTTAGCTGGTTTTGCATCTGAACTCTTCATATATAATACTTTCAGTGTTGGGGAAAGTTATTTTTAAAAGTAATACATTACAATATTGTGTTACTCCCTAAAAAAGTAACTAATTAAGTTACTTGGTTACTTTTTATGGAAAGTAATGCGTTACATTACTTTTGTGTTACTTTTACATTACATTACTTAAATCTGGGCAGGGCTTGTTTGTTTTTAATATAAAAAGGTCATTTTTTAGCTAAAGTAAAAGCCCTTTCACACCAAAAACTGAATTAGGCTGAAGGAAAAGTAAATTCATGTCTGTACAGTAGAACTGTAGAAAAAGGAAAAGGAAGTTCAACACTCTTCAGCAATGAGAAAAATTATGCACAAATGTTAATCTACAGTAAAAAGTAAAAAAAAGTCAAATTAATATGTTTTAATTGGATCAACAAAGGTCTGCAGCAAAGACATTGGTTAATAAAATGGGATTGAATACATAAAGGAAACAAAAAGTAACTGGCATTAATTTTCTTGTAAATGAAAAAGTAATGTGTTACTTTACTAGTTACTTGAAAAAAAGTAATATGTAATGCGTTACCCCCAACACCGTTTACTTTTGTATTTATTTTTTTCATATTTTTGAACAAAATCCCCCACAGTTTGTATCACTCCACTTCTACATTCTATGAATAATACTGCTTTTTTGTGTCACGGAAAGTAATTTTAAGAGTTTTTTTAGGCAAGAATGTATTGCATTCCCATTAACGTTATAGTCAACCTAAACTCACAGCAATATGCAGAGATGGAGCTTGGAATGCTCCTGTGAATCAGCATTTACTGCGAACAAAGCCGCTTTGTGATGCACATAACACGCATGTAAATAATTAAAGTGCATATATTAAACCTGCATCATATATATTTATCTAACTGAATATAGTGTTTGTGAATTCACAAGGCATTATTCTTTATTATGATTTTAAATGGGTTTGATATATCATGCAGCCTTGAAATATGGTTTTATAATTTGTTTCATGGATTCTCATTCGTGAAATGCGACACTTCTGGTATTTTAAATTGAGAAATCGAAATTCACTCACAGGGGTCGAATAACATGGGTGTAAATAAATAACAATATAATTTAAATGTTGATTAAACATTGTATTTTCAGTATCAAGGATTTATAAAACTGATCACAGCTAATTTATCTTCAGGTTGAAATATTACAGTTCAGTGTAATGCATGATAGGCATCATCAAGGGCTTCACATAATGGCCTAGAGAGTACTACTTATTTGCACCTGCCCTGCACTGACATTCAATGTGGCATGGGTAAAAAAAAAAAAAAAAACATCACCATGAATGACTGCCATCACGCTGCCGATAATTGTCTACTGCTGTCCTCTTAAACCCCCTGGGGTTCAAAGAAGCCTCAGGCCATCGTTCTCAGACAGGGCGAAAATGAAAAAAAAAAAAGAGAGAGAGAGAGATCAGGGAGGGGGGATAAGAGTGAGGGATGTGAGAAAGGACACAGAAAGAAGAGAGAGAAAGAGAGAGAGATAATGGTAATAAGAAGACAAAGACAAATACATGTTCTCAAGGGAAGGTGAACACAAAAGGAAAGACAGAGGTGACTTAGGGGTTTTACTGAAGCAAATTATTTAGAGTTAACAGCAGGAATAGCTATTTGATGCCCTCTATTAAGAGCATTTAGAAAGCATTTCTTAACCCTGAAACTTGCCAGTATGCTTTATATGAATTTATTTGTGTGATATATTTCATTACAAGCAACAGGAATTGTCATTTAGAGGACATAAAGATCCCTAAATGGTAAGGAAAATAGCATAGACAGGAAATAGGTGTAATAAAAGATCACCGTAAAATGAAAAGCATCATTTATTCACCCTCATATCATCCAACATCTGCATAACTTTCTTTCATTCGTAGAACACGAACACACAAAAAGAGATTTTGTCAAGAGAGCACTTTTCAAAATTATGAAGAAATCGAGAAATGTGGAGAAAATCTGTAGAAATTTAGAAATTTTGTTCTTTTCCATACAATGGTAAGAACTAAAACAGACAAAAAATACCATGATATTACTATGATACAAAGTTGAAAAATTACCATTTAAATGGTCCATTTAACTTGTGCGCAATTTTCCAAGTCTTCTAAAGCCTTTTCTACAGCCAAAATGATATTGTTGTGTGAGAAACATCAACTGATTTAAAATCTCTCAAATCTCATATGTGGTTGCAACACATTAGTGACAACAAATGACAACATTTTGTGAGCATATGGGTTATATTTAGGTGACATTTTTCTTTAATTCTATCACACAACCATAACTATACCAGAGACCCATTGTATCTCTCTTCCAAAGCTCCCTCACCATTTAGTAGATAAAAAAGCAAAAACATCCAATGTCCTTTTTTCTCTCAAAACCTCTAAAAAAGGTGTTGTGCTGCAAAGAGAGCATCTTTTCACCCAGGCATCCGTGATCCCCTGTGGTCAATGACAAGCCCAGAATATGTCCAAACACCATCTGTTACCTTGAATTTACTTTACTTTGAGTAATTGCACTATTGCTGACACCATGAATATACAATCTAGAAATCCTGGCTCACAGTAATATTGCTAAAGGGAATTCTGAGTAAAAAAAAAAAAAATGCTGTCCATATTGTATCTGCAGAAAAGTGGTCTCTTAAAGGAACAGATGACCCAAAACTGAATGAATTCTGCAACTCATGCTTGCACATACAATATGCGACTTGCATTTGATGTAAGAACCACTGGTGTTAACTGACATGTCTTGTAATTGGTAGTAGCATACCAAGTTTGAGTATGCAAAAGCACAAATAAGATCTGAAATTTTTAGTGAATAACGACTCACCCAAAGTTATTGTATGATATCAGAAAGCTTTGAATACTGAGTTATATAGACCGGAGTTATGATATTCTTTGTCATTTGTGAAGCTTGACAGTCTTTGGTTACTATATACTTGCATTTGGAAAAGAGCTGCATGAACATTTTGTAAAATGTCTACTTTTGTGATTCACTCTAGAAAGAAAGCTTAACAGGTTTGGAACAGCGTTGGTGAGTAACACTTACACTTACACTTTAACACTTTATTGTCAGACGAGTCTGAAATTTTTCTTGCCTCACAGTATCATGTTTACAACAATCAAACATTCTTTAGACAAAAAAAAAAACAAAACAAAAAAAAACAGACACAATATACATTACACCTACGATTACATCCCATTCGTAGTACTCTTGATTTTTGACTTTTGGTTAAGGTTCTTATTCAATTCTAAGATTGCCTGATGCACAAAGGAATTTTTCAGCTTAATTTTATTAAATTTTGGAACTCTATATCTCCGGTTTGATGGTAATAATTCAAATTCAGAAACTATATTATTAGCCAGTCTCAACAGATTATTATAATATGCAGAGTCATATAGCTTCTCAAGGGGCTGACCTACAATCTTTGAACAGATTTTTAATTGATTAAACAACTTTGTTTTTAACATAACAGACAGACACTTCCAGTGGAATGGCTGCGATGACCGGAAGTAAACTATTACACAGCCGAGAACGTAAAAATCATTAAGCAACTTGATGAATGAAAAATGATGGATTATGAGGATGATATTTAGGCAATACTTAAATTGTTTGTTTCACATCATCTCTTGTCTCAGTGCTGTTGCCAACAGCAGACATATCTTTGTTCAAATGAAAAAAATTGCTAAAATTAGCATAAGGTTAAGCACATCAACACATTAAATTTACATTTAGTCATTTAGCAGATGCTTTTATCCAAAACGACTTACAATTGGGAATACATAAAGCGATTCATCCTAAAGAGGCAAACAGACAGGCAGTGCTCATAATATCAAGTTTCAAGTGTTGTTCCAGTGTTGTTGTTTTTTTTGAAAACTAAGTAGTGTTAAAAGAGATGAGTTTTCAGCTGTCGCTTGAAGCTTGTCAGGGAATCAGCATTCTGGATAGGGGTAGGAAGAACGTTCCACCATCCAGAAACAGTGAATGAAAATGTTCTGGAAAGTGATTTTGCACCTCTCTGTGATGGTACCACGATGCGTCACTTACTAGCAGATCTCAGACTTCTGGAGGGAATGTATATTCGTAATAGTGAATGGAAATAGGCGGGTGCAGAGGCTGTGGTTGTTCTATATGCAAGCATCAATGACTTCAACTTGATGCAAGCCGCAATTGGTAGCCAGTGCAAGGAGATAAGAAGAGGTGTAAAATGGGCTCTTTTGGGCTCATTGAAGACCAGTCGTGCCGCTGCATTTTGAATCATTTGTAGAGGTTTTATTGTGCATGATGGAAGGCCAGCCAGAAGAGCACTCCAGTAGCCTGGAAATAACAAGGGCCTGGACAATAAGTTGTGTAGCCTGCTCTGTTAGAAAGGGCCTGATCTTTCTGATCTTGTGCAATGCAAACCTGCAAGATCGAGCAGTCTTTGCAATGTGGTCTTTAAATGACAGTTGGTCATCAAAAACTACACCCAGATTTCTGACCGAGGTTGAAAGGGTAATTGTGGAAGAACCCAGCTAGATGGTGAAACCATGCTGTAGGGTTGGAGTGCCAGGAAAAACAAGAAGCTCAGTTTTTGCCAAGTTGAGCTGGAGGTGATGTTCTTTTTTCCATGTCGAGATGTCCACCAGGCAGTGTTGTGCAGGTACTGTTGGATCATCTGGTTGAAGCCATGTGTCTCTATGATGGGACCCAGTGATGTAGGGTATGTGGAGAAGAGGAGTGGTCCAAGAACTGATCCCTGTGGAACCCCAGTGACCAGTTGATGTGCTTTGGATACCTCTCTAAATAAAAGAGACCTAAATGAAAGACTAATGGCAGAATTGTATCCTGGTGGAATTACAAGTGATATAAACTATAAAATGTAGCGTTTATCTACCTAATGACTACGGCAAACCAGCTGTTCTCCCGTAGTAGATGGCTACAGTAGAACGTCAATAAGTAGCAGTTAAAGTCACAAACGTGCAATATGGCATCGTAATGCCATTGCCGTTCCATCAGTGGCTGCTGCTTAAAGTCCCTTATAACAGAATTTTCTAGGGCTGCCCTTGACTAAAGATATTTCTGGTCGACTAGCAGTCATTCATTTTAACCATTAGTCGACTATTAGTCGTATGTTTAATAAAACAAATAAATCATAATAATTGCTTTAATTGCTTACATAGCCTAATAAGGGCTTAAGCGCACAAAAAAAGCTTGCCACAGTGCACCAGCAGATATAATAATTATGAATGTTTCAAGTAGCCTAAATTATAATTGTATTAATTTATTGTTTATTAATTTAATTACAGATTCAAAAGATGTATTACTTTTATCTGTATGACCAAAAATGACAGAGTATTTTAAGAGCAAGTAACCGCATCTGCGCCTCCATCTGACATGCAGTGAGTGCCACTATTCAGCTTCCACACTCCACATAGACACTTCATTAAAGCACATTTTTCTACGTTAACATTAGATTGAGCGGCCATGTAAAGTTTCTACTAGTTACATATACATAGGTTGCATAGGTGAGCGTTTGGATCAGTGACGGCGCTACACCGGGGCTAGGGGGGACTATAGCCCCGGCAGAATAGCTCCGGTTCAGCCCCCAAAGCAATTGAGATGGAAGAGTGCTGTCCTGTGCTGTTTGCAGGTATCTGTCATACAGTAACCTCCGTGTCATTTGAGAACAGTTTCCTGCATTAAGCTACATTTACTATTTCGTCTTGATACATTCGGGGTAATTAATTTTGCTGATGTTTTTCGGAAAGCTTTAGCTTATTTGGTGCGCTTGATTGTGGATTTGCGGAACTTATAAAACTGCGCTGAAGGCGCACTCGCTGCTGCATGTTGGGCTCGGGCTCTGGTCACATGGATTAATCTTGTATCTGTTTTAATGAAGATGCCTATTATACTGCCAAATACAATTTAAAACTATACTTCTGCTAAATGTGGTGTGTTCCAGAGCTACTTTTATTAAAACAAACAAACAAACAAACAAACAAACTATAGTTTCTTCATAAAGTAACTTTGAACTTTGAACTTTGAACTTTGAACGCCATGAATATCGATTATTTTCTTAGCACCCCTACATTTTGGTCTAGCCCCCCTTAGCCCCGGTAGAGAAAAAATTCTGGCGCCGTGCCTGGTTTGGATGTACTATATTAACGAAGTGTCCAACACTATCTCACGGCAATTGGTGCATATTTTACGAGGTAGCTAATTCGTACAAATTCGTATGAGCTCACTTGTGCGATTTTGTACACTTTGCCTAGACCCCAGTGAAGGGTAGGTTTAGGGACGAGGTTAGGTGAAGGGCATTCGTATGAATTCATACGAATTGGGAACTCGTAAAATACATACGATTTAGCCAAAAACTTGCAGTATGAATTTGTACGAGTGAGGTCGTACAAATTTGTATGAATTAGCCACCTCGTAAAATATGTACAAATTGCTGTGCGATCGGGCTGAAGTGTCCGTCACGGACTGCGTGACATCTCCACTTCCTGTGGATTTTTTTTTCTGCGACTAAGCGACTAGTAAACTTTTGGTCGACCAAGCCTCTTTAAAAATGATGCTAACACCTTCTTAACTTCTAAATTGTGCCTGTTAGAGCCTTTGCTGAGTCACATAAGTAAAATGATTTTTGCTAAACGTGCTAGTGTTCCCTCTGTTCTTAAGCTTTTTCTCTATGACTCTACTGGTTTTTGTTGCTTTGCCAGAGTTTTGGCTCCTGAGGGGAACTCACTGACACATTCTGACAACATTTGCCTCCATTTAGCTAAAAATGTGCACAAGGCTCCTTATGGTTTTACAAGCTTATCTGACTTGGCACCGTATCTGTCGCTGTCGGTATGCATGTGGCCCACGGCTCCAAAAAAGCAAAATGAGGGAAATAAAAACTCCCTGATTTTTGTTGGTTCACCGCGGCTGTATAAAGATTAAATAGTTACAAGTTAAACTGTTGCCTGGGACATTTTTCAAAACAGAAGCTTTCCGTTTTTTTTTTTTTGGTTTTGTTTTTGTTTTACTGCGAACATTACTGGTAGCAATATGTGTTTTGGAAAAGGTGAAAGTTCATGGGATGTGCCCTCCGGCTGTGCCTGGAAGATGTTAGGTGTGAGAACTGAAAAGGCCCTTTTTGTTCTCCTCAAGTGTGATCTCCCAGAGGAGGTGAGGACAAAACACAGACATGACGCCACCCGTTTGTACTTGAGTTTTGCGACACAGCTCAGCAGGTAGCCAGGGAGCCATGCCAACAACAAGCGGCCCATTCGAGAGGCATTTTATGGAAAACAAAGAGGAAAATGCTGGCAGCACAGAATCTTTAAGGTTATTGAGTGTGTAGAGTTTAATTATGGACTGCTCTCATGTGAGACACATGCACATCTGGAACACCAGCCTGCCCTTTATCTCAAACCGCCTCATTTCTTACTGTGGCAAACATATGCAGTCACTTTCTCAATTCTTTCTCTTTTTTTTCTCCAAAAAAACCCTCAAAATTGTAAAATTACTAGAGATATCCTCAAAAATATGACAACAAAAAAGCATATAGACTACAATTTTTTTTTCTGAAGTAAAACTGTCCAATAACAACACCAGCGGGTAAAGTAACAGTGGGAGTCTGTGTCTCTGTCGCCTCCCCTGAGTCCATTGAATTTTTACAGACCCCCTAAAGCGTGCAGTGAGTTTACTGGGGGGTAAATGAGAATTAATGGGGGAAAGTCATGTGAGAGTCTGTCTGAATGAACAATATAATGGTATTAATTGGAAAACAAATAATAATAAAAAAAAAAAATAAAAATAAAAAAAAATCACACACTTCAAAATGAAACTTGAAAACTGGCCTGAAAACATGATCTGGTTTAATGAGCAGTCAGTTTGTTGAAATTAAAAGGTACATACCTGTGTCTGTAACCAGTATTTACCAAGCTTTCATGACTGATGACTGATAAATTGTTACTGCCTTGAGTTACTATTCAGTTACTATTTTGGAATAAATGTAAAATGCTTAAAACCACTAAACTGATTAGATTTATACTTGGTTTTAATAAGCAGCATAGCCTATTAATTAGATTTTTATTCTGGTAGTGTACAATTTTTAACCAAGAAAATGTGATTGGGACATGAATTTACATTTAATAATAAAAAATAAAAAAAATGTGAGGACTTTCCTCCTCATTTCAGAATACCACTGCACGAAACTGATCCAATCCCCTCTGCTCACTGAAATAACAGATTTACATGCTGAGCTATATCATTGTCCATATGGCAAGCCTTCTGGCTCACACACACATTCACACACTTCCAATTTTAGCCTCTCATTTTTCCTATTTTAGCCTCAAATGTAAGAATGATTTTCAGATTAGCACTCAAATGGCTCACAATGCACAAGTTCCCATTTGCAGGCTCTTTGTGACATGACACACAAACAGCCTTAGTATAATGACTTGACAGTACACTATATGCACTATATTCTCAGATATCATATCACACAAACACAAAATGCTTACGTTGTATAAAAACTGCATCAACAGCTTTAGAAAATGCTCTTAAAATACAATATTCAGTCTTTACATGCATTGGTACTCTCATGAATGTGTTGAAGACTGACATAGAAGAGAAGAAATCGTTGAATAATTGTTTTCTTTGCAAACAAAAAGTATTTTCATAGCTTCATAAAAATATGGTTTAACCACTGTCACATGGACTATTTTAACAATGTCCTTAATACCTTTCTGGGCCTTGAATTGTTATTTGCGTTGCTGTCTGTGCAGGGTCAGAAAGCTCTCAGATTTCATCAAAATATCTTAATTTGTGCTCTGAAGATGAACGAAGATCTTACTGGTTTGGAACAGCATGAGGGTGAGTAACTAACAACAGAATTAAAATTGTTGGGTGTACTTACTCTTTAAAGCAGTACTGTACTGTAATAACAGCTTTTGGGATGCATATATCTGTTCCTGGTTTTGAATTCTTAAAATGATATTAGTATCATGGGAGGGAATGGAGGGATAACGTAAGATCAAATGATGAAATGATTTTTTAAAAGAAGTGTTTTATATAACTCTGGTCATGCTTTAGTTACTTTTGCTTTTACTCTATTCTATCTATTCCTGACCCTTATCCATAACATCTCAGGATTTTGACATTTAAGTCAAAGTTTGAGGATTATTGCTCATAAGACACTCTTGAGGACCATTGGAGAAGATGCTGGTTGAGGCTATCAGACAATTGAATGACTTTATTGTCCTTCTGTTCATTCTTCTGCAGTGAAGTCAAGACAATGAACACATAACTTTGGACATCATTCTCAGATGCACCATCATGATAAAATACTGATGTTTTGCTTTTATCATACACATGAAACCCACTGAGTTTTCTTGTAGGGGGTCCAAATCTTCAAAAGTGCAAAAAGAAACCGAGCCAGGCGAATGAAACAGCTTCACCGCATGTTCAATCGGCTTCATTAACTATGACAAAGAGACCGTTAGACCATGTTCCCATATCTATCAACAGGGTGCCTAGGAATATTACATTAATACAAGGCCACATAGCCGCTAGCCTCACCACACCTCATTTTATAGGCCTGATATCGGTCTGCAGGGGTCTGCTTTAGATACATGTGACAGAGATGAGCATATCTTCCATATAGTGATGGAAGATTAACTCAGTGCCATGCGTGAAATGACTTTGTAGCATTAGGAGAATGTCAGACCAGTTATCTGATAAAACTTCAGGTGGCTGGTACATGGAAAAGTGAATTGGAATTAATCAACAGTTCTCAGAAAACTCTGATCTGATGAAATGGAGAAATGACTAAGATGAAATGTATGAGGATGATAACAAAGGGTTTGGCCTGTATAGAGAATCTGACTATGAATATATGATAGAAAATGTACAAACCACTCAGTTTTATGGAAGATGCCAGAATTCAATAATGGAAGTCAAACATATGAAAATATGAACCAAAACTGATGTCTTACCAGTTACATAGAAACAAAGTTGTGGACTTCTCAGTAGTGACCTGATATAGCAGATGGAATTTCATGGGGATTGTAGGATTGTATGAGCCATTATCTTAGCAAGCGTCTTAGCAAGCCATTAATTGCCATAAAAATGATGCACTTTTAATATGAACATTTTACACTGATCGCTGCAAAAAAAAAATAAAATAAAAAAAAGGTTTCTAAAACACTTAAGTGATCATCACTTAGCTTTGGACCTTGAAAAGCAGTGCATTTTTAGGGCTGTCTAACTTAACATGTGCACAATGTAACGAAAAATATATAGTGCAGCTTAAAAGTTTGGGGGTTTTAATGTTTTTGAAAGAAGTCATATGTTCACCAAGGCTGCATCTAAACACTAACATTTTGAAACTGTAATGCGATTTAAAACTTTGTTTAAAAGCTTTCTATTTTTGCCATAGCCATATAGTCATAATAACAGCCATTACGCCAGTCTTGACTGTCACTTGAAGTAAAAAAAAAAAAAAAAACACACATCTAAGTGGCATCAAGTGGCAACTTATCAAAATGCATTTAATGTCTGTCATATTTATTTTACTTTACATACGTTTGAGGAAATGTCAAGTTATACCAACAAAAGGGTCAAAAAACAAAAGGTAGTGAAGAAAGGAGGTTAACCAGCTCTATAGGGACAGATGGCATGTGTTCCACAGGATAGATGACATATGATGTTCTTTAGCAAAATAAAGAGTTCATATGTCAATGTCAAGGCCTTAAATAGGAAAGGAGGACATCAATATGGAAAAGTTAACCCTGAAAGATAAATTGTTAAAAGTGAATGTGTGTGAAGCAACACTTGACATGCTCCACATATGTGATGCCTTAGAGAAACACCAATTTTCAGTAAAAAGTGCAATAAAGTGCACCAGAGACTGTCTCGAACCTTATATTAAAGTATCTTTGAGCTGAGTTATGTGCAGTGTCAGCGGCCATGACACATATTTTATAACAATAATGGATTATGATTTAGAAGTATCTGGAGAGGGGAACAAGTCAAAAAACTTGAACAAGAGATGTCAGTCACTGTTAAATGCAATACTGTACTGCAGTGGATATAAGTATTTGTTGAAATTTGACTGTTTGAATTCTGTTGTCATGATTTATGGTAAATGCAAAAGACATCAGCAAAATGGCATCTACTTACAAAGATAAATAGGTCCCGAAAGCAGAACGAGGGTCACTGACAAACCTAACAAAGGGGGCAAAAGACAAATTCAGACCTCGGTCTGACAGCTTGGGGGTGGTCACAGGTGGACGTGGTTTACCTCATTCACACTGGGGAAAGGTCACTGTGATCCAGACATCATTAGTTGGGTGTCACATGATTCATTATACTGTTGGATTAATTCCTTGTTCCTTTCACACAACTTAAAAATGAAAAGTTCATCTCCATGACTCTGGAAGTAATCAAATTCTCCAGAGGGTGTTTCAGATTTGAGTGTCCTATGAGTGATGGTTTTTAAAGAAGAAAAATACTTTGCACATGCAAGGTTTAAATGCACAAATTAACATTTTGTCACCGTTTACTCACCCTCATTTCATTCCAAAACCAGACTGAATATAGGAGATTTTGGCAGGATTCCAGGCTGACCTTTTGTTCACAACATAATAATAGAGATGTAGACTGTCAGGCCTGAAAAGGATAAAAACACCATAAAGGTAGTCTATATGATTTTATTAAGTCTCCTAAACCTATACAATAGATTTGTCTGAAAGTAAAGACATTTAAAATGCTGCAAAATCATTTTGATTTCAAATAAATGTTGTTATATTGAAATGTATTTTCAGCAAAATGCAATTATAATATATATATATATATATATATATATATATATTTATTTCAAAACTTTTCAATTGTAATGCATGTGTGGAAAGAAATTGTAATCTATAAAGTTAATTTATATTATATTATAAAATAAACACATTTTTTTCAAATTTGCTTTAATTGAAAGGATGAACAAAAAGAATAAACCCAAAAAAAAAAAAAAAAAAGAAAATTAAATTATATTTCAAATAATTTGTTTTGGTGTTGCTATTATCTGTTTTAATAGATAATAGTTCCATGATGCGGTAAAACGTGGACAAAAATTGCAAAATCCAGTCATAAAAATGAAATTTACTGTATAATGCGGAAAGTCATGGAATTTGGTTGAATAAATCAAACGCAGGTCAGTACACTTAAATCACAATGCAATATGTGTTTGTGAATATTGAGCCACAAAAATATTATTTAAATATGAATCCAGCGTGTTCTGTCTCTTTATCGTCATAAAAGGTCTTCACAGCAATAAGTCAAAATAAAAGTTTGTTTTAACTTGAAGAAACAGTGACTGAAATATATTGCTTAATGTAACGATAGTACTAATAAAAATGGTGAAGAAAAAACAAAGAAAAAAGAGATGTGGACAAAAATAAATAAATAGGGCCCTACGATAGTGTTTTGTCAGTGATTTAATGTCCATAAATCCTCCTAATAACTCCTGTCTTCATCTTTGTCATCTATTTAATGGCAATATCAAACTAAAAAAAGAGCATCTCCACTTTACCAAACTGTTCTCGGCACTTGAATCAAACACGCGTATGGTCATACACCACTAGACTCAAAATTACACTACGCTGAAAGACAGCCGGCAGCAAAAAGAGGTCATTTTACAACACAAAGCTCTAAACTCCCACTCATAAAGAGTTTCATTACCCTCTTGCTACTCCTGGTCATTCTTTATTAGCCTTTCTGCTGACAAAATGTGTTTATCTGATGCCCCGTGAACTTATGACAGTGGCAGATTCACTTCAGTGTTCATGCACTCTTTGAAGATCAAGAAAGAAGTTGTAAAGCGGTCCACTTAATACCAGTGTCCAGGAAATTTAAAAAGTGATCCCTTTGAAGTCTAGTGTGAAAAAAGAACATAAGCAGATTTTGGTAAGTTAATCAGGCTTAATACTCCCACCCTTCCCTTTCTTTCTGTGAATATAAAATGGTCTCATTAGGCCATGACTGTGCTCTGCATACTGCCACCAAATGCTCAACAACATGGTGGTTTATGGATCTCTGAGCCACATCAGAGAGCCGGTGCCCCATTTTTCCCCGAAAGAGACTCATTTTACAAGACTGAGTCTCATGTAACTGCACTAATCAGTCAGAGCAGAGAGTTTAACACATGCTGTAAAAAGAGCTACTAGGTCATTCATTCTATGCAGTACAGTCTTAATATACTGCATACAATATTGAACTCAGTGTTTTTTATAAATGGAAATCACATTAGTTCATTTTCTGTTATTACAATATCACAATTTAAGTAAACATAAGCATATATTTTTAATAATTACAACTTATGACTTTGGTTTAAGCAGGTGTTTGAACAAAACATTTCTTGTTGGGCTGTGTAAAAATGTTGATATTGATTTCTAAAGGGGACATTGGATGAATAAGACCACCTCTGAGCCATATACAGATATATTCATGTGTCTAGTGTCAACATGCCCATGGAAGAGAGGGGTGGGGTGAGTTGTAGCTCATTATCATTTAAAGAGACATGCACTGAAATAGGTGTAAACAGAGCAGTAAACAGAGCTGTTTTTGACTATGTAAAAAGGGTCTTGTTTTACAAGACCATTGAGAAGTTTTAACTAAAGTAGGTTACAAGTTTTTCATGAAGACCCTAAAGAATCATACCAACTTGTGGAAAATCAGCATCTGATGTTCCCTTAAAAAAAAAAAAAAAAAAAAAAAATCCTGTTCCATTTTTAAATTTGCAGCACCATGGTCAAGTTTATTGAACATGAGTTCACAGTCTGTGTTGACTGGGATGCAACAGCATGGCAACAAACCACACAATAATAGCATAAAAAATCTTCATGTTGTCTTTGTGGGCTGCATGCAAGAACAAACATGCAGCACAAGCAGTGTAGCCTGATTCTGGAAACAAATGACTCTTAGAAGCCAGTTCTTTTTAATGAATAGTTACTGTCCTGAATAATTTACACCAGAGGTCTTCAACCCTGTTCCTGGGGACCCACTATCCTGAAGATTTTAACTACAACCCTAATCAAACACACCTGAAGTGGCCAATCAAGCTCCTCAAGACTGCTTGAAAATTGGAGGCAGGTGTGCTGAAGCATGTTGGAAATAAACTTTCCAGGAGAGTGGGTCCCCAGGAGCAGGATTGAAGACCTCTGATTTACACCATTAGTAGAGAGATAATGTTTTCCTATTCAACTTATTTATTTATTTTTCCGTAAGAGCGGTCATGGCCATCTGTAAATTATATGGCTCTGGCTTCCGGTCTCATCTGCATTCAGCTATTTTTAGCTGTACAAAACAGCTTGTTTTGCTGCTTGTCTTGCCATATTATTTGAATGCATTATCTGTTACTGTTACTGCACATTTTAATTCTTATTATTTCCCTATAGCGGCTAATGAAACTCAAATCTCTCCCATATGCTTACTTCTGTGTTAATGAATAAGGTGGATATGTAAGCAAAATTAATATTTTAACTGAAATACAACCAATGATTCAGAACTGAATCTAAATCTGAATCAAATCAAAATGATGGCCTGTAGATCAAAATTAGTTTGAATCAGAAACTCTTATCTTTAAGGGTAATCAAAGAGACACCTCAAGATCTTGTTTAGTCCTTTGCAACTACAGAGTGCAACAGTCAGGTACTGGAAGTAAAAATCCCATTAATGTTTTCCACAGCTGAATTGATTCTGAGTAAAAACTTATTTAGTAATGGGATTCCAAGTAAAAAAAAAAAAAAAAAAACTGGGACAAGCATATAATGCCAAAAGAACACTTCAGTGCCTTTCCACTCCTGTGAAATTCTTTCTGTTTTTGTCTCATTTTTAAATACTTTTTGTGTAAAATATTATTTTGTTGTGATTCAGAACAAGAATGGGAAGACTAAAAAAAAGGTTCCTGGAAAAGTGGCAGGCATTGTTGCACTCTATTAGCATACAGTGCAACTAGTTCATCTGCATGATTTATTTTCAAAGAAATCATTTAAAAATCCTTGATTCTCAAGTCATAATACAGCTGTGCACTATATATGGAAGTGTCCAAAAGTCCACAGTGGGACAACGCTGGGTCATTTCTGATCCCAGATGAGGAGCAGGTGATAATGAGACACAAGCACACAAGGTCAAAGGTCAGCTCTACATCAGTGTCAGTCCCACATAAGTGACAAGTCTCGCTCAACCGAGAGTTAAATTACTCTCATCTGACAAAGAGCAGACAGACAAAGAATGAAATATGGGTTTGGATGGACCAGAGGTGTGGACAGACTCACAAAGAGAATGTCCTTACAAATTAGCGACCGTCTGGAACGCCGTCTGTATTGCACCCTGCCATAAAATTCTTCCTCTTGTAAATGGATGATGGTAAAGAGACCATAGATAGATAGATAGATAGATAGATAGATAGATAGATAGATCAATACTTAATAATCAATACTTTGAATGGTTTGTGCACCTGGTTAAGATTCAGATGTCTTCCTTTCATGCTCAAGCCATTGCACATTCTACTTTCCTTAAAAGAAAAAAAAGATCCTTAAAAAAAATACTAAATTGGTGATAATAACAATGGATTTTTTAGAGCAAAGTGCTTGCAGACAGCAATGGGTTGTACTTATAACCCATTTACAGTCAGCTTTAAATGGTCATGCATTAGTGCCCTATTTTTCTGTTAGTGAAAACGATTCTGGAGAAAAAAAAAATCACTTGTTTTTATGTGCCGTTTTGTGCTCAGTGGTGACATTCAAAATGGTTAAAGGTTAGAGAAACTTCCACAAATTGCCTTTGTGCCTCCTATTCGAAAAATTACTGATATACCTCTGGACTGAGGTTATGGATTCACCATTGAGAGAAAAGATGGGTTTAGACTATTTAATTCTATGACAGCGTAATCAACCTTTTTTTTTCTCCATCTCTTCTTTCCGATCACGTCATCTCATCCTTTTGACCTCTCAGTCAGACAATCATGGCAGGTCAGCCCCTCGGCAGCTCAGACAGATGGTTGGCTGGTTGGCCCTGACGCCCCTCCATGTACAAGGTCAACCCCCCAACGCCCCTTCTTGGTCTTTCTGTCTTTTCCCTCATGAGCTTTTAGTCTCTGATGTCCCCTACACGTGCCAACCAGGTGAGGGGGGGCACCGACCCCATTTAATCCCAGAGTCCCTTAGGGGGAGACAGACCAAGTTTGCTGATATTAAGTGCTTCATTATAGCAGTGATCATGTGACTGCATGTTACTTGTACTTGCTGTTGTATTAATACATTGGATGCCCATTTTCCACAAGTTTATATGCTTCTTTAGGGTCTTTATTAAATGTCTGCAACATACTTTTGTTAAAATTCCTCAGTGGATGTGTAAAACAACACCCTTTTTACTCTCTCAGAAACCTGTTTTAGTGCATGTCTCTTAATAATAATGAGCTACTGTTTACCCCACCCCTCTCTTTCGTTTTTTTGTGGTGCGTTACCATCAAAAAAAAAAAAAAAACTAATCCACTAAGTCCTCAGTGGCTTTGATGTCGGGAGAAAAATTAAGACTCTTATGTTCACCTGCATTCCGGAGAATATGGTGGATGGTGTACAGCTGGCTGAGGGCAGAAATATGCTAATACAGGCCAGTCCATCAGCGGTCATAGCGAAGCTTGAACAGTATGACGACATACTGCTCAGAAAATCAAAACAGCTTAATAATTGGGCATTTAAAAAAAAAAAAAGGAGTGAATGAATTTGTATCATTGTAGGGTGGTTGTATCCACACACTGCTAACACACATTTATATGCAAACACCAACTAAAAGTGAATTTTGCAACCGATGTCATCAAATAATTTGAGCTCATAAGTCTTTATAACAACTATGTCATGATAATAACTCCAATATGTACAGAACTATCAAGTGTATTTCAAGCCCTCGCTAATAATGGCATTAAAACCGCAGCAGATGTTGAACTATACACCACAGCACTTTAATACTGAGGTTTTAATGTATTTCAATTCTTGGTGTTTTGCCAGCTTTGTGTGCCAGGACAGTGATTTAAATGGTGATAAACTAGAGCCAGCCAGACCATTAGACAGAGAGAAGTTGGACGCCTGATTACATGGACATCCAAATATGCCATCCTAAATCAATGGACGCCCAGTTAAGGAAGAATAGAGGCCATTCATCCTAATCCAGAGATGGAAGAGAGCATTGATATGCAAGAAGGATGGGGGATATTGACGACCGTGATCAATGATCTATGATCAGTGGGATGGTGTACCTGCCAGGGGAAAGACACCTCCCTACCCTCCAGCTGGCTTCCCTTCACGCTCAAAGGAAAAGAAGAGTCCTCCCTTTTCCTCTTCAGTCCAGTCAACTGAAACGTCTTCACAGTAACTTATAGGACTTTGTTTATGCAGGCTGTAATTAGTGAGATAGTCAATAAAACAGTGGGAGGCTCCAATCACAATGGAGAGTTGAAGTAGGTGGAGGAAGATGGGAGCATTTAAAGACAGCATTGATGCAGTCTGGAAGTAGAGAAGTGATTGAACAACCATGGGTCTCCTTGAAAGAGAATGCAGAAGACTTAGAGGATGTAGACTGGTACAGGCCGATATAGGCACATCACAACTGTCAATCCCTCACTACGGCAGCTATTATTTATATACAACAAAATGTCTGCTGTATACCTTACTTTTTACCGATTCTCTCTATTTTCATGTATTAAAAAATAGCTTCTAAATGTTTATGACTTCCCTCTTTCATTTAAAATTTAGCCAGAGTTAAACAAAATTGTCTTTTTAATAGCAGTGGATGGGTGTTTCTGTTCAGCAGTCCAAAAGCCAAGTGGAGACTGGTTTTCCTTTGCTGAAGTAAGGAAATTTTGCTTTCTTTGCTTCTGTAAACAAATGTTGGTTTTCGCAAGATCAGCGGTGCATGTGCAACGCATATGTCCTACATCATCCACACAAAATGACTTGCATGTATGACAGTTAGCGCAAGCTTGTATATTTTATACAATAATGCATTGATTCACTCCAAGAGGCCTTTATTCACCCCCCAGAGCTGTAAGGAGCACTTTTTATTATGGATGGATGTGTGGACTTCTTTTGGACTGTTAAACAGAAACACTCCCTCATTGTCATTATAAAGCTTGGAAGGGTCAGGATAAGTTTTTAACATTATTCTGACTGGATTCGATTGAAAAAAGAAAGTCATGTACGCACAGGATGCCTTGAGGGTGAGTAAAAAATGGGTGAACTAACCCTTTAAGTCTGAGGTCAACTTTGGCTCTTGAGGTCCACTTTTCTGCAGAGTTTAGCTCCAGCCCTACTCAAACACACCTGAACAAGCTAATCAAGGTCTTTGGGATCACTTGAAAGTTACAGGCAGATGAGTTCGATCTAGGTTGGAGCTAAACTCTGCACTCTCAGATAATAAACAAACTTAACCCAACATTTGATACGTATTTTATACAAACTTTTTTTTTTTTTTTTTGAAAATATTTTTGAAATATTTTATTTCAAGTAGTATTTAAGTAGTTTAATGTATCCTCAGAGACTGAAAATATTAATTTCTTTCAGTCAATCAATCAATCAATCAATCAATCACCAAATAAAACAAACAAACTGAACCTAAACTTACATATTTTATAATAACTTTTATACATATATTTATAACAACTCATTTAAATTGTAAAAAAAAAAAAAAAAAAAAAAATCCCCCTAAATAAATACTTGATGTTGTATTAAAGCAAATTATTAAAACAATATTTTGTACTTAAGTTTACAGCAACATTTTTTTTTTTTTTTTTCAAAAAACCAACAGGAATTATATTAGATGTATAAATGTATAAAACTATTTTCTTCCCATGTAGAATGTAACAGTAAGCTGCCAGTAACAAAATATTTATCAGTCCCATAATGTCCCACTAGTCTTTTGAAAGCAAAATGGTAAATGTGTTACATATTATGGTGTTAAACATACTTCATAAATATATTTAAGAAAAAAAAATATATATATACAATTATAGATGTTAGCATGTTTACAGTCTTAAAAATACAGTTTATAAAATCTCAGACCCCCAGAGGTTCATAGACCCTTATGGGTCCTCGACCCCAGTTTGAAAACCCCTGGAGATGTTCAGATACAGTTCCCCACTAGGACACTGATCATTTTAGTAAGAAATACAGTCAAAACATAAGGCTGGTACAACAGTGAAGCACTTAGGATAGCTGTGTAAAGGGAAGCACTGTATGAATGTTAAGAGAGTTGACAGGCTGTATTTCACCTATGCCAGAATCTGCTACTGTCGCATAAATGACCCGACTTGAGGATGTCCAACATTTTTTCTTATAAATCTTTGAAAATTTGCTTTTTACAAGGTATATAAATTCATTTCAACCACCGGTCCAGAAGTCAGCCTTCCCACCAGGCAAAGTCCCTGTTCTCCCTATAGACAGTCCATCCCAGTAATGAAATAAAAAGCTAAGATACTTCAATTCCCCCACATGAAGCCAACTCAGCAGAGGTTGAAAAAGAAATCCATTCAGGCACTAGTGAGGGGTCATTAAAGCTTGATTTTACGCCTGCACTTCAGCACGCACTGTAAACTTGCCCTGAATATTTATGGAGGTTTAAAGCGTCCACCACATCACTCTCTGAGGTGTCACAAAACAGCTGTAATCAGGAGTCAGAAATGAGTCCCTGTCCGCTGTTCTCTTCACTCTCAGTCAATAGAGCTGCTGTGTAAAGTCAGCTGTAAAAACTCTGTAAAACGATGCTTCCCTCTGTGTGCCGTCGACTAGCTCAAACAATCTGGCAGCCGTCATGGCGAATCTTTCACAAACCACTAAACATATCTAAAGAAACAAACTCGTTGCCATAAATTTCATATGTCTGCTTTTGGACAAAATCAAATGAGTTAAAGATCTATTAATAAATGTTCATTGTTCGTTTTCAAGAGCCTACACAAACTCTCACTACGTTTTACTTTGATTTCAAGACATGTAAACCTTTTGATGTTAATGATTATCCAGCTATTTCTGTTCTGGAAACTGGAATGCCACATTGACCAAATAGCATCCAGGGCTGAAAGTATCCATTTATAATAATTAGCGAGATACACAGGTATCAATACAAGCATACAGAATGGCGTAACTAAATGAACATGAGGCTGATTAACAAACTTCTCTTTTTTCTTCGTTTTCTTTGATGTGCACCTTTCAGCTTTGCAAGGCGATGGAATTTATTCATCCATGCTTTATTGATTGTAAGTTACTGAAGCACTGCACTTTAATTAAGACTCACTAAGGCCTGAGACACACAGTACGCTGATCGTGCTTTAACACACATCCCTTACAACTACTCTACTATGTTCATTTTACAAAACAGTACTGTTAACTGTTTTAAACAGTCAATTCACAACTTAAAAAGTGTAATGTTGGATGAATTACTGCTATGCCAAGTGATGAAGTGAGAAAGTAGGCTTCTTGTTCTTTTATAAGCTGAAATAGAGACTGTAACTGAATAGTCAAACTGAACCTTGTCTTTCTTGGTGGGCAAAAACTGATTTTCACACAGAGGAAGTGAAGCTATTAATTGGAGAGGTGAAAAACTAGGCACATTTCACAGTCAGTGCTAATGAATGCTATGGGTCTCCAAATCTGACTTTTCCTCTCTTCCCTTTTCTCTATGTCTCCCCCTTTATTGCCCTTTCTCCTCCCTTCAGTGATATGACGGAGGGCCAGGGACCCCTGCATGCCTCTCTTATCTCCTCTCTCCAGCTGCGTCCTGGTGGGGAGAGGCATTCTGGGAGAAGGATCCTGTTTGGGCTGAACCTGGGGAGGGAGATTATTGCTCGACTGGGAGACCTGAACTGGAATACATGTTCAAAGACCAGCATCTCAGACTGAAAAAATGGCTGGATACTTTTAGTTGCGGTCGTGCTGCCATTTGTGCAGGAATTTGATTGCAGATTGTATAGTCCAATTAAAGTTCCAAGATGTCCAGATTTGTGAGCAAAGGTCAACCATTTCCGGAGCCTATTTTTGGATATTGTACAGAATATACAGTTGAAGTCAAAAGTGTACATACACCTTGCAGAATCTGCAAGATGTTAATTATTTTAGCAAAATAAGAAGGATCATACAAAATGCATGTTATTTTTTTTTTTTTGTACCGACTTGAATAAGATATTTCACATTAAAAATCCTTACATATCCAAAAGAGGAAGTAATAGTTGAATTTATAAAAAATTACCCCAGGACAACTGAGGGACTCATATGCAACTATTACAGAAGGTTTAAACCAGGGGTCTCCACACTCAGTCCTGGAGGGCCAGTGTCCTACAGAGTTTAGTTCCAACCCTAATCAAACACACATGAACCAGCTAATCAAGGTCTTAATAGGTATGCTTGAAACTTCCAGGCAGGCGTGTTGAGGCAAGTTGGAGCTAAACTCTACAGGACTCAGTTTGGTGACCCCTGGGTTTAAACGCTCACTGATACTTCAAAAGGGAAACACGATGAATTAAGAGCCAGGGGTGAAAACTTTTTACATTTGAAGATCAGGGTAAATTTTACCTATTTTCTCTTCTGGGGAACATGTAAGTATCTTTTGTAGCTTCTGAAGGGCAGTACTAAATGAAAAAATATATATGATATTTAGGCAAAATAAGAAAAAGGCTCATCCTCATTCCATTCAAAAGTTTACACCCCTGGCTCTTAATGCATTGTTTTTCCTTCTGAAGCGTTTGAACCTTCTGTAATAGCTGCATATGAGTCCCTCAGTTATCCTCAGTGTGAAAAATGGATCTCAAAATCATACAGTCATTTTTGGAAAGGGTTCAAATACACACAAATGCTGAAAAACCAAAAAATCTGTAGGTCCTGAAGGACCTTTCTGAAGAACAGTGGGCAATTTAACTGTTCAGGACAAACAAGGAACTCATGACCAACTATCACAAAAAAAGAAAAAAAAAAAAAAAAACAGCTGTGGATCATTCAGGTAACAACACAGTGTGGAATATCTTATTCAGGGCAGTACTAAATAACATGAATATTTTGTATGATCCGTCTTATATTGGTAAAATAATGAACATTTTGCAGATTCTGCAAGGTGTATGTAAACTTTTGACTTTAACTGTATTGTAAATTATTATAAAATAAAATAAATAACATTTATAAAGTTATATTTAATAAAATAAAAGTTATTCCAAACCTGGATGACTTTATCTCTTCTGTAGAACACACTTGATGAAATTGTGCAATATGTTTTTGTTTGGCTTTGCTTTGCTTTTTTTTTTTTTTTTTTTTTTTTAGAACAGAATTTTTAAGTTTATATCACAATTCTGAGAAAAAAAAAATCAGATTTGCGAGTTTATATCTATGACTTTATAACTCGCCTTGAGTTGCCTTGAATTTATGTATCTGGAATTAGCTTCTACTAAATGTGCCTTTCTCAGCAACATCAGAAGCTTTCTCTGTCACATTTAATTTTTATTTGTCTTTCATTTCTCCACACATACAATTAATACTGTCAATTTCCATTCCATTTAAGACCAGGGCTTTTCAAAGTAAGCAAAAAAAAAAAAAAAATGCAATGATAATTACATTCAGTGCTGATGCACAGGCGTTGAAACAAAGGACACCCCTTTCCCAACAAACAGTTTTTCAAAGGCCCACCAAGAACAGAGGAAAAGTTAGCCTACCTATTCTCAGAGGGGCTGATTCTTTGTTCCTGGCACAATAGCAAACATCTCTGCGAACATCAGAGAAGCAGTGCGTGTGTTTGCAACCCCCCTGCACAAATGAGAGAAGAACACTGTGTGATTATGATTAGGAAAGGATCGCACAGTGTAGGTGTACTGCACACACACAACACCGCCAGTACGCTTACAGCAGAGCGATTGAAGAAAATGTGAGCGAGAGAAACTCTTTGCTTTTACACCCTTCATACACAGTCCCACACACATACAAATCTCTCTGGCCTTTGCCTTTATTAATGGGCTGTGTGCAGGTAAGGGCCAGTAGTGTCGGAAGCAATATATCACAAATTGAATTGTAAAAAAAAAATATTCCCAGGGAGAGGCTTTAAAATGGTGTATGGAGATTTCAGGCAAAATAAGAAAAATGTACACATTTCCATTGTGCTCTTAATGCATAGTTTTTCCTTCTGGAGCATGAGTGAGCATTTGAACCTTCTGTAATAGTTGCATATGAGCCCCTCAGTTGTCCTCAGTGTGAAAAGATCCTCAAAATCATCTAGTCATTGTTGAAAAGGGTTCAAAAACACAAAAATGCACAAGAATTTGTGATTTTTCTGAAGAACAGTTTAACTGTTCAGGACAAACAAGGGACTCATAAACAACTATCACAAAAAAAAAAAAATATATATATATATATATATATATAAAGAATCAAGGGGATGTAAACTTTTGAGCGGGGCCATTTTTATAAATTCAACTATTATGTTCTCTTGTGAACTTTTAGTACTAAATAAACAATAACATGCATTTTGTATGATCCCTCTTATATATCAGATTCTGAAAGAGGGATGTAAACTTTTGACCTCAACTGTAGTTCAGTTGCAAAAATAAATAAATAAATAAATAAATAAATAAGAACCAAACACAATTTCACAGATGTTTTTGACTCAAAAAGACGAAGCAACAGTTTTTTTAGTGGTTATTTTAAAAGACGAGTCTCAATTTCAAGTAATCTTCACTTCAATTTCTCAGTATTTCATTATTTTATCATCTAGGTGTAAATAAAAACAGTTTAAGGTCACATTTTTTTCCATTTGAAAACAACTTGACCTCGGATGCATCTCTCTATCAAGGGGAGTTTATTTGTCAGCAGAGACTTGAATGGCAATTCATCATGAGCCCAGCAACTCACCTTGGTATTTACTATCAGAGCAGAGCTCACTAATATCATTATAGATTATACACTAACGTTAACCTGGGATTTACAGTGCTTTATGGCTTTGGGATTGCTTGAGCCCTCTGCTCCATAAAGGAGAGCGGAAATGATTTTCTCAAGCTCTATACGCTTTCCAGCACTTTCCAAAGCCGTTTACTGTGTTTTACTCTTTTAAACCTTGCACTTGGGCAATGTGTAAAAAAAAAAAAAATAATAATAAAAATACATCAGAATTTATACTTTAACCTAAGAGATCATTTTAATTAACTACAATTATCATAAAAAGTGAGGAAGGGGAATTAAGCTATACAAGTGCAACCACTTTTATTTATTAATTTACTAATTAATTTATTTATTAATTAGTGTCTTAACTAAAGCTCCTCTTCATTACACAGTGCATTTCTATTCTGCCCCTACTCCTCCTCTTTCTTTCCTTTTTTAGGATATTAGTGAGCATTTGCTCCCCCTTGTAATTAGGGGTCCAATTAAAAGGATGTTTTTATGGCAATTACACTGGAAAAACACTGTTGACGGCAGAGATAATGATCTGGACTATTCATGATGTATCATTCGGGACGTACCGAGCAGGGTCTGAAATCCTTTGCTGCGGGGCATTCTTGCTTCATACAAGTGGAGGTAATTGTAGTAAAGCAGATGTTTAATTATTGTTATTTTTACATAAGGAATATTATAATGAGGTGCAGATTATCTGTGCATTAGCCCAAATTGAATTTATATCCTTTAACAGTCCTTTAAGTGTAATTGGCATCTCCACTGAGTAAATGGATGTGTTTTAAAACACATCTCCCTGGATGTGTCTTATTTCCTTATTTATTCTAAATGATCCATAGACTAAGCCAAGATTTAGAGTTTTATAGAAATTCAGAGTTTATTTTTATTTTTTTATTTGTATTTTTTTAAAGGAATAGTATGAATAGTTAAAGATCTAATTCACCAGTGTTCTGGTTTCTGAATCAGCCATAACCAGATGTTCTAAGCAATACTTGAGAGTTCATTTTATTTCTATATAACATTTCTCAGCGCATTAGAATTCATTCCATTACACAAAGTGCAACAAGATCAAATTCAATAGTGCCGTTCCATTCTTGCCACTCTTAGAAAGGGATACTGCAAACCAAAGACAAATACAGAAATTTTGCCTGGATTCTTACTGTAATTTGACTATAAAGAGAAGTCATCAGGGCAGTATTCTCAAAGATTGATAATTATTATTCATCTGAATGGTAATATATTAACAGGATAATCTTCTCATATGTGCTCTACATCAAAAACAGCAAAATAATAAATTAAAATAAATAATGAAAAGTTCTGGGCACAGGCCTGATCTACACAGAAAAAGCACTGTTGTTATTTACCAAATGTAAAACATAAAAAATATATGAAAAAATAAATAAATTAAATTAAATTAAAAAGTACAGCTTTAGCAATGAAATTAATCTTTTGTCATACATTTTATTACACTTTATTACACTTTTATTTATTTATTTGTTCATTGAACTGATTTTTGTAACTTACTTAAATAACTCATCATATCATATCATAAACATCAAATCATAAACAACTCAAATAAAAATAAATCATTTTAAAAAACAAATTCCCTTTCAAAAATATTCTGGACACTCAGTGGCCATTTTTGCAATGCCTCCGGCACCTCATACAAAGCCAAGTCTTAATAAATGGGTGAATCCTGAAATCTCAAAAACTACTTCCTGAACTCACAATTAAAATACATATGTCAAATCAGCAACAAAAATCAGAAATTAATTGTTCCATGAATGTTGTTTCTTATGCTCAAATAGCATTTAAAAAGCTTATTTTTCAGGGGTCTCAGAGATTAAAAAATCTTAGGGGTAGTTAATATATATAATATAGTAAATATTAGTGGTGTCAATCAATAAAACCAAAACTAATTAATCACACATTTTTCCTAAAATGAATCGTGATTAATCCTACCTGACATTAAAATTGTAATTATAATTTAATACTGCAATAATTTCACATTCATGCTTCAAATTAAAGTAGAAACAATATAAAGAACGTATATTTTTAACATTTGTTTAATGCCATATTTTTTCATTACTGAAGGCAAGTATCACTAATTCCAACTGTGGTGTGAATGTTCACAAAACTGGACTTTCTGAATGTATACAATTTAAAAAATTAGGGGGAATCAATGAGTTATGAATAATTTATTGCTATTTTGTGAATATTATGTAATCATGTAATCTATAAAAAAGTAACTGTACTCTGATTACGAGTACTTTAAAATGTAATTTACTCTGATTACAAGTACTTCATTTTTTGAATCTGATTACGTAATCCAGATTACATGTAATCAGTTACTACCCAGCTCTGTGTATATATATATATATATATATATATAGTGTGTGTGTGTGTGTGTGTGTGTGTGTGTGTGTGTGTGTGTGTGTGTACCAAAAACAATTGTCTGTATAATATTTTTTTTAGAGATCCAGCTATTACACAGAAATATTCATTTCCATCTGGCTGTCTCTTTAGTAAAAGCATTTGATAAATTGCCACCCATTCGCAAAGGCACAACATAATTTAACCTCTCACTAACTTCACTTAACTCTTGAGATATGTTCCTGCGCTTGTGCTCAACAGACCCTAATGAATGAGTACCAGACAGTAATAAATAAATGAATCTATTAATTCATAACCTCTGCAAGTCTGGAAGACTGCTGAAATGAAGATGTTCTCAACGTGTACTTACACACCACCCAATGTAAAGAGTAATTTGATAGGAATCATTAAAGTGAAATTAGTCCTTGATTAATTGTCTCCCACGTGATTAATTAACCATAAAACCTTGCCTCTAGCAGGCCGCTGGTCGATCCGGTATGTTTTTGTTATGACGGAAAGTATCGCAAGCCAGGCTGAGAGGATATTTGTGAGCAAACGACCTCCCAGGAAGACTTCATCATGTAGACAGTGTTCATTCATCATGAGCCAAACGTCCTGACAGCTGGTCGTAAGAGAAGGTATTTGACGAGCAGGGCTATGAAAACAGCCACATCTCGCTGAAACACTATTGCCATAACTCTTACAATTTAACACCATGGCACTGCTAGCAATCTCTTACTCAAATAATGCTACGAGGGGGGAAAAGGTAGTTTTAGCTGGTGTTCCTGGGCCTAACCAGCACACAAGTGCCCAAAACTAAACCATCAAGCCAGACCAGTCTGTGCAAACCCACAACCTTTATGGTGTGGTCATATTTATCATTGCTCTGTGAATTTTATAGGCAAAATCCAATCATTTCAAGAGGAATCCATACATTTGGGAATTTTACTTGACACAGATTTTCCAGACTCAAGTTTGTCATTAAAATTCACTGCATTACCAACAAAATGCTGCTTGTTTGAAAGTGATTTTGATGTTACATTATTGATTATCAACAATGAACCTTCTTGCCTGCTACATTTCACACTTTTAGGCTGGTTTTGGCTAGTTTTGTTAGTTGTAGCCTATGACAGAAAAGTAAAACATATTTTAGATTGCATAGAGAAAAAAAAAACGAAAAAAAACGCTGGCTTGAAGATGACAATAAAACTGATTATTATGATGATCTGTACATAAGACTGTTGCTACTAAAATAGTTTTGAGGCAACGATCTGGAAAACTTTTAACAGTATTTATCGTCTATTAGAAATGCTTATACTGTATTACTCACCGCACTCAGAATTGTTTGGTTAGTGTGGGTCCATGTGCTGTTATGGTTGTCACACACGTTAACGTTATTTACTTTTTAAGAGCGGACGGCAGCGCTTCCTGAATTGCACTATAAACAGCGTGAATCATGAATGATGTACGTTTGTAAACAAATGATTCCCAAGAACCAGTTATTTTCAATGAGTCAGTCAAAATGATTCAATGACGCGCGGCTGAATTAGATGTTTGAATCAGCCTCACTCCCTATAGTAGGTGAAAAACATTATGTGGATTATGTCCGAATTCATTGTATTCACAAAACAGTAGGTGAACGTAGCCTACTATTAAGAGATGCGGATCCGAAGAAACTGGAGAGGATTTGTTAATGAAAATGAAGTAACGCAACTGCAGCAGCCCATAAATCACATGACAATGACAATATAAAGAATTAGTAGGCTACATCCGTGTTTCATTCATAGCCTAATATTTAAACTTACTTTTTTAACATTTGCTATATTCTTTATGTAACGTTACAGACAGTATCCAATTGTAGACGCAGCCAAAGAAATTGTTCAAATTTGTCGTTACTGCCCTTATTGAATGAGTCAGTTTTCAGGTATGTCCATTTTGAATTTTGAAATAAACAATGAACTGTTACTGTGATATATCTACAACAACCTATGCTATTATTTGTAACTTAAAGCCTAAGGTTATCAACCTTAAACCTAGACAATATCACAACTCTCAGGCGAGTTTAAGTTTAAGGGTTTTTTTTCTGTTGTTGTTGTTTTGTTTTGTTTTGTTTTGTTTTGTTTTTTTTTATTTACCGGTAAAGTCATACTGGTAATTTTACGGCAATTTACCGGGATTGCTGTGTGAAAGGGGTGACTGTATGATTTTGAGATCCATCTTTTCACAACGAGGACAACTGAGGGACTCAGATGCTTCAGAAGGAAACATGATGCATTAAGAGCCGAGGGTGAAAACTTTTGAACACAATGAAGATGTGTATTTTTTTTCTTATTTTGCCTATATATATATATATATATATATAATTTTATATATATTTTTTTATATTATTATTATTATTATTATTATTTAGTACTGCCCTTCAGAAGCTACAGAAGATATTTACATATTTCCCAGAAGACAAAATAAGTACAAATTTACCCTGATTTTCTTTCTGAAGCATCAGCGAGTGTTTGAACCTTGTGTAACAGTTGCATATGAGTTGCCCTCAGTGTGAAAAGATGGATCTCAAAGTCATTCAGTCATTGTTGGAAAGGGTTTAAATACAAAAAAAAAAAAAAAAAATTTTCTGAAGAACATATTATCTGTAAATTAAAACCTAAGGTTACCAAACAACAGCCTAAAACCTAGATCATATCACAACTCACAGTTGAGTTTAAGCCGGTTTTTGAAAATCCTGATTCATTTGCCTATTAATCTGACAACTAAGCTTGTGCTGTGTTTGTTGTTTTGGCAAATGTGTTTACCAAAGTTTTGCTATGTTTGCCACAAATACTCCACTAGCAGTTTTCCTCAGTTATATTTAATATGTACTTATAATAAATATATACTCATATGCATATAGCCTACTTTTATAGTATAAGAGTCATAAAATCAGTTGTCCATCAAAAGTAAATATTCATAATTACATTGTATGTGATTTTGGACACAACTAGTGAATAGCTCAAAGCTGCCAATACAACTGATGCACTCAGTGAACCGAGTCAGTTTTCCGTTATGAACATTTGCCACAAATACGCTACAAACTGTTTTCCACAAAGTACATTTACATAAGAATGTTCACCATAATACATTTTTAGTAGCTGTTAATTATGAATTTTTTCTATTCAAAGCAGTTAATATAAATCAAAATGCTGTATAAACCAACATTGTAGGACCCCCCACACAAGTGTCCATCTGTTTGCCTGTATTACAAGGCAGATGCCTCTCACCCTAAGCCCTTTCTTTTCTTTCTGAGGACCCTTCTTCATATGCAGGTGCTCTTTTAATCAGTGCGATGTACCAGTGATCACACACCCTTGTTTTCCCAGCGTCCACTTGTGCAAGTATAGTCATCCATCCCGGCGACCGATTGGTGGCTAACCAGGGCATGCTGGGTCTCAGACTTGATGAAATCAGACAGGATGCAAATGTCTCCCAGCAGGTATGGAAAAAGGACACTGTGAGAGTTGCAGGTCGGGCTCAATATTAGCTCAATACACCAGGGTGCGTCACAGATGCACAGAGATCTCTTTAACGGTTCCGTGTAAGACAAGGTTCATTGTGCACAGAATGCACTGACACGTTCGAAATGCATTCAGGCTAGATTTCAGAAGCACACTCCAGCTGTGTTTCCTACTGAGATTGAATAAAAAGAAATTCTTGAAGGACAAAAGATGAACAAGGTGAAGCAAAATCAACCAACGCAGATGTGGAAAAATAAATAAATAAATAAAAATACACAGCTGAGCAGCAGGACCTGAGGTGTGAGCTTGCAGGGCAAATCTGCAATAACACTTTTCCCCATTGACAGACGCATCCTGCAGAGGGAACAGCGGATTCTCTTTGGAGCAGCGTGAGAGCCAAATCCCTCTCAGCACAGCCAGCGAGACGGGATGCTGTGTGTGGAGCTCATACAGCTCAACGCAGACAGACACAACAACCTGAGGGACAAACACATGCACACACATGCACAGATAGCTACAACAAGCAGCACCTCAAAAGATATTCTTTATTTTCCTCCAAGCAACATTTGATTCTTTCACCCTCTGCAAGTAAGTCTTGTTTTAAAGGCATAGTTCATGCAAAAATCTGAATTTAGTCCATAACTACATGTCTTTTCAAACACTTTCTTTCTGTTTTTACCTTTCTGTTTATTCATTATTTAGCAGACACTCTTTATTTATTTATTTATTTATTTATTTTATTTTTTTTTACTCAAAGTGACTGGAATAAGGAAATTCGCAAGCATGTTTTGCAATGTGTTTAAGATTTTCTTGTTACTCTTACAATAAAACCACAGTGTATCTCTAGGCTTTTAAAGTCCAAACAAGAGAAACAAATTCCAGAAAAGCGGTCTTGTTTTATATTCCAAGTCTTCTAAAACTATATGATAGCTTCCCGCCCCCAAGGAACACATCAACATTTAAGACATTATTCAGTGAAATACTGTGGTTTCCCTTAAATACAGTTAAAGTCAACAGTTTACATGCACCTTGCAGAATCTGCAAAATGATAATTATTTTACCAAAATAAGAAGGATCATACAAAATGCATGTTATTTTTATTTAGTACTTTTTTATTTAACACTTTTTTTTTTTGCATTTTTGTGTATTTCAACATGTTCCAACAATAACTGTATGATTTTAAGCTCCATCTTTTCACACTGAGGACAACTGAGGAGCTCATATGCAACTATTACAGATGGTTCAAACACTCACTGATGCATCAGAAGGAAACACGATGCATTCAGAGCCGGGGGTGAAAACTTTTGAACAAAATGAACAAGTACTTTATATATATATATATATATATATATATATATATATATATATATCCTTTATATATTTATATATAGATAGATAGATAGATAGATAGATATCCACCCCTCGCCCCTTTTCATACTGAACATAGCTGCTTTTCCAAATAAAAAACGCCAAACAACGTTTACACGTATTCCTTTATGATACGTAATATCACGAGTGAATATAACTCCCACCCAGGTGATACTACAACCATGCAAAATGCAAATAATAATATTAATATATTTAGAATATTGGCAAGTAACGTTGCAAACAACAATAAAATAAAAAAGAAATCGGATTTTATTATTTCCTCTTTTCCCCCTGTTTGTTAATATTCAAAAATAAATAAATAAATAAAATAAAATAAAAAATAAAAAAACATAAAAAAAGTATATATATATATATATATATATATATATATATATATATATATATATATAAACATTTTTATGTACTTTTTTAGTTTTATTTAAACCAGACATGTTGACAATAACATCTTCAACACGGTTTATAGTATGTTTTCAGTGGACTTTCACATTTTGAATTGCTTCAGAAATTATGAAAATATACAGTTAAGATGTATTAACTGTAAAAGTTAAATGTAAAAGTTTTTTCATTTGATTTAGTCGAGTCAGCTGTGCATCAAACACCATGTGATTTTCGGCAATCCAGATCTGGCAGCAACAGCGCATTTTTCCGCTTTGGCGAGCGTTTCGCGGACAGTTTACCTCGCCAAAGAAATCACGCGCATACCAGCAAAAGCAGTGAATGCGCGTGAATCCTGAGCAATAGAGCGGAGGCTAGTAAGCTGCGGAGAATCCGCTTGCCCGGAAGCTTCCGCATGTAACTTTTACGGAGAATTACCGTTGTTTGGTAAATAAATAATTTGATGTAGCCTACTTATTCTCAACTCTTTATTACACTTTAAGTTACATCACAAACGACAAGGGATCAACTGATAACCATGTTTATATTAACATCTTTTATGTAAGATATCTTATTCAGGTCAGCACTAAATTAAAAAAAAAAAAACATTCATTTTGAATGATCCCTCTTATTTTGGTAAAATAATTACAATTTTGCAAACGTGCAAAGAAAATCGAACACCCTTTTCAAAAAAAGGTAAAACAATGACGTTGGACGATTTTTAAGCTAGAGGAGAAAATGAAAGTTCCCCGTCAGTTCACTTCGAGCTGCGTCGAAACGCTTGGGGAACGCCCCCGGCGAGACACCGTACTGTGTGTGTGTAGAACCAACGAATGAGAAAGTGCAACGTCATGAGCGGGTGACGTAATCGATCAGGAAGCATAAGACACGCCGGCAACACGCTCATTTTAGCTTTTGCTCTTCAGCGAGCGCGTCTGTTGTGTGTGTGTGCTAGTCAGAAAAACTCTGTTAGTCAGCCAAACAATATGTCAAAGTGTAAAACCAAAAGTAAAAGAGTGGTGAGCGAACGACGTTTCAGACGGTGTGTTCCTCCCTGCCCACGTTATATTGCAGGCGAGGACACACACGATCTGTGCGTCGTTTGTTTGGGTTCGGAGCACGCACAGTTAGCCCTCGAGCAGGCTGACTGTCATGATTGTGAGCTTCTCCCGCTCCGCGTGCTCCGTTCCCGCCTGGCCATCTTTGATGAGGATGGTCAGGCACGAGCTCCCGCGGGCAGCGGTCCCGCTGCGGCTGAGGCTCAGCGCAGACTGCTGTCGTGGAGCTCGCAAGTGGATTTAGTGGAGTGATCTGAGACGGGCTCGTCCCTTTCTCAGTCCTCAACCGCTAGATCCACGGTCCCCTCCCAGGGTTCGGAAGCCCGCGCTGCTTTTTTTTCCCCCCAGGAGCGGACCCGGCGCTTCATCTGTCTTCCTCTGAGGAGGTTGACGTGATGAGCGTCGATGAGACTGTGACCTCGCCACCACAGTCTCTGGCGTATGAGGAGCTCATGGAGGTTGTAACTCGGGCGGTCTCGTCTCTGAAGACCCCTAAGCTTCCCACCAAGGCACTTAAAGTAACATCGTCCTTGGTAGGGAAAGCTTATATGGCAGCAGGTCAGGCTGGTGCTTGCTTGCACACCATGGCGGTGTTACAAGCATACCAGGCTGACCTGCTTAAAGACCTCGATGCCAGGGAGGGGAAGGAATCCGACGAGGTTGCTGAGCTTCGTCGGGCCACAGACTTGTCTCTCCGTGCTACTAAGGAGACGGCCCGTGCCATCGGCCGCTCCATGGCAGCCCTTGTGGCCACGGAGAGGCATCTGTGGTTGAACCTGTCCAACATGGATGATAAGGACAGGTTCTTCCTCCTGGACGCCCCGCTCTCGCCTTCTGGCCTCTTTGGCGACGCTGTCAACACAGTCGTCGAGAGGTTTCAGAAGGCGAAGAAACAGGAGGCGGCGTTCCAGCGTTTCCTCCCTCGGCGCCAGGTCTTGGGGGCTGCTGAGCGGGAGCAGCCCCTGCCGTCTAGCTCCTCATACCGCCAACGGCAAAAACAGAGCGTCGCTTCCCGTGCCCCCCCTAAGAAAGATCAGGGGTCGGGGCGGTGCTCTGGGTCTGGGCCCTCGGGTCAGAAGCCAGATCTGAGGTCTGTTATTCTGGCCAAGAGGGCCCAGACGAAACGGCCCTGACACCAGGGGGCGTCATGGGCCAGGGAGCAGCCCCCGCTGGGGTAGAAGGGTGCTTACCTCGGTACACGGTACCCCCTCTGCCTCAGCGCTCTCGAGGAGCATTGTTGAGTTCCCTGCCACTTTGTGTGCTTCAGGACTCAGCAAGCTCCAGCGAGCAAGATACCTGGCTGCCGCCTGTGATCGGTTCGGCACAGGGATGCTTGCTCCCCCCGAGAGAGACCAATCTTGAGGGGTTGGCCCCTCCCACACACATTCCATTCACACAAGAGATCAGCCTCGAGCGGCTGGTTCCCTTAGTAAACTTTCTGGCAGCGTGGAAACTTCTGCCGAATGTTTCGTCATGGGTCCTGCAGACTGTAGAGCTAGGGTACAAAATCCAGTTCGGGCGTCGTCCACCTCATTTTGCGGGGGTTCTTCCTACTCTCGTCGCCCCACAGCAGGCGTTGGTGTTAGAACTCTCCTACAGAAGGGGGCCATCAAGGTGGTTCCTCCTCTCGAGAAAGAGTCCGGGTTTTACAGCCGCTACTTCATTTTTCCGAAGAAGGATGGGGGGTTGCGTCCTATCATAGATTTGCGTCTTTTGAACCGCGCCATCAAACGGTTTCGGTTCAAGATGCTTACCATCTCTCAGATCGTGACACAGATCAGGTCCGAGGACTGGTTTGTTACCATCGATCTGAAGGACGCATATTTCCATATCTCCATCCTTCCTCGACACAGGAAGTTCCTGAGGTTCGCTTTCGGGGGCGAAGCCTACCAATATCGGGTTCTTCCCTTCGTCCTATCACTCTCGCCCCGCACTTTCACCAAGTGTGTGGATGCTGCCCTGGCTCCTTTGAGACTCCAGGGCATCCGCATACTCAACTATATCGACGACTGGCTGATCCTAGCTCAGTCACAAGCAGAAGCGATTCGGCAGCGAGATGTCGTCCTCGCTCATATGAAAGTGCTAGGGTTGAGACTAAACGCCAAGAAGAGTGTGCTTTCTCCGGCCCAGAGGACCACTTATCTAGGCGTAGTGTGGGATTCCACAACGATGCAGGCACATTTGTCTCCTGCTCGTATCGATGCGATCCTCACAGCAGTCAAGAGAGTGAAAGAAGGCCAGTCACTCACTGTCAAACAGTTTCAGAGACTGTTGGGTCTGATGGCAGCTGCGTCCAACGTGATACCTTTTGGCCTGCTGTACATGAGACCCCTGCAGTGGTGGCTCAGAACCAAGGGGTTCTCCCCGAGGGGGAATCCATTTCGCATGATCAAGGTCACGCGGCGATGCTTACGTGCCTTAGACATGTGGAAGAAACCTTGGTTCCTACTTCAAGGCCCAGTGCTGGGGGCTCCTTGTCGTCGCGTAACGCTAACGACGGACGCCTCCCTCACGGGTTGGGGGGCGGTCATGAGTGGCCGCTCAGCCCAAGGTCTGTGGGAAGACCGTCACCTCACGTGGCACATAAATTGCCTGGAGATGTTGGCGGTGTTTCGAGCTCTAAAGCAATTTCTTCCAGACCTCAGGGGACACCATGTGCTTGTCCGTACAGACAACACATCAGTGGTCTCCTACATCAACCGGCAGGGGGGTCTGCGGTCACGCCCCCTTTACAGGCTGGCGCACCAGATCCTCCTCTGGGCCCAAGGGAAACTCCTCTCGCTGAGGGCGATTTTTATTCCTGGGCATCTCAATCAGGGAGCGGACGTCCTGTCGAGACAGGGGCTGAGGCCCGAGGAATGGAGACTCCACCCACAATCGGTGGAGCTCCTATGGAGGGAATTCGGCCAGGCGGAGGTGGATCTGTTTGCGTCTCAGGACACGACGCACTGTCCACTCTGGTTTTCCCTCACGCATCCAGCCCCACTGGGGTTGGATGCTATGGTACAGCCATGGCCGAGGCTGCGGCTGTATGCATTTCCCCCGATCGCTCTGCTCCCGGGAGTTCTGGAGAGAGTACGTCAGGACAGGGTCAGTCTACGTCTGGTAGCCCCGTTCTGGCCGGGCCGAGTCTGGTTCACGGACCTGGTGGCCCTCCTAGACGGCTCTCCCTTCGAGATTCCGCTCAGGAGGGACCTCCTCTCTCAGGCGGGGGGCACCATCATGCACCCCCGCCCGGAGTTGTGGAAGCTGTGGGCGTGGCCTCTGAGGGGGCACACCTCATAGCTTCTGGTCTCTCAGCTGAGGTTGTTGAGACCATACTCCAGTCCAGAGCTCCCTCCACAAGGAAGCAGTATGCCTCGAAGTGGAAACTTTTCACTTCTTGGTGCGGACAACGGTTGCAGGACCCAGTCAACTGCCCGATTGGTACAGTTCTGGAGTTTCTGCAAGACCGCTTCTCCGCGGGGTTATGTCCCTCCACGCTGAAGGTGTACGTGGCGGCTTTGAGTGCTTTCCACGCCTTTCAGGATGGTCATTCTATTGGGAAACACCCCCTTGTCACTTGCTTCCTCCGTGGTACTGTGAGGCTGAGGCCAGCACAATGCACTAAGGTGCCTACTTGGGACCTGGCAGTGGTTCTGGAGGGCCTCTACGGAGCTCCCTTCGAACCCCTTGAAGAGGTTCCAGTCAAGCTCCTCACGCTTAAGACTGTGTTCCTCCTCGCTGTCTCCTTCCTCAAGCAGGTTGGAGACTTACAGGCACTTGCAGTATCATGCCTCGAGTTCGCTCCCGGCATGGTCAGGGCGTTTCTTTACCCCAGACCAGGGTACGTCCCTAAAGTGCCTGCTTCCGTGCCAGGCCCCATTGTGCTTCAGGCCTTCTGTCCTCCCCCCTTTCAGGAGGCGGGTCAGGAGCGTCTCAATCTGCTGTGTCCAGTTCGAGCACTGGACACATACGTCCACCGATCCGCCCCGTGGCGTAACGCAGATCAGCTCCTCGTGTGCTTTGGTGGTCCGAAGAAGGGCGCTCCGGCCACCAAGCAGACCATAAGCAGGTGGGTGGTCGAGGCCATCTCACTTGCTTATGAGTCCTCGGGTCTCCCCTCTCCTCTGGGGGTCCGAGCACACTCGACCCGGAGTATGGCGGCCTCTAAAGCCTTTTTCTTGGGCTTGGCCCTGAGCGACATCTGTGATGCGGCGGGCTGGTCCTCTCCGCACACGTTTGTTCGCTTTTACAACCTGGACCTCCCAGTGATTCCAGGTTCTCGGGTCCTCTCCGCTTGATGTGCGCACACACACAGGCAGGGGTGGGCTCACTCGTATGGCGCAGTGGGTATTCTCGTTCCCCAAGCGTTTCGACGCAGCTCGAAGTGAACTGACGGGGAACGTCTCAGGTTACGTATGTAACCATGGTTCCCCTAGGGAACGAGACGCTGCATCTACATGCCATACTCCTAGGCACCCCCTGCACGCGCTCGCTTCGCATCAAGCTAAAATGAGCATGTCGCCGGCGTGTCTTATGCTTCCTGATCGATTACGTCACCCGCTCATGACGTTGCACTTTCTCATTCGTTGGTTCTACACACGCTTCAGTACGGTGTCTCGCCGGGGGCGTTCCCCAAGCGTTTCGACGCAGCGTCTCGTTCCCTAGGGGAACCATGGTTACATACGTAACCTGAGACCTTTTTCGCCCTACCCTACCATTTTGAACCGAAATACACAGACGTGACCTTTACAACATTTACGTGATTATGTAATGTGCATTGCAGAGCTAGTGCAAGGTGAGCATTTGTGTTTAAAAAAGTATATACATTTTTATTATTTTATTTTTTATTTATTTTATTTTTTATTATTATTTATTTATTTATTATTTCACTAAATAAGACCATTATTCCTTGGTTGCACTGAAACTGCAATTTGGACCTTCGACCTGCTGATCTCCACTGAAGCCCACTATATGGAGAAAAACTTAATTTCTTCTTGACTGAAGAAAGAAAGCCATGAACATCTTGGATGACATGGGATGAGTAAATTATCAGGAAATTTTTATTCAGGAGTAAACTAATCCTTTAATAGACTTTATCAACTTAAGCTGAGTATATTATTGCAGACAATTTCTCAGGATTCAACAAGATAGAAAGATCCCTGTGAAACAGCATCTTCTTTAGTTAACAATAACTTAGAAAAACAGACCTATCAGATTCATCTTCCATAACACTAGCTCAAAGATTTCATTATAGTGAAGCACTGCAATTCAGGAAACATCACAGATCTGATTACCACAACCACCATTTCTACAAGCAATCATTTTGAAAAGCAATACACAGAACACTGTAATACACAGTGATGTTCTATTTCTATTAAGAAAAACAAAAATCTATTATTTTTTTGATATTCATTGCTTAATGCCAGTGCATAGACCTTGTGCACAAATCCTGTTGATTTCCTCTGAGGAGGGCCGTGAGCCACGTTTCAGAGGTTCAAACGCAGGAGTAAATCTCTCCCAGGAGACTCCACTAACCGGGCTATTTATGCCAAAGTGAACCTGTGTAGAACTTGTATTTGCAGCATAAGACACTTAAAGGTTGAGTGAAGCATAGTGATATTCTCTGTTAAGATTCAGGAGGCATGATAGAGCCTTGTGCCATATGTTTAGTAATGCAGGCTCAGGCAGCCTGTCACACCTCTATCGTAAATGAAGTGTTTGTAGCATGTTTAGCAGCACTATCATGTCCAAATGCATGCTGGAGACGTGTAGATGTTTGATGGAACAAACAAGCATGCCATGCATTCCAGATTGCTGATAGTAAACTGAATGAATACAAAGTGTCAAGCTGAGGCACATGCATAAATTAATTTACTTGCTAATTTGTCATTTAGCTGACACCTGTATCTGTAGCAACTTAAAGAACACATATTACAAGTACAGCCTCAAAATGGTTTATCAGCCACAATGTATACTGCTTTAAAAGGTTGCCAATGTTTCTGATGTTAAAGACCCCCCAATATGATGATCGGACCCTCTTCCTAATTTATTAAGACTGCTATATATTGTCACATACTGTGAAAAGACAAATTTGTAGTGTGTGAGAGAAATACTATGCAGTATTGGATAAAGACAATATGTTGTTTACAAATTCCAAAGTAATATATTAAAATATTATCTGGAAAGTATTTATCTTGTACTTTTTTGTAAGTTGACTATGTCTTTTCAGTGGAAATATATATATGTGTGTGTGTGTGTGTGTGTGTATGTTAGTATATTATTTTGTTTGTTTATTATTATAATCCTTTTATAATTTATTATTTTAATTCATGTAATGCATTTATTTATCAATTTATCTTATTTTTAATTCTTTACATTTTCATTTTTACAGCCATGTGGATTTCAATAAAATAATCACAATAATTTTTTCCCCAAATAATAACTGCGATAAAATGTATATTGTTTATTTTAATTAATATCTAATGTTAACATATTAACTTTGACAGCCCTAAACTACTTAAAAAAATATTTCAAAATAGCAGAAATGTGTTCTGTTTTTTCCCAATTAAAACAGAAAACTACCAAAAGAGCTTCTAGTAACACTTATACTTAAAACCTTCATTTATAAATCATTATAAGTCATGTATAACGCGTAACAACACATGACAAACAAAACATTTTAGAAACATTATAATGCATTTTAACTTGGTTACAATTAGTTATGAAAATATAGAATGCATTAAGGTTCATATAAGTAAAGTGTTCCCGAACTCCTCATTGAGAACAAGCATTGCTTTACTTAAAATTGTACATTTATGCATGACATGTAAATTCAGAGGTGCTGCTGCCATGAAAACCAGCTATTTTGTTGTTTTTGGCATTCTTGCGCTCTCTCACAGTGACTGTCTGTCTTTCCGAATAAACTGTATTCATATCCAGTTAGACAATGAGCCATCTGGATCCATTTATTCTCTCCATCAGCACTAAATTACGACTTTGTCTTGCTTTCCTGGAACTGTGGACATATTTTAATATACAATCTGTGGTGTGAGAATCCTCAAAAAGCATGTGCTTACCACGACTACTGTGGTTTCTCGTCCTCGCTCTGTAATCTGATGGGGATTTGATGTTGCTACCAATCCTATTCTATTTCCAATTTATTCAAGTATATCACCCTCTTGCCAGAAACACCACAATGCTGCCAGGATATCTCTCTACTGCTCTGCCAACACATGGCAGTCTATTTTGAAGATAATTGCCCATCTTTGATGGTTATGCACTCTTATCATACTGAAGCCATTTCAAAGGCGAGAGATGAGGAACCTTGAGCCATGTTGGATAGACTGTCCACTTTAGGCCTTTAGGTTAGAAACCAGCACATTGGCACACACCCTCCAATTTTCACAAAGTATATGTTCGTTTCATGTAATACGATCTATCATTTTAAAAAGAGTCTTCCAGTCATCTCCACTTCTGTCACAGCAAGAGATGGTAGCAGGAGACAGGACCCCTGAGGGGCCGGTAGCACATCCCCACAAACAACAGCCGCCAATCCCCCCTTTAACTACCACTGATGAATATTCAAAAGCATTGGCAGGAAGTCCCCGGTAGCGAGCAGCCATTTTACTCTGCGCTACTCCGTAATTACGCTGTACCCAAAATGTGGGGTGCAAGGCCCGCTGGTGCCTGATGCCCTCCAGATTTTAATTAACTAAATGACTGCACACTTTCTGCCCATTGATGACGGCTTGGGGACTGAATTTTTGAGCAGCAGACAGACGCAGGAACACGGCTCCAGGTGAGCAGATCAAAGCTAATGCGAAAGCAAGATGTGCAGGACAAAACAACAATCACCATCACGGAAGCTGTGTTCAGAAGATGTTTCATTGGATTGAGATTAGAAACCTCTGAGCAAACAAAATGGAGAATGACACTAAAAATGAACAGCTTGTTTTACGATATGTTGCCTGCTTCAAAGACAGCAAGAATTTCTTATGGGGTTTTGTTGAACTGTTGTGGTCAGAGTAAAGATAAAAATTGTGCGTCGCAACATCTAAATTCTTAATCCTTAAAAACTTAAACTATTTAAACTGTTGGTGTTTGTTAGGGAGGTTGAAGAAATGGCCTTGGCGAGTAAACAAAATGGAGTTACTGGCCAATTTTATGGAAGTGCAACCTAATATGTGGTTTAAGTAGCATCACTATAATAATCTAGGCTTTGTTGGAAAATTATTTTCATCCAATATTATCAGGCTTTGAGCAAACATGATGGTGTGAGTGACAGCGTCAGCCTTCACTGTTTGCTGCAAATATAATGGTAATACAACTAAATGATTAAATGAAATGCCACAGTCACACAGATTTTTTGACAATTTTGGTGGTCTTCTAATCAAAATAGATAGTACTAGTTATTATTATTATTATTATTATTATTATTATTAGGAAGCTAATTTCTATTACAGAACGGGATAAAAAAAACATGCTTTGACCATTTTATGACCCTAAAAAAAATTTCTGTCCTAAAAAGTAATGGTAATGCCATAAAAAGTCAATATTTTTATATATTTAGTCAATTATGACATAAAAAGGGATGAAATTATGAGAGCTTAAGTACAACATTATTTCATAAATTACTTGTTACTTACATTTCAATATCATGACTTTTCAACTTCCAACATAATGTTTCAACATGTTGTCACGTTTGTACTTTATGTTCCTTGTTTTAGTTCCTGTTTTCCTTCTATGGTCTGTTTCCCCCTCTTGTTTCCTTTCCTCGTTTATTAGCCCCACACCTGTTTCTGTTCTCCCTGATTTCTTTCCCTCCGTTTATAAGCCCTGTGTTTCCTCAGTTCCTTTGTTTTCCGTTGATTATGTCATTGTGTATGTGTTACGGCGTACTGTATACTCTCCTACGTTTTCTTTGATTTATATTAAAAGTCTTCCTTTGGATTTACCTGTTCTCCTGACTCCTTCGTCCCCGGCTCTACACCCGTGACAGAACGCAAGACCGACCAACATTATGGAGGTGGCGGCTCTCTTCACCGCCCTAGCCCGCAGAGATCTCCCTTTCGTGGAGTACGCCCGGGAATTCTGCTAGCCCAGATTTCAGCTTCAGATGATGCCATGCTTAACTCTCTGTTCTGGATTGGGGCAAATTACCATCGCCCTGTGGACCTCCCAGACACCACAGGACTGAGCTGGAGGGAAGGGATCCTCCGGTGTCTGGAGAGTGTTCGGCCCCAATCCAGAACCAGCCCGCCGACCTCTGCTCAGCGCTCAAGTTTGCCAGCGTCTGCTCTGCGCTCATGCCCGCAAGCCGCCAATATGGCAAGCGGCATTTTTATTATTGACATGGAGCTCCCACTGGAGTTTGATGCCCCTATCCTCTCTCTCATCTCCGCTGGTCCCATCCAGCACCCCTGAGTCTTCTTCGTCTCTGCTGGTCCTGTCCAGCCCTCCAGTGTCCGCTTCTCCAGAGCACCGTCCAGAGCCCGCTCCTCCAGAGCGCCCTCCAATGTCCGCTCTTCCAGAGCCTCCTCCAGAGCCCGCCCCTCCTGAGTGCCCTCCAGAGCCCGCTCCTCCTGAACTCTTCCGGGCTAGTTATAGCCTAATTTCCCATAAGAAAATTTTGTGGGGGGGGGGCATATGCCCGAACTGTCTGCTCTGCCATGGCTTCCCGGGCTTCCGGCTCCACCATGGCCCTCCGAGCTCCTTGCTCCACCATGGCATTCCGAACTGCCTGCTCCGCCATGGCTCCTTGCAGCTCCTTGATCCGCCATGGCCTCTCGAACTGTTCACTCCGCCTTCCATGTTTCCCTCAGTTACCGGCCTCCAGGGTGCCCCCCAACCCCCCCGGTAGATGTTACGTTTGTTCCTTTGTCTTGCGTTGATTATGTCATTGTGTATGTGTTACAGCGTTGTGTATGTGTTACAGTGTTCTCCTACGTTTCCTTTGATTTATATTAAAAGTCTTCTGTTGGATTTACCTGTTCTCCTGACTCCTTTGTCCCCGGCTCTACACCCGTGACACATGTACATGTACTTTTTTTTTTTTTACTTTCAACTAAATTTCTACTTTTTATGGCATACTTATGATTTACCAAATCATGTTTTCTTTTCTTATTTACTTATATAAATGGAAATTCATGAAATAAATGTAAAAACAACACTACAGTCGTACATATCTAGAAAGAAATCTCTGGTCATGCGTTGCATCCTACAATGTTTTTAAGAGTATTTATGACTGTTTTTTATTTAAAAAAAAAATGTATCTTGGGTCTGTTCTGTTCTATTCCTCTGTGCTTTGTCTAGCTATTTTTAAACACATGAACATGTTTAATGAAAAGGTTCCAACTGAGTGACATCTGAAAACAGTTTAATTATACAGGCCTTCCTTAAAACCTAAAGTTAACTAGTCTTTCAGACAAACCACTGACTAGTCAATATTTAGAGAACACATAGTTCCTAATAGTGTCTATAGACTCTGTCTGTGTGTATTTTATTTTTTGCGTCAGTCATTGTGAATGACCTTGAAGCAAAGAGGACATACGGGAAGGATAGAAATGATGATGGTTGGTGGTTCCCATGTGGAGTCAGTGTCATTAATGCCCCAGAACCTCACTGCTGGAAACACACACACACACACACACACACACACACACACATGCATGAGCGCACACACAAACCCCTACTGCTGCACCTCCTCTCAAGATTGGAGCCAACGGGAAGCCATGTCATTTTACCAACTTAAATGAGGCAACTAGGGCTATTTCAAATCCATAGTGAGAGAGTGAGAAAGAGAGAGAGAGACAGGTTCTGACACTTGTAGACTACCCCAGTACACTTTTTTTTATAGAAAAAGACAGTTGTGGGTTAAATGAACATGGCTGGAGTGAAAATGGAGAGATGAGTTAAGTCTCTTTAGGGGCATTGAAAGTGCCCTCTAGGCTCAACTAGTTTAATATTGCCATTTACGGTTGTTAAGAGATAAAACAAATATTCTAATTCAATACTCTTTTTGAGAGTCTCAGTAAAACTGTGTTAAGCTCCTTGGATTTGTCGGGCCCACAAGTTGACCTCTCATAGTGTTTTAATGGAAGCAAGAAAATGTTTTGCTTCGTTAAAGGTATAATTTACCCAAAAAAACAAATCTTTGCGTCGTTCTAAACCCATATGCTTTTAATTTGTTTGTTCCTTTTTTTTCAGTACTTTTATTCAGCAAGGATAGGTTAAATTGACTAAAAGTGACAGTAAATACTGTACAACACTTTTCACAATACATAATTTCAAAGCAGCATCAGAGAAAATGTATATTACAAATAAGAGTGATCTGTTATCAGAAGTGACTGTTAAAATTATGTCCATATGGCATAAATGTACTGTTCTAAGATTATACATTATAAGCATTATAATGTTAAAATAATAATAATAATAATTTCAAATAAATGCTGTTCTTTTGAACTTTCTACTCTTCAAAAAAAAAAAAAAAAAAAAAAAAAAATCACAGTTTCCACAAAAATAGTAAGTAGCACAACTGTACTGTGCTACTGTATAATAATCAGAAATGTTTCTTGAGCAGCAAATCATCATATTAGAATGATTTCTAAAAGATCATGTGACACTTAAGACTGGAGTAATGATGCTGAAAATTCAGCTTTGATGAATAAAAAAAAAAGTGCATTTTAAAATATATTAAAATAGGAAACAGTTATTCTGAAGTGCAATATTTGCAAATTTACTAAAGATCTATATTTAATATGAGGAAAACATAAAACATGAAAACATAAAACATATAAAATTATATAAAAAAAAATCTTCTTTTTTTTTTATATAATACATGACATTTTAATCTGTATCAGCCGTCCTGGAGGACTCTTACATATAATGGAGCTATACTGAAGTCTATCCCCCAAGGCTTCCTTCAAGGCACCTTTAGGGTCTGTCTTACATAGTAGACTATAGATCACAGCTTATAGTTTTTTTTTTTGTTTTGTTTTCTGTTTTGATATATATAGGTTTTTCAACGGCTGCTTCACATCTGAACAGCTCATACTACAGTATGTTTGTTTCAGATCTTAGTACATTAAGTCAGTTTGATCTGACGTAAAACATCTACTGTACATTTGAACACATTGTTACATTCCTTTTAGGGTTATTTAATTCCTAACCACTGAGCTGAGCTGTAAATGCCATATGATTAATTAGTATATACAACGTAAATGTATAGCTAAGTTTTAATGGTTACCAAAACTCTTAACTTTATGGTTTAATTACAGAATTCACCAGCAGGGGCAAATAGTGCCAGTCCAGTGCCATCCAAAACTTGACTCTTCTGCATTAGTGCACAACTCTAATGAACGGCTCGTGGTGCTGAATTGCATATAAATAGATTTTGTTTGGTTGATGCTCAAATACCAAACAATTCATATTAACCTTGTTGTGTAACAGGCTGTACTACACTGTCACGCTTTCTCTGAACAATGGTGTCACTGAAACACAAATTAAATAACACATGCTCATCTTCACATACAAATACATATGCACACATTCTGTTAAGGCAATGCATGCCTTTGGCCAAAATGAGTTGAAATACACACACACTCCTGGCCGTCATTTTAACAGATGGGGTTTTTACTGAAACGGTTTGTGTAAAGTGCCTGCTTGAGGGGCGGCAGCTGTTTCCCCTAAACTTTGGTATCACCTTTCACCCTCTCCATAACACTATATCTGTTCCTCTGTGCTCAACTTTTTCTGTTTAAAAGGGACATATTCTACCTTTTTGCAGCATTTTGCACCAAAAACAGTTGTATTAACACTTTTTTTCCATCTGAACCCTTTGAATTAAACTGGATGGATGATTGGATGACTGAATGGATGAATGGACAGTCAATTTCTTTGACTGTTTTTGCTGTTTAGTGTCACTAAATGTTACATAGTACACTAAACTCTTTTGGATAGATGGATGGTTTTAATTAGACTGTTTTTGCAGTTTAGTAAATCAAAAAGTTTCATAGTACATTAAAATCTCTTGGATGGATAGACAGACATACAGATGGATGGATGGATGGATTGATGGATGGATAGACAGACAGACAGATGAAAGGATGGATGGATGGATGGACGGACAGACATACAGATGAAAGGATGGATGGATGGATGGATGGATGGATGGATGGATGGATGGATGGATGGATGGATGGATGGAAAGACACGCATGGATGGATGGGTGGATAAATAGACAGATGATGGATAAATGAATGAATGGATGATTGAACGGATTGATTGATGGATGATTGGATGGAAAGACACACATGGATGGATGGGTGGATAAATAGACAGACAGAAGAAGGATGAATGGATTGATTGATTGATTGATTGATTGATGGATGGATGGATGGATGGATAGATGGATGGACAGACATACAGATGGATGGATGGATGGATTGATAGACAGACATACAGATGGATGAATGGATGGATGGATGGATGGATGATGGATGGACAGACATACAGATGGATGGATGGATGGATGGATGGATGGACTGATAGACAGACATACAGATGGATGGATGGATGGATGCATGGATGGATGGATGGATGGATGGACGGACGGACAGATGGATTAGACTTTTTTTTTTCAGTTTAGTCTCAATAAATGTTACATAGTACATCAAACTCTTTTGGATGGATGGATGGATGGACATAATTAGACACTTTCTACAGTTTAGTTTCAATAAATGTTTCATAATACATTAAAATCTCCCAGATGGATAGAAAGACATACGAATAGATGGATGGATGGACAATCACAATTTCTTAGCCAGTTTTTGAAGTGTAGTTTTAATAAATGTTACAAAGTGCATCAAAATCTCTTGGATGGTTGGATTAAGACAGGCATATGGATGGATGGATGGATAGTAATAATTAGACTGTTTTTGCAGTGAAGTTTCAATAAATGTTACATAGTGAATCTATATCTCTTGGGTGGATGGATGGATGGATGGACAGACATATAGATGGATGGTTAGACTGTTATTGCAGTGTAGTTTCAATGAATGTTACATAGTACATAAAACTTGACAGTCTAGATAGATAGACAGATAGATAGATAGATAGATAGATAGATAGATAGATAGATAGATAGATAGATAGATAGATAGATAGATAGATAGATAGATAGATAGATAGATAGATAGAGACTTGTGTCCATGGGACTGGAGATGGCAAAGTGCAAAGTACAACACAATTTCCATGGCAACCTGATTTGCTAGGGCCGAACATCTTGAAGTCTCTATCACTCACCCCACACTCAATAACCTTGGGCTCATATTTCTCCGCTGTTGATTTAACACCTCACAGTATTACTACCCTGGATCAAGCTCTGCTCTGACACTCTGTCTCCAGCTCTGTTCAATGCTAGCATTATTTATTTCCTCTCGCTACAAGCGGCGCAGTGACATATGAGCATGCTCCGATGCTCCATCCATCTCTACTTTAAATATGTGTCTGCCACATCAGGATGGAGGTTGAAGACTCAGATGAAGTATGTTACAGATTTGCTGTACTGGAATAATGTATAAGACAGGCAGAGATGTAGAGGTCGGGGAAAAGTTTTGCTCGGCGTTTGTGTCACATCAAATATGCCATTGTGCTGAGAAATGGGCTTTGTGTCGAACGTAGCCATAGTTTCTAGATATGAACAGCGAAATAATGGAGATTATAGGATAGCGCCTTTAAAAAAGTGCCATAGTGCGATGTGATTCACATTTTGCAAATAAACACAGCATCCAACAATTGTTAATTGTTAGATGGCATACTATAAAAAGCATAAAAACACAGCTCACACAAATTTTATTTCAAAATAGTTAGTCTGTTGAGATTTCAATTAAAAACCAGATTGTTGCTTAGGCTGGCCTAATATTTTTGGTGCTAAATAAATCATTCAGACATTCAGTAAACTATTGAAATTGCGTAATTATTAATGCATGCATAGTTAAATATTTAGTTTGAAATTAATATCTCCAGGCTTGTGTCTTTTGAATGAGATTATTTCAGCATCTTCTTTATGTTGACTGTGTGAATTTTAAATTAACTTTGCCACCTTCCACCACCCTGGAGAGGAGGAGAAAAAAAAATCTATAAATCTATATTTCAGGCCTTTCTTTATGCATGCCGAACAGGGTAAATTCCACAGAATATGTATGTTTTAAAGAGGATATCATTGATATTCAGGAGAGGGGGAATGGTTGGGATGAAATGGGGGTCGAAACCCTTCTTTTTTGGCATGAGAGAAAAAAGACTATAAAAAATATATGAGATGCAATATGAGAGTGAGTGAATATCAGTTAGTGTCTCTTTCCTGGGTCAGAGGAATCTGATGATGAATTTAAGGTATTTTATTTTATTTTATTTTATTTTATGAATGAATGAATGAAGTAATTAATTAATTAATTGTTTCTAGGAATTTCTATTGATATGTTGCCCTTTTTTTCCATAACTACTGATTTATGAATATATATATATATATATATATATATATATAATGTTGGAAAAAAAAAAAAAAGGCCTAAGCCTAAATATACTAAAAAGAATTCTAAAAAGATTTTCTTTTATATGGAAGAAGCCATATGGAACCAACATGAGCAGCTTCAATTGCAGAAAAGGTATATGGATGGAATATATGTAGTGGGAATAACATATAGTGTTATTAAGTCTTCATTTAGAAAACACCAATGTCATAGACAGACTGTAAAACATACTAGAAATCCACGGCTACACCTTCACCCCTCACATCAAAAAACTAGATCCCTAATGTCCATTCATTTATTTATCAAAACTGCTTATAATGCACAACACATCAGCTGCCACTCCCTAGTAATTACTGCATTCTGTAAGCACTCAGAATTAATTCATACATTACATGGAACTACAGCAAGACATGGGTTATAAAAACACGCGCACACACACACACACACACACACACACAACATAAATATGTATGCAATCATAAACAGAACCAGAGAGAAGAAAAAAATGAATATTTGTGTTGGTGATTAGCTGGTCCTTGGAGATGTTGCCCTATTGCAACACCATGTGATGTTGAGTGTAGAACAGTGTTGCTCTATAGGGCATGAGCTGGGCCCTGCATGCATAAGATATGAACTGGTAAGCACAATATCCGAGAAATTAGAAGCTACATAGTGTATTTTTGTAGATAAGGACATAAAATTGTCTGTTTTAGGTAATGAAATGGTGGTGGAGGTGAGCAGGTGTTGGGCTGTCACTACATGTGTGCAAATGTTTTGGTGGAAGCTCTTGGTTACGTTTTTCCCTCTAAACACTAAATTATTCATTGAGTCTGGCCATAGTAATTATCATAAAGTCAGTTTAGTTTTCCGCACACTTCCTCAGCCACCAGGCTCCTCTAGAAAGGTCAAACAAAGCGTGCAATTTTTTGTCTTGGCCACAGTGTGAATTGTTCCATGGAGAATTGTGCAGGAAGTGTTTAGATTTGGTCTTGGAAAATGGAAAATTACCAACATAGGATTTTCAAATTGAAGAGGTTAATTTCCCAATCAGGAACTGGGTAGATTATTTACAAATTGTAGTCTATTAATGTTTCATAATTAAATGGCAGAAATTGTAGTTAGTAGCATAATAAATTATGTTATACATTCAGTACATATAATTAGACTACTTTTTAATTACTTTAAGATTACTTTTGAACTACCTCATTTATCACACTGATTTAAAGAGGATAATCCTCTATCATATTAATATAAAATATTCAATTTGTTGTTATTAATAACATAAGGTCACGTAGTAAACAAATTAAATATTTCATTTGTTTAATCAGTGATTTAATTACAAACCTTACTGTAATTGTTAGAATGGTCATGGATCAGCGATCTCCACATGAAACTGATTGTAGACCAAACCGTAAGTTGTAGAGACTTGAAATTTGGAGGGATGGTAGTACTCACACCGCCGACAATGTCCCCAATCGGCCTGATGGGGGCGCTACAGAGATCAAAAGTACAAAATCGCTCATAACTCCTAAACTGTCAGTCGCAGGCTCAGTTGTCTTGTGTCGTTGGAACACTTGGCTCACGCGAGACAAAGCACGGAATTTTCGTTTTTTTGGATTTTTTTGCAAAACCTACTTTTGGGAACTAGTCCTAGTTGTTTCGCCCGATCCAAACAAAATCACTGCAGAAAGATTCTCTGGGAAACTTTCAACTCACCGTCACAAAGGGACACCAAAACATTTGAAAGGGGCAGGGCTACTTTTAGTATAATGCCTATAACTCCAGAACGGAATGAGATATATTCACCCAACTCAGAACACTTATGTAAAAGCTTAATCTGAGGTAGCAAACCAAAATGATTGTGGAGCTTGGCCACTTGGTGGTGCTATAAGAGGGAAAAAACATAAAAATGGCTATACCTATGCATACATTTGTGATACCAACATGAAAATCTCTGTGCACGGTCTTGGTCCAAAGCGCCACAAGTCTCTATAAAGACATTTGCGTATCTCCAAAAAGATGGCGCCATTGGCTGATGAATTTTGAGCACCTATTAGACATGGTGGAGGCCGATTGGAACTAAACTCGGTGGGCCTGTTTAACTCACGGCCCCAAAGTTCGGTGAGTAATTTGAAAGAAATCGTCCACTGGGGGTGGCGAATACATGCGATATTCATATCATATGACATAACTCATCATTCCGGACAACTTTTCTTCTAGAACCACTGCTGTCAATCAAATCGTTTGTTAAATGATTGAGAAGTTGTAAAAAAAAAAAAAAAAAACGTTTGCTAACTTTTTCTAGACTCTCTACATCAATACATATAAAAAATGTTGAAATGTAGCTTTTGGGAAGCAATAACGGGGTCATTTAGAAAAGGGGCCTGTCAAATTTACCCCAAATCCTATAAAGTCTAAAGGAAAACTCAAAACTTCACGAAACTGAGCTGAGCACATGCGACAGGTGATTCTAAAAAAACATGCAAAGTTTTAAGGGGATGGGACCACAGCTGGCACTATAACAGTCATAAACATTACAAAATGGTAATTTTGCTACATTGTCTTTTTTTTCATATGTGCTTAAATGTTTTAAAGAACTTGAATGCCAGTAATCACTGCTTGCAACTATATTTATTATTGTTATTGATGTTATTAATTATTTATTTTAATTTACATTTTCATGATTTGTTAATTATTAGCTTTTCATTAAACTCACAAACCCCCGTTGTTTTGGGAAACCTTGACATCATTTAATGTTTAAACTATTCCTTTTATATTACAACTTGTCCAAGAGAAATGCAGTGCAGTGGATACTAAATGGAGGAGGCCTGTTGTTTTCTAATGGACAATGCATCACAATCATTTAAAGTAAATAGTTTGCATTACAGGGATGCAGCAGTTGGACTCACTGTCCAGCAGTGTTTGTTCCCATCTCCTCCTCTTGTCTGGATGTCCTGGGTTGTCTTGTCTGGTACAAGGCCTCAATTCCTGCAGAGCTCTGGGCTGAGCTTTTGGCTCAGTTACAAAAGTGACCAACTCCACATGTGATGGAATCAAACCAGCATGGCTTTTTGTTTTTTCCTCATGTGTGTAACACTGTTTTGTTTTCTAAGATCAGAATGCTTTGCTGTTCAGTAATCAGAGCTAAAATATGAGTTTAAATGTTTTTATATTGTTTTGACATGGTCTTAAGCAATATTAAATTGAAAACACTATGAACTATTTTCACTTCTTGTAGCTGTTTTGTCTACTGGCTTTTTACTATACCTTTTTAGTACCATAATCCATTACACATTTTAATTAATATTATCACTACTTTTAGATTACTTTTGACCTATCTCATTGATTGCATTGATTTAAATAGGATAATCTTATATCATATTGATATCAAAATTCAAAGATTAAGAAAATATATTAAATTCATTGTTAAGGTCGCCGTGATTTTGCCAAGTAAGACATATTCCTGGATCAACAATAATGTCCAAAAATACAGAATTATACATTGTATATACCAAAAAGCATAAGAATGTCAGTCATGGAATGACATTAGGGTTTATGTTTTTAGGTAGACTAGAGTTTATGAGTTAAAATGGCTTAGGTAATTCTTACAAAACACTTTCTTTTTCAAAAAAATCATGTTCAAAGAGTACTTGTAAATCTTACGTTAACCCTTATATGCTAAGATCAACTTTGTTTTCTTCATTTTTGGGACCTCAGACCCCCCAATTCTGTATGTGTTCAGTAAATGGTCAGGCTTCAAGTACTCAGCTGTTCTGTGATGGTAGTGCATCAATAAAGCACAATCAGACCCTGCCAGATCAATAAAATCAAACCTCATCCCGGTCAGACATTAATTATCTAATAAATGGCATTTGGTGGCTCTCTGCATGTGAGTCAATCAGTTTGAAGTGACAGTGTGTCCTCTAGATTCAAGCTGAGATTGGGATTGTACCACAGGGTTAACTTGCACAAGGCTTTTCATGTAGAATTAGCCCTTGAAAGATTTTGTGTTATTGGATCAATAGGAACTATAAAATCGCATAGATCGCATAAACTGTAGAACTGTAAGATTGCATAAATAGGTATCTCTGCATCTGTCTTTTTCTTGGGCATTACAAGGCATCTGTTTGGAATAAATGCCAATTTGGAAACAAAGCCCTCTGCTCAATTATGCAACCTACACATTTGTGGAAATGAACCCAAACATTTTGTCTGCAGATTCCGGAATAAAAAGGGGAGTGCCGAACCCTTGCCAAAGCCTTATTTACACTCTGATGTCTCAGCACTTCCTCACGCCTCATCCAATATTGTCTCTCCGACTTAATTACTCATACTGCCAGTCAATAGTCTTTGCATGACAGACATAGACATAACGTCTGACTGTCAGAAATTAAATTACTGCTGATTTCCTGTGTAAACGGCTACGCTTATAGCTGAGGCTTGTGTTCCTTTGTGTTGGAGCGTATTTACTTAAACATTTCTAACATCCTGGCACACTGTTCAGGGGGAAGGATTCATTCCTCAGTCTCATCCATTGCCTTTTAGTTTTCCCATTGATGGATGACATCATTTGTCACACTATGACTGAACTACCATCTAAATCATGTTTAAAAGGTACTTACGTCATGTAAGTATTAAGTTTGACAGTTGAATTCAGTCAATCAAATGCAGAGAAATTTGTTGTGGCACGTTTGGTTTGTCAGACACGCTAAGAGATTCTAAAATGACAGGAATACTGATTGCATATAATCTGGATTACGTAATCACATTCCAAAACTAATACTTGTAATTAGATTATATTACATTTTTAAAATACTCATATTCAGACTACAGTTATTTTCATTACACGATTACATATTATTCACACAATAGCAATTAATTATTCATAATTTAATGATTCTCTCTTTTCCTTTCTGAAATCATCTACCACTTCATATCCATTCAGAAAGTTTTTCAGTTTTGTGGATATTCACACAAAGACCAGTCACTAGTAGTGAGGTGCCTAAACTTACTCAGAAATTACACACATTTCACCACTGGATTTATGAAAATCTTTTCAGTTTTAAGATATATTTTCTCAGCATTCCAACATTGCACGATGAACTGATGTTTATTTGAATTATCACTCATCTGAAAATTAAACCATGTATTATAATGTCTTTGGAAGGCTTTTGTCTTTCACAGTGCATAAACTTAATAATACTAAAACTATAACTAAATTAGTTTTCACTGAAGCATCATTATGTTCAGATCCATAGTGAATCATTAAATCAATACATATCCATGATATACACATAAAATGGTGTAGAAACAATTTTGAAAAAAGTTGCTAGTAATAAAGAAATGGCAACATTTCTTTCTGAAATACATAGACTGAAATTTTATTTACTTGTAAAACATATTTGTTTTATTAACAAAACCTTTTGTTTTTTGACTGTGTATATTGTGTTTTTCATCTTACTCATCCTCTTCTTTCCCATGACTGTCATTGCCTTCTGTCTTCTTCTGTTTTTCTGTTTTCATACAGTAAACTCTAAATATGATATATATCCAGACACCATAATCCTCTTCAATTATGGTTTTATCAACACAGTCACGCTCAGCATTCTTTGTGCTGTGTAATTTAAACCGACCTGGCCTGGTGAGGACATCAGTTGCCTTTTGTCACTGCCCTGTTTTTAAATTCATGACCTTGAGTTACAATTATACCCTATCTATGGAACATTTCTGGCCTGGAATCCTGCAAATAATGAAATGTTCCTTCACTCACTCTCTCTCTCTATCTCTCTCTCTCTCACACACACACACACACACACACACACACACACTTTCTCTCTCAATCTCACACTCTCCTGCTGAAACGCTTGTGGAAAATCCCTTTGGGCGAGGTGGAGGTTTATTGGAAATTTGATTATAATTGTATTCATTTTTTTTTTTTTTTTTTTTTTAATGTGCTGTCATGAGTTTTACTTCACGAGAACCCGTTTTACATGCCTTCAGATTATAAGGTTCATGCTACACATACCTTCAGGTTAGGTTTTATCTAACCTTCCCTAAAAGCAAAACAAATTCTGGGTCAGGCACACTTCAGACAATATAAATAAAAATTAAACATTTTATATGTAAAATACAGAGAACATGATAATTATAGATGTTTGAGATGAAGAAAAGCATAAATCTGTAAAAATGCATTTGCCAGGCTATTTAGAATGTTGAGTGTAACCTTTGTATTCATATTTTTTTTTTTTATTATTATTATTTAAAATTATTCACCCCTTGCAAAATCTTGTGAAAATGTGACTAATTTTAACAAATAATAGAGATCATAAAAAAAGCATGTTATTTTTTTATTTAGTACTGTCCTGAGTAAGATATTTTACATAAAAGACATTTTAGTCCTCAAGACCCCCCCCCCCCCCCCAAAAAAAAAAAAAAAAAAAAAAAAAAAAATGAAATTATTAAAATAACCCCTTCAAAAGTTTGGGAACCCTTGGTTTTCCAGCATCTTTTGTATATTTTGAACCCTTTCTAGCAGTGACTGTGATTTTGAGATCCATCTTTTCACACTGAGGACAAGTGAAGGACTCAAACACAACTATTACAGAAGGTCCAAATGCTCACTGGTGCTCCAGAAGGAAACACGATGCATTAAAAGCTGGGGAGTGAAAACTTTTGAACAAAATGTCAATTTTTTTCTTACTTTGTTGATATCTTTTTTTTTTTTTTTTTTTTTTTCTGGTTCCCATTTAGTACTGCCCTTCGGAAGCAACAGAAGATACTTTCATGTTTCCCAGAAGACAAATAAAGTACAATTTACCTTGATCTGCAAAAGTTTTCCTTCTGGAGTATCAGTAAATGTTTGAACATTTTTTAATAGTTTGGTTTGAGTCCATCAGTTGTCCTCAGTGTGGGTTCCCAAACTTTTCAAGGGGGTTATTTTAATAATTTCAGCTATTTTTGGTCTTGTGGACTATATGTAAACATCTTTTATGTAAAAAAATCTTACTCAGGAAAGTACTAAATAAAAAAACAGCATGTATTTTATATGATCTCTCTTATTTTGTTAAAATGATTTACATTTTCACAGATTCTGCAAGGGGTTCCAAAAATTCTGCATGTCATTGTGTGTGTGTGTGTGTGTGTGTGTGTGTGTGTGTATATATATATATATATATATATATACATATATTAAAAAGATATATTTAACTGTAAACCCTGTACAATATTTTGGTGTGCTCCCATCCTGTGGTTTATTCTCATTTGTAAACATCAGTCTGCACAGCTCAAGCCCAGAGAGCCAATTACACACATTAGAACTGCAACTGACCGTAAACGGATGTGACTGCTCCAGGTCAGGGTCAGATGAAGACCATCTCCCTGTCAAAGTCAACTGAAAGACAAACGGACGTCGCTGGACATTGACTTTACAGCAGAATCCAGTGCAGAGGGAGGGGTCAGTACCTTAATCACATTAGAGGATATTCAGCATGCTTGATAACTGTATTAGCACTCAACCTGCAGAGGTAATTACATCACCAGGTTAATACCAGCGTTCAGCCTTTTATAATCTCATTCTGCTTAAAGTGGGAGAGCCAAGCTGTTAAAGCTGGTTTATTGGGTTAGTCACTATCATTTTCAGCAATTCAATGGGATTTCAACAGAGTTCAATGAGTGATGTGCCAGCCTGCTGCATCCCCAAGGAAATCAAAAACAAATCGAACATGATGAGAGAATCAAAAGCATCATTCATCCATCAAAACAGTGCATCTATCATCCTCTCAAGAACCTCAGTATTACATTTGTGTCTTTCACATAAAAGACATACATATATTTGCATTATTCCTCAACGTGGAAGTAAGACTATGGGCGAAACTTAAAATAACGAGCATAACAATGTGTTTTGAGAAAAACAAGCTGTTTTGTATAGCTAAAAACAGTTGGATGCAGATGAGACTGGATAAAAATAGGTAAGATAGAATGAAAAACATTAATTTTCTCCTCCAATTTCAAAATCGTCCAACATTTTTGACTTACTTTGCACGTTAGGTTTGTAAACACTGGGTTGGTACTTCTGCCTGTGTCACATGTGACCTTTCCAATGTGGCTACGTAATTTCTACCTATTCTTTGGTTGGGGTCTTGTAGAGCCTTTTAAAGCTGCATTGAAACTGCAATTTGGACCTTCAACCCATTGATTCCCATTGAAGTCCACAGTATGGAGAATAATCCTGGAATGCTTTCCCTCAAAAACCTTAATTTTCTTAATGACATGAGGGTGAGTATATCAGGAAATTTTTATTCTGGAAGTGAACTAATCCTCTAACTTAAGCTGAAATTGTATTTATATAGATAAAACAGAAAAAAAAAAAAAATGAAATACATGAATAGCTCTTTAGAATTCCCAAGTGGACATCCATTGCACATTGCTTGGTGTTCTTCTAAAAATTTTGATTCAGATTTGTGATTTGCAAAATAAATCATTCAGACACCTTTGTACTTCATCACCATACATCTCCTTCAGTTGTGTCTCACTTTCCTAGGGAATTCTGGGTATCTAGACCAATCAAAAGACAAAATTCACAATCATTTTAATTTGTCAATTATTACAGCAAATGATTTCATTAATTTCAGAAACAGTACCCCGCCATCCATTCCCAATGGTCTACAATGTAAGAAATGTTAAATTAAAAAGATAAATAATTAATCATGAGACTGAATAAAATGTCATTACACATTAGGCTTTATAAATATCTTACTCAAAATGAATTTATCACCAACACAGTTCACCTCTTTTTTTATGTTATTACTGTGTTGTCAGTTATGCTGAAATGGGTCAGCCAGAAAACTGATTATATATTTCCAATTTAAAGCTGCAAAAGGAGAACTTGAATTAACATCTCATCCATTAGCAAACGATGCCTCTAAACAACACGTAGCTGTTCACCGGTATTGAATTACACTGTGGATAAAAATGATTGATTTGAATGTGAAGAGATTAGCGGACAAGGCTAACCCATCCATCACAAAAGAATCATTACAAACATAATTCTCTGCCAGACAACACAAACAACATGAGGCATCCCAGACAAACACAAGAATTGCAAACTAACTCTCCGTTTCCACCATTGCCCCTCTTCCCTGATGTTTACCCCTCCTGGTCATTTTTTTTTTGCCTGTGTGTGCTTTGTAAATTCTGCACAGAAGCATCTCACTGACTTTGAAAGGCTAAAGCTTTGAGGGTCCTAGTCAAGACCCCCGATAGCGACTGCTCTATTCTCAAAGCCTGTGCAACTGTACTAAACTTGAGCTCAATGTGCATCCATATTTATATAAAAATGTGTGGTGCGCAACCCAACACAACTGCCCTAAATCTGAGAAATTCTCTTTTAAAGAGTGAATCTTGACATAATGCTTTGAAGAAACAATGCATGACGTAATTAACCCAGGACGCTGAGGTGCTCCAGGAAGCATCCATTTTTAATGTGTCAGCCACTACTCAAGACGAGGTAGAAAAACACATCTCTTCATGCTAATGAAACTAGGGAGAAACTACAGCCATGATATTGACAAGAAAGATGTGTTACTAATCAATACCCATCTTGATTCTGGAACAACACTCTTATACGTAGCACTTTACTGTCTTGTTCCGCATTTACAGTGGAGATCAAAAGTAGAGAACAACCTATAATATAGTTTTTAAGCAAATTTTATACATTAAAATACAAAATTAGAGAACACTTACAGATACCTCCAAGTTTATTGGTGTTAAATTGGCACCTAGCGTTAATTCTTTAATAATATGACCAATATGGCATCATGCCTCTAATTTTCACTGAGATTGCAAAATGGCAGGCTGCACTAAGCTGACTAAAACCCTGTGACAAGAGGTTGTCCAGATGAAGGCCAAAGGGATGACCCTTTCAGCCATTGCAAGAGAAGTTGTTCATTCCAAATCTGAGATTTCTCAAATATTGGAGGTTTACAATGAGACTAATTCATTCAGGTCCTCCAGAAGGGCTGGTCATCCATGTAAGACAAACATGAAGACAGGATAATGCGGAGACTCTTAATGGGGAAGCGGTTCAACACTGCAGATGGAATTGCTTGCCAGTTTAGCGCTGAACAGGGTAAGGATCTCGGCCTCGGCATGGTTAACAGAAGACGGATTGAAAGTGCACTCTGCAGTGACCAAGCCTTTCATCAGCAGAGAGAATTAAAAGTCTAAGCTCACATTTGCTGAGAAACATGTTGTGTGGAGCAACATCTTTGTGGAGCAAAAACCCATCAGACCCAAAAAAATTAAACTTGCTCTCATCACTAATGTGAACATTGGTTATTTTAGCAATGATAAAGCACAGCTCAACTGACCTATCGGTAAGCCCCGCCCCCCCTTAGTTACCGCTGCTCCCTTGGACAAACAAACAGAGTTGCCCACTGTCTTACAATGACAGCTGCCAGTGTGAAAACCTTGTCCGAAAATGTTTCTGATCAATTTTGAACACAGAAGGACCACATCTCATCGAGGAGCATTCAAGTAGGGCTTAAATATACCATGGAGGGATATATAAATGATTTTAAAATAAATATGGTGAGTTACTTTGAGCGAGGGTTTACAGATGGCAATGCAAACAGGAGAAATCTCATGTTGCAGTCGTCACAATCACAATAATCCAGGATCAACACTGTTAGTGTACCGCAGTGTAACTAAGATGAATTAAAATACATTTATTCAGTTTAATATGGAGAGGCACTGAAACGTAAACCTTCGTTTATGTGTTTTTGACCTACCCCCATGAAGCGAGAATAAGTCAGCTGAGGTTTGTACGTTAGCCTGGACTCACTAATTTTAACGTTAGCTACTATTAGCCAAAGATATTAATGATATTAACAGGCATTAACTGCTAACAGACATTAACTAATGAAAACAGTAATTTAATGAGAGTATGGCAACCAGAAAATGAACATTGAATATTAAAATAAATTCCAAATTCCATTGCCAATCCTCTCAGGATACCTGGAATCAGTGTTACAAGTACCCCAGGCACAACGTTTTATTATTTTTGTAGCATAAACACCATCAAAACAACAAAGCTTCGGATCTTCCACTGTTTCTCTATGGCGCTGAAACCTAAAAATGTCAGAGTTCCACTTCGTGCAGCTGATACTCAACTGCCATTGGCTCATCTGCGTTCGAGGGGCGGGGCTTACTGATAGGTCAGTTAGAAACTACTTTCAAACCAAGAAGCTTTCTGTTGTCCAACATGCCCAATTTGAACCAGCTGCGAAATCTGTGTGGTAAAATCTTTCACCCTCACTCAAAATTCCCATTGTCTGGATTCCAATTGAAATGGCTGTATTTTTTCCACAAAAATTTACCAAACAACAGTAAATGTGACAACATCAAAAAGAGATGTTTTTAAGAATCCAAAGGCTTGCTGAATGTAAAACCCTCCAAGAGAATCTTGTTAGAGTTATCATGTTAGTCTCACTTGGTCCCTGTCCTGTTATCAACCTTTACTAGCAAAGCATTTGGAGTTTTATATTGGTGTGATTTATGTGGACTTGCGGCACATTAATGATGCTAGCAAGACTCGCCCTTCATTCATATTCATGAACAACTGTGAGGAGAGGCTGAACAGAGGAAGGGGGAGGGGAATGGAGATTCTGCCAAAACTCTTGCAGGCACAGGCCTGGAGAGCAACAATGCCAGTCTACCAGCCCACAACCAGGTGCCCACATGTAGGATTGTCCAAGTACTTGAGTCACACACAAAAGACTCACTAATGAGTGTAATAGAGCTATTAAATTAAGGCAGCACTTAAGAAATATCACCAGTATGACATTATTTGCTTTTGAGTTAGCTAATAATGCATAACAAAACATGGTGAATATTGATCTTAGATAGACAGCATATATATTGAAATGAAAACTATACATTACAGACTTTTCAATATGTTGTAGGCTACAGTTCATGTAAGTTGAATTTAAAAACAATATTTTTTTCATGAATAATACAGCAGGCTATACAGTAAAGACAAATGAACTGTTGAATGTATAATAGTGAATAAAAAAAGGAAATTCCATCAAATGAAAGTTAATTCCACTGGGCCCTGTCAACACAAACTCTTAAGCAACTCTCTGTACCACCCCATACAATGTCACTTCCTGGCCCAGTTCAGTATCATCTATTTCAATAAAAGAAGCACCAGGACTTCACTTCTTATTAACCATTATGTCCTGATCAATGAGCTGTAGCCTTAAAACAGCTGACACCTAATTAAAGGGGCAATATGTGTGTGTGTGTTCGGCTGTAACAGCAGTCAGGTAACCAGCGGTAATTAAACCTTGGAAGATATGTCTGTCCAGAGCCCGGCGAGGTGGGAGGTAAACTAGACAGTTCAAAATGAATGGTTAGCTTGTCTCCAGAGCCAGAGTCTAATTTGCTCCACCAGACAAATCAATAGAACAATTTCATCTCGGGCACTTGAGGAACAATGAACACAAAAAAATAATGAAACATAACAGGCACATCTTTGGGGAGAGGGCCGTGTTACGTCTTTTTATAAAGCCATCGAGAAAACAATCTGACAGGTTTATTGCTCAATGGGAGGATTTTTCTCGTTTTCCACAAATTCACCTGAGTTTCTCAAAGTTTGAAAAATGTATAGTGCTGAGCAGGGATCACCAATTAGCAGACCCCAGATTAAGACCATTAATCATACCGCATAAATTAACAAGCCGGTTATGCCATTTTTTGCACTGCAAAAGTGACTATGAAGCTGCATCTGAAACAAAATATACAATTACAAAGTGCATTTACAACTGTTATGTCCTATAAATCCTATTCATATTTTACAATATTACTGTTTATCCTCGTATTTTTCGTCTGTGCAATCTGGGTAAGCATAATAATACATTTACCAAGATATATACTGTATATTTATGACTTACAGACCAAAAATATTTGAATTGTAGTATGCATCTAGTGTATTATAAATTTCTAAAAATATAATACTGAGAGTCAATAGTCTTTTGCAACCCTAGACTACAAATTTGCTGACTACCACTCACAGCAACATCTAAATCCAAGTTATAACTCACTGTCTCCATTTCATGACATGTGTTGGCTACCCTATATTCACTGACATCTCCAGCTGTCAGTTTGATTTCTACAGGTTTCAGCACTTCTATGTGTGATCTGTGATACTGGGTGAGGGCATTCACAACTATTCCTCCCGATCAGCTTTTGAGCTTACAGTAAAACAGAATTTCACATCATGCAGCAGTGCTGAAGTCAGCATCATGAAAGAGCATCCATTAAATCTAGCGTTATGATTTTCAGCGGCCTTAGGGATTTCCTACGTTTCTTCTCATCAAGCAACCATGCTGTAAAAGTAAAATAATTAGCTATCCAATAAGTTATGAGTTTCTTCAGACCTTTTGATACTGAAGAGAACGGCTGAAGACCCCGGTGAAACTCTTGCTGTATTATAAAAGGTCAAATTGAGTCTTTCACTCACTGCTTCATATAGGAGAATAAGATGTTCTGGAAAGATCAAACATGAAACCTAATTGGCCTATATATAGGACCTGCTGTATAAAGTATAAAAAATAATTAGTATGCTCACTTCCTTTAGTAATTAAAAACTGTACAGTAATGAAGCACTACTTGTGAAGGTGATGCTAATAGGCAGAGATGATAGATAGATAGATGACAGCTAGATGGATGGATAGAAAGATGGACAGACAGATAGATAAATGGACAGATAGAAAAACAGATAGACAGCTAAATACATAGACGGACAAACAGATGGCTAGATAGATAGATAGATAGATAGATAGATGGACAAAAATACAGATGGACTAACAGATAGATAGCCAGCCAGCCAGCCAGCCGGACGGACTGTGGATAGACAGACGAACGGACAAACAGACAGATGGACGAACAGACAGACAGATGGACGGACGGACGGATGGATAGACCAACGAACAGACAAAAAGACAGATCGACAAACAGATAGATATACAGACAGACAGACAGACAAATGGACAGATAGAAAGACGAATAGACAGGTAAATACATACACAGACGGGTGAACAGACGGACAAACAGACGGCTAGACAGATAGCTAGATAGACAGACGGACGGATAGACGAACGGACAAAAAGACAGATGAACAAACAGATAGATAGATAGATAGATAGATAGATAGATAGATAGATAGATAGATAGATAGATAGATAGACAGACAGACGACTGGACAAAAAGACGGATAGACAGACGGATAGACAGCTAAATACATAGACAGGTGAACAGACTGAAAAACAGATGGCTAGACAGACAGATACGGACAAAAAGACGGACAAACAGAAAGATAGACAGACAGACAGACAGATAGACAGATAGACATATAGATAGATAGATAGATAGATAGATAGATAGATAGATAGATAGATAGATAGATAGATAGATAGATAGATAGATAGATAGATAGATAGATAGATAGATAGATAGATAGACAAAAATACAGATGGACTAACAGATAGATAGGCAGCCAGCCGGACAGACTGTAGATAGACAGACGAACGGACAAAAAGACAGATGGACAAACAGATAGATATACAGACAGACAGACAAATGGACAGATAGAAAGACGAATAGACAGGTAAATACATACACAGACGGGTGAACAGACGGACAAACAGACGGCTAGATAGACAGACGGACGGATAGACGAACGGACAAAAAGACAGATGAACAAACAGATAGATAGATAGATAGATAGATAGATAGATAGATAGATAGATAGATAGATAGATAGATAGATAGATAGATAGATAGATAGATAGATAGATAGATAGACGACTGGACAAAAAGACGGATAGACAGACGGATAGACAGCTAAATACATAGACAGACAGGTGAACAGACCGAAAAACAGATGGCTAGACAGACAGATACGGACAAAAAGACAGATGGACGAACAGACAGATAGACAGACAGACAGATAGATAGATAGATAGATAGATAGATAGATAGATAGATAGATAGATAGATAGATAGATAGATAGATAGATAGATAGATAGATAGATAGATAGATAGATAGATAGATTGATAGATAGATTGATAGATAGTCGGATGGTTAGATGAACAGAGAGGTAGATGGATACACATAGACAGATGGACAGACAGATAGACGGATGGATGTATGGATGGATAGATGGATAGATGGCTAGACAGAAAAAAAGAGGTGGTTCGATGGCTGGATGAATGGATAGACAGGCAGATAGACAGATATATATATATATAATATATACAGACAGGCCGATAAACAGACAGACAGATAGATAGACTGACATAGACTGATCCTTGTTTCCATCCTGATAGCAAAATGATTTCATAATGCTGATGACATGAAAATAAACAGGAAGACAATGAATAATGTCTCAGCTCATTTTAATGCGGTGTAAATTACTTTTGCTCTGCGCAGCTGCATCATATGTTTAGAGATTCATGCATGATTTTATCCATCCTCAGATGGTTTAATGAAGTCCATTGGTCCTTTGATTAACATTATTCAGAGTGGATATGAACTAACACTTTATGCTGAGGAATAAGAAAAAAAACAATAGTTCCTGATGTTTATTTCATGGTGGAAGCCTAGAAGAACTTTGAAAAACACATGAAAACCACTTTCAACATGTTGGTTTTGAGAGAGAAACGAGAAAGTGTGGCCAGTTTCACCTCACTCTATTTGTAGTTGCCTACTTTAATGTTCAAACTCTTCGCAGAAGCAAACATTTTTTTCACAAAGGTGACTCTGCTGCATCTAAAGATGTTCAAAGCACATTCCTTCCCTTTTCTCTTTCGCTTTTTATGTGCAGACAGCCAATTTGTTTGCCAAAGGAGGTTACAATATGACCTTCTGCGCATTCTCTGGTAGAGGAAGCAATCAAGCTGCAGCCAAATCAAATGTCCACCTGCGAATGAAACATAATCAGGAATAGACGCCTTCCAGTGAGAAGAAGGGCACAAAGAGCACACGAAAAAAGACTCAATTTGTGCATTCCATCCAAGAACAAGCAAAACTCATGAATTCAATTCATCTTATCATGTTTCTATAATGGAGAGCAGACTGTGAGGAAGAAAATACAGTTAACCTGTGGCTGAGATGGAGACTACATTTAGAGCATTCCCCCTTAACTTCTAGCCAAACATCAAAGCAAAGAACACGTTATAATTCACTCATAATGACTCTTTTAATGACTAAAGTTGAATTGTTTTTTTTCTTTTTTTTTTTTAGATGGATTAAAAGCGTATGTACTAAGGTTATCCCATTTTGATGGTAAATATTGGTGGTTAATTACATTAGTAAGGTAAAAAGTACATGCTTTTAAAAATGGTCCCAGGATGCAAAGCTGCTTATCCCAGCAGTAAAAGGGCACGTCATCAGCAACAACAGCATTAATCAGTTTTGCTTGGGTATGTGGGGGGCTACATGACCTTCATTCCCTGTTGATTTTTTTGTTGTCACTGTTACATTAAAGCAGTTTAACATGCATGAAGAATATCCCACCAACCAAGGATGGTGAAAGGTGGCCACCTCCCAGATCTAGCCCCTCGCTCGATTCCCTCGGCCCCTTTCCGGCTCACTGAAGTGGGAAGAAACAAGGGTGCCACTTTGCCATCATAGAGCCCCCAGCCCACCAGATGGCAGATGCTGGGAGCCTGCTGCAAGGCCAGTCCGCTCAATGAAACTTTATTGGGGAGGTGGCCATACGAGGTGAATAAACGTCCATGGACAGGCTAATTAAAAGGATCTTTTTCATTAGAGAAGTCCATCTGTTAGTAGCAAAGGCCCAGTGGAGTTTAAGCTCCTTGTATGGATATTCACACTAGATGCCATTAAATCCCTGTATTAGATTGTTGATTATTTTGGCTGGGATTAGAGATATACACATATACATAGTTTTATTCAGCAAGGATGCCTTAAAATGATTAAAAAAAAAGAAAAAAAAAAAAAAAAAAAAGATGTAGATTATTAAAAAATCTATTTTAAATAAATGATGTTCTTCTGAGTACTCTATTCATCAAAGAATCTTGAAAAAATTGATCATGGAGTCGACAAAAATATTAAGCATTGTAGCAGTTTTCCACTACGATAATAATAAGAAGAAATATTTCTGAAGTAGCATTATACAATTTCTGTGACACTGAAGAATCGAGAAACGGCTGCTGAAAATTTAGCTTTGCCATCACAGATATAAATTTAAAAAAATATTAAAATAGAAATGAATAATAATATTTCACAAATTTACACTTTTGCAATCAAGACTGAAAAAACAACGCCAGAATGAAGCCAGAAGTTCTGAAATTTAAGACAGATTTGGCCCAGAATCTGTTGCTATCTGGAAAACAAGAATACTAATGCAAATTTGTTAAGCCACAGTAACAAATTATTAATGATTAATCGCCTATTTTCATTTTTTAAAAACACACTAAAATACATTTTAACTTTTTGAGAGGCAAATAAAAAGATACATCACGTATAAGTCGCATTTTATTGTATTCAGAAAACGTCAGGCCTAATAATGTTATAATGTACCAACATTATGAACTATTTTAGTTTCCCTCACTTTACAACAAATTGTTTAAATTTAACCGTAATCAGAACAGAACAAGAATGAAAAAAAAATAATTATATAATTCTAATTGATAAATACAATTGCAGTATATAGGCTAGGCTCGGCTATTTACAAGCCAAAATAAAGGGAAATTGAAGGTAAAGTTGGACTTATATCCTACCTCTCTCATTCGGCACAAATCCAAATATTTCCATATTCGCGATGTTTTTAAAGCTAAAATATTATTTATTAGGTAAAATAGGTGCTATGTGCGGCGTCGGCGCAATCAAACAGCGAAAACATACAATAATTTTTGGTCATACAGTAAGGCATCTGAAACTACAAAGTGTTAGCAATTTAACGATTCAAGAATATTATTGAAGTTTATTAGAATTATTTCTGTGCTCTCCCGTTCCTATTTCGCTCTGGAAACTGAATGAAAAAATATTTTAGCCAAGAATGAACCGAAGTGAATACATTTTGTTTTTAATCCATGTATTTAACAGCCTGGGAGATCTTCCCAATGCAGTACCCTGCATCACAGACAAACATCAGAGCGCCCACTCCGGAGATGGCCCTAAGGGGGCACAGTGACCGAGGTGGCCGGGCCGGGCCCCCTGAGGCCCCCCGTGGCGCTGACGCTGAATATATGAGTTAAAATCTGCATTACTCATCTTAAACATGCTAAATTTAAAAAAAAAAATGCTAATGACAAACCATAAGAAGGAATCTTATGACTGATAACTGAATTTTAATAAATATGTTTCATAAACTATGAAAAACGACAGCACTGAGCATGTGCCTGAAACAGAAGTCATTAAAATGCAAGACATATACACACTGAATTCTGCCATCACATACAATCTTCTTTCCTTGTATGCAAACAATTTAATACTAATTTATTTCCTTTCACCACAAGACGCTCAAGCTTTGAAATCGACATTTCCCAAATGACCAGACCTACAAACATTGCATTCTGCATAACAAGCAGAATGCAGTTGTCTGATTCTAATCTCAAGCACTGCATTCCGAACACTGATTATAGTGCGGTCATGTGTGCGGTCTGAAGGAGGAAAATGCTGCAGATGAAAGCTCTAGCTGTCGTGCAACAACTGCAGTGTGAAAGCTACATATTTCGCAACATATGGGATTCATGGGTGTCTGTGACAACATAAAAGCGCACAAACCAAAGTCCAGCAATCTAAATCATACTGTTTGTCATGGTTGATGTTCTAAAATTCTGAATTTCAACAACTTGTTCATAAAGCATTCAATAAAGCAAATTCACCCAAAAACTTAAATGTCTATCATCATTTACTCATCCTTATGCCATTTCAAACGCATATGAGGGTGTTTTCTTAAATAGAAACTGAACATGCTGATCATTTTTCAAGCTTTTCTTTAGGAAGATTTACCTGTTGCTGCTTCTTCTGCTTCTTCTACACACCGACATAAAAGATGCATTTCTACCACCTACAGGACTGGAGTGTGAAGCACCAAAATTTCACACCTTAGACACCATGGCCACAATCCACTTCACGAGGAACCAAGCCTGCGTCCCAATGTGCATACTATCCATCCTAAATTCTATGTGATTTTCAATACTATTTAGGGCAGATAGGGTGGATAGTCTGCACACTGGGATGCAGTGCAAGTCTGCTTTATATGTACACTTTCAGGCCATCCATTGACCACTATACAATACGATTGTGACGTCACCTCAGATCGTGTTTAATGCTGCGTACCAGGCAGGTTTTTGAGCTAGTAAGTCACGGCTTCAAACCACGACTCACGACTTTGTAGCGTTCGAGGCTTATGCTCATTCACAAATCATTTCTATCGCCAAAGGTGCTTACTCATTGCTTGTTTGAGGTAAAAGGAGGAGGAAAACGGAGCATAAGACAAGAGAAGCTGTTATACCTTTTATTTTACGTTATTTATATATTTGGAAATTTGTAAGGGCTGCCATTGTTGGTTTGTGCGCTATGTGACGTCAGAGCATGGAACTGGGAGTACATCGATCTAGTACGAGTTCATGGGTGGGAAGTCACAGGTAGAAGGTTGGAAAAACACGGGTAACAGGTTGCCTGGAACACAGCAGAATTTATCCCCACTTCAAACAACTCTGCATATAAATTATTTTATTTTATTTTTTTAACTTTCACAATAGCCCAAGCATACGTTGGAATGCTGCATCAAACTAATTTGTAAGGGAAACAAATGTAAATGAGTAAAGACTGAGAACAAAGTTTGAAATTGGCTTGAAAAAGCCTAGCCTGAAAGTTTGAGGGCGTTGTAAAAGCTTGAAGTTTGAATTTAGATTAGAGAGATGTTGCTAACATGTTGTTAGCATGTTTCTAGCATAATTTTAGCACAATTAACATGTTGCTGTTATGTTTATAAAAAAAAATTTCAGTGATGTGTATGTTGTTAGCATGTTGCTAACATGTTTTTAACATGAATCGCATGTTTTATCATGAGTATGTTGCTAGCATGTTGCTCTCATTATTAATAAAATTTCTAGCATGCGAATAAAATGTTGTTAATATGCTTTGAGCATGATTAATACATAGTTAGCACATTGTTACCATGTTTTAACATATTTAACATGTTTCTAACATGATTAGCATGTTGCTAGTATGTTTCTAGCTTGATTAACATGTTGTTAGCACATTGTTAGCATGTCCCCAACATGTCTAACCACTACCATGTTGCTAGTACATTTGAGCATTATTAGCATTTGTTAGTAATTGTTAGAATTTTCTAATGTGATTATCATGTTGATAACATGTTTCTAACATGATTATTATGTTAGGTTATAATAAGGTTTTAGCATGTTGCTAATATGTTTTTATCATGACTAGCATGTTGCTAACATGTTTCTAGCCTGTGTCTAACATGATTAACATGTTTCTGACATGTTTCTAACATTATTAGCATGTTGCTAACAGTTTCTATCATGATTAGCATGCTGTTAGCACATTGTTAGCATGTTCCTAACATGTTTCTAATATTATTAACATGTTGATAACATGTTTCTAGCATGATTAGCATGTTGTTAACACATTGTTAGCAGGTTCATGATTAGCATGTTGCTAGCATGTTTTTAACTTGATTCAACCAACATGAATAAAAAAATTACTATATTACTATATCAGCTGATATACTAAACAAAAAACAGCATGAAACGAGCTAAAACCATCAGATTCAGTAAAAAAACAAAAAAAAAACAACGGGTCTTAGCTGGTTTAAGCTGGAATAAACTGGGTTTAGCTGGTCTCCCAGCCTGGCTATGCTGGTCGAGCTGGTTTTAGCTGGTTGTTCTAAGTGGTCTCCCAGCCTGACCAGCTAAGGAAGTGGTTTTTTTTTTAACTTAGTTAAAACCAGCTGATTTAGCATAAAAATACTGGTTGTCTTAGGCAGGTTTTAGGGAGTTGTTAAGATGTGATATACCAATAGACAGCTTAAATACACCATAAGTCTCATTGTATGAAAGTTTTCACTCCCACAATGAAAGTCTATGGGATTTTTGGTGGTTTTTCTAGTCTAGTTTACAAAATCCGTAAGTCGGCTTAGTTAGAAAAGATATACCACATTAATTGCTCAAGAACCAATATGTTTTTGCTAAACAATGGAGAAGCACAATAAAGATATGAGGATGCTGGCTTTAGGTTTGATTGGTTATAAGGGATTGTGTGAGCCTAATTAGCACAGTCCTCTCTCTCAGTGGTGGTTCTGCATTCTTTGTAAGGGTCACCTCTCTCTGAATACTCCTCCAGCAGCGATACTGTCTGACTGTATGCAGTAGCTCAGTTGGGGGGCGAGAGCAGAGAAAGGATAATGAAGAGGATACCTCGCCGGTTGCTGCCAGGTTGCTGTCAGTCTGGATCAGACCTGTCTCTGCCACACATCTCTATTATGCAGAGATTCTGAGCAGTGGCTGGGTTAACATAGCTGACAGGTCCCCATCCATCCACACAAAACTCATGTCACACTTGACACTCACATTTCTGCTAACATTGTAATAGTAATGACCTAACTTTAAAGGGATTGTTTGCAAATTCTGCCATTTCATTAACCACAAGCTTGGAAATTTACCAGTAGTGGACAATATATGTTTGAATGCATTAGAAAGCCTCCAATAAAACCATGTTTTCCAGCATAAGACAGCACCATACAAGAGAGTACCAAATTTACAGTCCCATGGGAAGGGTCAGCTTAAAGCAGTGGGTAGGACTGACCCGCTGGATAGTGATATGTGCATTAGTTAGGGTCTGTCAATAGTTACAGCACCCCTGAAGCAACCCTAGGCAGGGCGAGGCATGTGCGAGCACTAAATCTAACTCACACACTCGGGTAGTTTTAGGGTCTCTTTCTGAACCAGCTTGTTTTAATTACTTAGAGTAAGTGGCAGCATTTGGCTGAGTTTATTGCTCTTCTTAAAAGAGCAGGCCCCTGCTTTAGAACGCGAACTCTGCCTGATTGCAAAGCTGTAAATCCCTACTCTTGCAGCTCCTCTAACAAAGCCTGGGCTGGCTGCTGTACCCCTTGACTGGAGGGCACTCATAAATTCTTATTTAATTTTCCAACTTGCAGAGACAATGGGTGGCACAAACACAGTATCAAAGACAGAAAAAAACTGTGGAGGTCCGCATGTCGAAGAGGAAAGGACATGCAAGGAATCATATCCTATAATGTAAATTGGAAAATAAATAAATAAATATAACATTAATTCATAAATTTGAATTCATTAGTAGCTAACTTAATTAGCATTCATTTTAGTTGTAATCTAGAGTTAATTTGTATTTTTTTATTTTATTTTATTTTTGTTTTATATATGTGATACCTAAAAACATGAACAAAAAATAATGATACATTTTATTTTCAGACGTCCTCGTTACAACATATTGCTACTGAGTAATAGCAATTAACAACATGCACTTACCTAAAAACATACAAATAAAAATAATATTACATTTTATTAAGTTGGCGTTTAAAATTTAAACACTATCTCCTTTCAAGTTAAAACCACCAAACTCGGCCCAGACCTTCAGACTGGTGTTCTAATCATGCTAGAAACATGCTAGCAATATGCTAGTGACTTGCTAATCATGCTAATAACATGCTAGTAATGCGTTAATCATGCTAGAAACATGTTAGCAACATTTTAATCATGCTAGAAACATGTTAGCAACATGTTAATCATTCTAGAAACAGGTTAGCCGTGTGCTAGTAACTTGGTAACCATGCTTGTAACTTGTTAATCATGTTAACAACATGCTAGTAACATGCTAATCATGATAGAAACATGCTAGTAACATGCTAATCATGGTAAAAACATGCAAACATGCTAATAACACATTAATCATGCAAGAAACATGGTAGCAACATGCTAGTAACTTGGTAACCAATGCTAGTTACTTGCTAATCATGATAACAACATGTCAGTAATATGCTAATCATGACAGAAACAGGCTAGCAGCATGCTAACAAGATGCTAGTCACATACCAATCATGCTAAAAACATGATAGCAACATGCTAGTAACTTGCTAATCATGCTAGTAATGGTAATCATGGTAACATTCTAATAATGCACTAATCGTGCTAGCAACATGCTATTAACTTGCTAATCATGCTAGAATCATGTTAGCAAAATGTGGGTAAAATTGATAATCATGCTAGAAACATGCTAGCAACATGGTAGTAACTTGCTAGTCATGCTAGTAACATGCTAATTATGTTAACGACATCCAAGTAATATGCTAATAATGTTAACAACATGTTAGTAACATGCTAGTTACATGCTGATCATGTTAGCAACTTGCTAATCATGGTAACATCATAATATTAATGTGCTAATCATGCTAGCAACATGCTATTAACTTGCTAATCATGCTACAATCGTGTTAGCAAAATGCTAGTTACTTGCAGATTACTTGTTAGTCATGCTCAAATCTTGCTAGTTACTAGCTAATCATACTAGTAACATGCTAATTATAATAAAAACATGGAATATGCTAATCATGCTAACAACATGGAAGATGATCATGTTAGAAATGTCTTAGCGACATGCTAGTAAGATGTTAATCATGCTAGAAAACATGGTAGTAACTTGTTAATCAGCAAGATGCTAATCATGCTAAAAGCATGCTAATAATGCAAGTAACTTGCTAGTTATGCTTGAATCTTGCTAGTAACTAGCTAATCATGTAACATGCTAATTATGCTAACAGCATGTTAGTAACATGCTAGTTATATGCTGATCATGATAGAAATCTGCTAGCAACATGCTAGTAACATGTTAATCATGCTAGAAAACATGGTGGTAACTTGCTAATCATGCTAACAACATGTTAAATCACGTAAGCAATGTGTTAAATGTCAGCAACATCATCTTTCATATTTTTACAACTGTTTAAAACTTTCATGCTAGGCTTTCTCAAGTCAACTTAAAGTTTGTTCTCAAACTTTACTCATCCTTGTTACAGTCTATTAGTATTGAGTAATAGTGATTATCAACGTATACATTCTATAGATTAATGTAGTTTAATTTAGTTGCTTATAATTATGCATAAATTACTGTTATTACTATAGTAAGTACAGTAAGTATAGTAAGTAACATGTAAGTAACATGTAGTATTGTTACAACTAAACATTTTTGTACTGTTTAACCAGTTTCCGAATTAAACAAAACTAATACAAATATTAACATTAAAAATAAAAATAAATGTAATAAAATAATATGAACATTCTTCATAAATTGGGTTCAGTTGTTTTCATTAGTAGCTAAATTAATGTGCATATATTTTAGTTATTTTATAACGTTTTTAATTTTTTTTTTTATTCTATTTATTTTATATATGCGATACTTAAAACAAACAAACAAAATAATGTTACATTTTAGTTCAATATCTCCTTATTACAATGTATCAGCGCTGAGCAGTGTTGGAGAGTAACTAGTTACATGTAACGGCATTACGTAATTTAATTACAAATAAATGTAACAGTAATTTGTTACAGTTACTGAGAAAATATGTGTAATTAAATTACAGTTACTTATGAAAATGTTAAAGATTACAAATAGGGTTACATCTGAGCAATTTCTTTAAAAACCTAGGATATGTTGAATAATAATAATTTGTTGTGCTTCCTAATTGCAAGTGGTGCTGTTCTGATTGGTTCTCTGATTGGTTATGCTTTTGATTGGTTCTTTGGTTTGAACTTGCGGCACACCACGTCTGCCAATTACGTTAATCCACATTTGCCACCGAAAGCTTACGCTACTATAACCAGTCTAAGATTTGCCACCATGGTGAGTGATAAAAATGCATTTCAGTGCTGGAAATTTAAAAATAATTTCATCCTGAAATCTGATAAGGGCACTAATATAACAGTTCAGTGCAAAATTTGTATATGATTAAGTTTTTTTCTCAAGGCATTGTTACTTACCAGTGTGTCCTGTCATAGCTATGCAAAGATTTGATTTCTAAAACGGTATTATTATTTATTTATTTTTTTTAAAGTCTGGCTTTGTTGTGGCTATGCTTAAAAATGTAATTAATATAAACTTAATTCAAGTGATGAAAGATTTTGAAATTCTAACAGTAAACAAGAGTTGAGTACTACTGTAAGGTTAACTGTAAAGTTATAAATGTTTGGAAATTATTTAGTTGGAAATATCCATTAGAAACTTGAAAGTAATCAAAAAATAATCAAATGTAATCAGTTACTTAACTTTTATAAAGTAACTGAAAAGTTACACTACTTATTACATTTTGAATAGGGTAATTTGTAATCTGTAACCTATTACATTTCCGAAGTAACTGTCCCAACACTGGCGCTGAGTAATAGTGATTATAAACATATACACTATTGGTTTATTTTCTTTAGTTTAGTTGCTTATAATTCTGCATAAACACTAAACACATCTTTTTGTACTGTTTAACCGGTTTCCGAAAATAAATAGTATAAATAAAAAAAATAAAAAATAAAATAAAAAAGAAATAAAAGAAGATAAAAATAAATAAATACAATAAAAAACAGAAAGAAAAAAAATAATAAAATGAAATAAAATAATACTTCATATAGTTTGTTGTAGAACATTGCACTTTAACTTAATTTTATAACTTTTGGATCCTCTATTCTGACCAATCTTTTCAATCAACTCGAACCAATAAACATGGAGCAGCATAAAAAGTCAAGGTGTGGAAGAGAACTTTTAGGATGGAAGTGTAAATACTGCTCTGGCTAAATTAAACCATGAACCTATCATGTCAGGTGTAAACCAAAATAAATTATAGGGGGCATGATAATGTTTTCCTTGATCTACCTAAGCAATATAGGGATTGGTTCAGTTCCCTCACAAATCAACTGTGCGTTTTTATGGGAGTGACCGACTGAGAGACCCTGTGTCATTAAGGTGCTGAAGGCTCTACTCATTAGAAATGACAAGAGGAAGTAAATCTAACAATCACTTGCTCTTGGTCTGTGCGCCTAGTTTTGCTGGAAGCACCAATAATGTTTTCCGCTTGGTGACGGCACTTCATAACTTACATAAACAGTCTGGTTACCATAAAAGATAAAAGAGGTTTATTCGAAATGTGTATTATATACTAAGACTTCTAAAATCGTACAACAGCTTTGTGTTAGGAGCAAACCTGAATTTAGGTTATTATTGAATTATAATTTTCTTCTTTGTAATAACATTCAAATAATTTAAAAAAAGTTTATTTATTATAACATACTCTATTTTAGAATGGAATATACTATTCTCTGAGCATGTAAGATATACTGCTGCTACATTAATAGAATGGTGCAGGTATGATGAGTGGTGTTTTTTAATTTATGAGTAAAAAAAGATCTAGATAGGTGGAGCTGGGGAAGGTGGAGGGTGTCAGAGGAATATTTAAAAGTGGAAGTTTTACGGGAGTTTTATGACTGATCTAGATATACATTACGAGAAGATTTGTCAGGAAACTGTTGTTTTTGAGAAATGTTTATTTGTTATTGTCTATGTATATTCCTGTTTTATTACAGACTTCAAACTCACTTGAATATCTTGGATTGCTTCTGGACTTCTGCAGTTTCTCCTGACTTTTCCCCGAACTCCTGCTCATCGTATTGCCGTCACGTTCTATCCCCTGCAGGAGCATCCAGAGATTCTCATTTCAGCATGAGGGTCAAAATGGTCCTTTGAAACCATAGACTCAGCAGTGTAGCACATCTCCCTACAGCAGCTCCAGAATGTCTCTGTGGTAACGGGTCCACTTTTGATGGGTAGAGTGCAGGAGCGGTGGCCCTTTCTAAAAGCTGAGATCCCTTAGTGAGAGCTGGAAGGGGTTGAGGGTTTGAAGTGGTAGGACACACACTCACTCCAGAGAAGTTGGCTACATAAGTTAATAATGCATGAGCATGAATAGATATAATCTCAACAGGAAATATGGCATGAATGTGACAAATAGAATTTCTGCTATCTTAAGGGTGCCTGCCGAAAATGCTATAAAAAATACAAGAAAATATTTTGTTCCCATACACACTAGGGTAGCTTTACGTATACGTCTATGACAGTATGTGTGTGTGTGTGTGTGTGTGTGTGTGTGCGCGCTGTGGAGGTTTGTAGGCACAGTTTTTCTGCATATATCTACCGTAGGCCTATATCTGTGTATTGTATTTTTAGTGGCTGTCACTTTTTAGACTTGCATCGTATCCCTACATTCCCAACATATACTATATGTTTCAGAGCTGTACATTTGACATATGCCAATATATAAGGTAACACTTTATTTTGATAGTTTTTTTTTTTTTTTAATAGTTTTATATTAGTCATTCTACAAACTTTGCATCTAGCAGTCATTAGAGTATCAGACCATCTGCTTATTAAAGGACACTTGTTATGACCTTTTTTACAAGATGTTATATGATGTAAGTCTTAGGTGTCTCTAGAATGTGTCTGTAAAGTTTCAGCTCAAAATACCCCACAGATAATTTATTTTATAATTCTGAAAATGCTTATTTTAAGTGGATGCAGAAACACTGTGTTTTTGCGCATGTCTCTTTAAATGCAAATGAGTTGCTGCTCCCCGCCCCCTTTCCAGAACAGGGCTGTGCCTTTACAGCTGAAAAAAAAAAAAAAAAAAAACCTTTGGTTTGCTTTTGATTAACATGTCTATCGTGCTGAAATCATGTGTTTAAACCATATGTGATGCAATCTAGGAAAACCCAACAAATGGTAAAATTTGACCTTTTTAGGTTTTGGTATCATACGAAAGCTAAATTCAAGCCCTTTCCAAAACTATTTTGTCCATAGCTTGAATGTAACAAAACTTATAGCTATCTTAAGTTGGCTGATAGCTATGATTTTCAAGAATGGAATTTTGAGAAAACAGGTTTAAAGTGAGATGGGTTTTACTTTCACTTCACGGGTTTAACCAGAGCTGTTTGTCAAGTCAGGAGCGCTATACTGCATCATTACACACACTAACGTCTGTTTTCCGTTGTTTATCATGGGCATAGTCTCTGAACTTTTGATCACTCCTTGTATGTTTAGATAGCTCGAACTGTGTACCTTGTAGTTTACATTTAGAAAAGCGAGCGCAGCTAAACTGTTTGCGCACCTGTACATATAACAGACTGTCATCGGACTCCTCATCTTTAGTAATTCATCATCTGATCCTTCATCTCTGGATGTGAAATCATCCATTATAACATTGTTTAGGGCACTGACATCACCAAGATTGAGCAGATTGAAATGAGTAAGGTCATTTAAGTGAGCAGCAGCAGTACTTCAAACTGCGCTGTTCTCTTGCACTCCGCCATCTCACGATATTAATAAATAAATAAAAAAAACTTTGTGTGCCATAGTTTACACAGGACTGGCAGGGCATGTGCACTGATACACCTTTATTAAATATGTCACATGGTTTATTTTGATAGGTTAACTGTTTTTGTAGTGTTAAGGGAAAACACCTCCGCACCTCCATTCTTTTCTGCTTGCTGCAATAAATTCAGAAATGATAGCCAAGATGGTATGGAATAATTCAATCAATATAAATATCAATAAAACCTAATTTTGTAAAAAAAAAAAAATTACATTCAACCTATTTTTCGAATTTCCTGAAAAAATGTCCCAGTGCAACATCTGACGGGTTTTCCCAGATCGCATCACATATTAGATTAAACTTCTGATATATGGTTTTCTGAGTGCACACATCCGGAGCACGCACACAGAATGTGAGTCTCACATGGCATGTGAGTACTAAACAAAGGTCTCTTTCATGTCTTATTGCGCTTAACTTTCAAGTTTATGTTAAAAACACACATAAGTTATGAAAACACAGTCGGTTATGTCTGTTAAGGTAAACAGCTGGGAAATAAATTGCCAAAACAAAAACAAAAAACACTGTGGGTGGAAACGTGCAGATTAAGAGGCGGTAATATTATAATAAGATCCCCTTTCTACGTCACTAGGGGAGCGAAATCTGAGCAGCTAATTTTTTCACATGCTTGCAGAGAAAGGCTTACCAAAACAAAGTTACTAAGTTGTCATTTTTCACATTTTCAGGGCTGATAGATGCACAGGCAACAGATTTTCATGATATGTCCCCTTTAACATTTTATTTTAATTGTCCCCAAACAGACATTGTACAGGCTATAAGTAACTTCTCCAAGAACATGTCGACTTATTCTACTAACTCTAACCCTAACTTTAACTTAATAGTATACTAACACCCCAATGAAGGTTATTTATAAGCATTAATGAGATTTAGCTGACATGTAGTTGCAAAATTACTTATAGTTAGTAAAATGTATAGAGTGGACTATCAACATAAAGTGTGATCAATATAAACATAATTTAGGTTTACTAGCTAGAATATTTTCACATTCATATTAGTACAAACTCTACACTGAAGTTTTGACAACATACTATTCTATAGTCTTTAAATGTTTAAACATTAAACATTAAAACCCCGGTTTCAAGTCTGAGCTGTTTCAAATAAAAGAAACTTGCATTGACTGAACTTAAAAGATATCAGTGCCTTTGGTTTGTCTTAAAATGCGCACCAGTAATGTTTTTTCTAAGGCATGTTTCTAAAAATTACTTAAATGTCCTAATTGAACTATGGCCTAATCCTGGCTTAGTCCAAGCCCTGTCTTTGAAACCAGGCCTAAATGTTTAATTATAAAGGAAAGGTTCAAATGATCTCAAAATTAAATGTGTTGATATATGAATGTGATGCTAATGCTAAATGTTATAGCACAAAGACAGATATCCTGATTAAAAAAAACAGTTCATAATGAACAATAAAACAAATCAAAATTGACCCTATTTATTTTGACAGCACCCATAGTTAATAGTTTTTGTGGTGAACAGTTTATCAATGCAAGTTAATCCATATGGTTTGTCTTCATAATCTTCTGGAATGGTGTTTCTTCTGTGATGACATCAGTTTGATGGAATATTAATTTATTTGACAATATTAATGTATTTGATCTTGGCAGCCTACATCTGCTACACACACTGCTACTGCTGCAATTCAAGTATAGACTTGCTACTGTCAATAGATACACAGACAGACCACAGTGAGCATGTAAGATATATTGCTACTGTATAAATACACACACATAAATCTGTCAGACAGGATAAGATCTAGACAGGTGGAACTGGGGGAGGTGGAAGGTTTTCAGAATCTCCTAAAAAACACCTTAATGCAGTAAAAACAAGTCCATACAACTTATATGCCATATTCTAAACTTTCTAAAGCCATTTTTACTTCTCAAACACATAAGCTTTATCAAATCAATCCTGTGGAAATGTGCCCAGAACCTATGTAGTCCTATTGTCACTCCCAGGTGATTATACCAGTAATAAACAACACAGAAGTACGAAACAGTATTCCAGAATAGATTGTGTGTACATTTTAATCATTGTCATTGGAGTGATTTGGCACTCTCTCCTGTTGTCAAAAAGCACTCAGGGCCTGCTAGGCTAAAGGCTACAGATTTGATTAGCAATACAGTGACCAGCTGCTGCAACACAATAGCCAAATCATTACTGCTGCTTTCAGTGGAATGAAGACAGAAAGGCTGAGGGAATTATAGGGCCAGGGAGATGTCAACATATGTACAACGTAACCAGCTAGCATTCGCATGCTGTGCAGCTTGGTTAAAGACCAGCATTTTATTTTAAATGATGGCCTTGTGTGTTTTGGATGTCTATTGTGCACTGAAGAATACCTCAACCATACACAACCTCTTTGTAGAAGGAAGCCAAAGTGTTATCTAAGATTGTTAAGTTGATAAATTGCAAGACGTGAGCTGTGCATTTAGCAGTAATCACCCCCATGGACAGGTAAATGTGTTTGTGCATGTGTGCTCAAGTGTGTGTGTGTTTGTGTGTACGCCCAATCAAATAGACTATTCGTGTGTGAAAATCAGAGCAGGTGGCAACGCAACAGGATGACGAGGTGACAGGACCATGTTGAATGCATGTGCATGTGTTTTTGTGTAAATCTGTGCTGTGCTGGTTTGCCGACACAGCTCATCACCTTCTATATTTCACTCCAACACCTGTGGATTGCTGAAATATCCTTCATTCTTTATATAGCTCTTGCTCTGTTTACCAAGATGGATAAACTGAACTAGAATGATTGATTTATAAACTAGAATTCCACTGTGTTTTAATAGCAGCTTGGCATTGGATGAAATTTCAACTTTGTGTATATTAATACTTAAGAGACAAAATGTTTACGATTTAATGAGGCACGATAGTTAAAAATGGAACCAAACAAGTTCTATATACTATAAACTAAATTAGTTTATGATCACGTTTTTAGCCAAATGTTTGTCCTTGACATTTACCATATTTGAACGGCATTTCACAATGATGTAAATATGGAAAATAACACAAGTGTTCTTTATTTACAAGTAAAATGGTGAGGGAAGACATGAATGCTGACATGATAATTACAGTGCTGTCCACTAATATTGGCACCCTTGGTAAATGTGACCAAAGGCAGCTCTGAAAATAAATCTGCATCTTTTTTGATCTTTCATTCAAAAAAATCACACAATTTGAACCTTTCATTGAAGTAAAAACCATTGAAAGTGGAGGGAAACTCACATTATGAAATAAACGTTTTTCTCCAACGCATGTTGGCCACAATTATTGGCACTCCTAGAAATTCCTATGAGTAAAACCTCTCTTAAGTATATTCAAATTCATATTTACATTTTTTTTAGCACACCAGAGTGACTAGGAGCATGAAATTGTCCAGCCATGACTTCCTGTTCCACATGATTATAAACACGAGGAACATAAAGGGCCCTTAATTCACAAATTCCTTTAATCATCCATCACAAGGAGTAAAACCATAGAATATAGCTCTGATGCGCAGAACAAGATTCTTGAAATTCACAAAATAGAAAGTGGCTGTAAGAAAGCAGCTAAAGCACTGAAACACTGACATGAAGCTGGAAATCTGAAGGTCTGGAGAGATTCTGAATAAAGGAATGGTCTCTGAATGATCTCTTGACAGGTGTTTTCCAAACTCAACAGGCATTGTAGGAGAGACTTGGGAAAATATGCTGCAATAATTGTGACCAATGTGAACTAGAGAAAAACATTTATTTTATAATGAGACCCCCTTCCCACTTTCCATTGTTTTACTTCAATGAAAGGTTACAATTTTGTTATTATTTTTAATGAAAATGGTAAATGATGCATTTATTTTCACAGCCACCTTTGCTCATATTTGCCAAGGGTGCCAATATTAGTGGAGGGTATTGTATATTAAACATATTCATCCACACTGGTTGTCTTAGAAGGTGTGACAGTCATGCTGTTTTGCAGTGTAACACAATATTTTGTCCAGTCTCTGGTGAGAATGCAAACCTGATAGCTAAGCAATGTACCTTACTAAAAAGACTGCAATCTCATATTTTTTATCATATACTTCTATAATTTTCATATTAATATTACTGATGTTTGAAGATTTTAGAGTTAATAATGCTTTTGTTGACCAACAACACCATAAAAGAAGAGTTTCTTGAAATTTTCTTCAGAAAACATAAACATTCATGAAATATCTGTAGAAAAGAAATGGACAGACCAAGACAAATAAGAAGGACATTTTTATTCACAAGAAAAACAGTGTTATCCCAAGCTGCCATATAATACATTTATACAGAGGGTCAGAAAATTCTTTACAAAACCAAAACAGTTAGAAAATATGATTTGATATGAAACATGACGCAACATACATTGTCGGCTTTTCGTTCAAAAAAAGTTTCAGTTTGGTGTCAGTTAAATCCAGTTACTTAAAGTATAGTGAATGCCAGCATAATTACAAAATTCAAAGATGAAGAATAAAGTCTAGAAAAAAATACAAATCTCATGCAGCATCTTGAAAAAGGGCCTGAGAGTGTGTTTATAAAGGTAAATAAATCCAAGAAAAGGTTTTGAGTTCCTTAACGTCAGTGTTGAATGAGATCAAAAGTTCATTCACAGCCTTTGACAGACAAGTAACAGGAAAGTCATTCTGGCAGCTACATGTTGAAACACTGAATCACTTTCACCAGCAAATTTCTGTGACGTGTCTTCGACATCAGAGGAATGCAGGTGGTCTTTTACAGCAGTTATTAAACAGCACATTGAGCGCTGAAAAATACTGAGTATACAGTATATTCTGTGAAGGCTAGCCTATGAGACAGTCATTTGTGCTAAATGCTTCCTGTTGCATTTGCTGAGGTTGTTTGTTTAAGACCATGATTGCATGGATGCATAGGACTAAGGCTTGGATATTCATCCACAGTGTAGTTAAAAAACCTGCAATGCATCATGGACTGGACCGTAATGGACTGCCAAGATTTAATGACAGAATCAGTGTTTCCTTAGTCTATAAAGTGTGTATTAATAGCATCAAATATGCCATTGAGCAGGCCAGAGTGTTTGAAATCTCATCAAATCTGATCATTTTATGGTTACTTTTAAGATGCTGTTGTCTGAATGGGTATGGAAAAGAGTCCTTCCTGTACCGCACAAATGTCAATTTAATCACACCCACAGCTCCACAGAGAAAGGCTGAGCTAGACATGTCAGGTTACACTGATGAATGCCCTTTGCCAAAGTGTCTATTTAAAGTAAACAAGAACAAGTGGGCAATCTGCATTTTAATAGATCACTCCTCTCTAGCAACACGCATCTATCTTGAGCATAACAATGACAATGACTTTCATGTATTTATGTGATAAGAACCAATTACAATGCTTGAGATTTTACATTCTTAGGGATTTTTGTGTTGTTCATTCAAATGTTTTAGCATACATTCAATGTGGCTGAGCAAACGTAGTACCAATTCAAATCACCTAAATGATTCTCTGGGAAACAAACATGTTAAAGTCACATATGCATCCATTTTCAGTCCGGTTTGAAAGAGTCAAGGCAACCAAACCCAAACACGTTTATGAAAACTGGCTTGCATCACACATGACTGAGTGAAACTGTGTTTCTTAAAAAGACAGATATTTGATTTGAAAAGTAGAAAAAACACTCAGACAGAAAACTACAAATACAACGTAAGGCTCAAAAGGTTTAATAACAATATGCTGACAGATGTGATAATTCAGGAGGCAAAGGCGAAGCACGGAAAGTCAGCTTATTGCTCTCCTTTCGCACCAAAATGATATTTCACACACTGTATGATCATATAAATACACTATACAATGTAATAAAATAACAAAAAATATGGTTCGGCTTGGGTATGCTGGTCATAGCACTAGCACCAGTAGAAAAAATAATGATTGACAACAAATGTACAAAACAGTCATATGAAAAAGGCACTTTGTGGTGTGGTTGAATAACTCTTCGGTAAGTGAGAATGATTCTTCTCTTTCCTTGCGTAAGGAAATGCGTCAAACGCACAAAAGCTTGTTGGGTTTCCATTGGAGTAAGTCATTTCCATAAAAAAATTCCATGTTTGTTATGAGGCACTGCATATAACCAGAACAGTTTTCTCTTCTCCAGAAGATAAGTTCCTACTTCATGCAGAATTCAGTGTTCCATCCTATTATAAAGATCATTTGATCCATTTGTGTTTCCTCGGAATCGCCGGACCGGCTGCTACATTTCATCATCCTTCCTTTCAAACATCCAGGGTCCTGTCTTCCTCCATCTCTTTGTCAGTGTCCATCGATCACCACCTTCTGTTCTTAAACCTCCACCTCTCGCGGTCCTTCCTGCACATCAGATGCTACTCGGATGTCAAAGCATGTCACCATCATGACGCGGGACTTGCATAGGTTGACGCAGTATTCCAGTTCAGCCGTAGCCTGCTCCAATGCCTCCAAGTACTCTTGCGACTCCTGATCCAAATCCTGATCCACCTCAACTGCAAAGCAAACCAGAGTTATTAGAAAGAAATGGACTGGAAGTATTTAGCATGAACTTTCACCTTTGTCTACCAGTCACAAGTTTAGTGTAAAGGTATAAAACTTACACTCTCCAAACCACTTGCTGGGATCCATCATTAATCTAGACTTCGTGTCCTCCAGCTCTTCTTTCAGAGTGTTATGCTTAGCTCTGAGATCTTTAATTTGCTGCTGTCGTTTCTCAAGAACTTTCAATTTGGTGTTATAATACATCAGACCCTGTGGACAGAAGATGTACATAATGGTTAAAATGACAGTTCCATGTCACAGACTAATTTTGGGCTTATTTGGATTGACTAGAAGAAAAAATGTGGTACGATGCTGGTTCCATAAAATTACTCCAATATTTCCCTAACCATGACATTTTCTACACAAAGGAAGCACGGGTTACAGAACTATAATAATGCTGTGATATTTTCCAGGCATTGTAATGGAAAAATACAAGCTTCCTTGTGTTACAGTCTGGTTCACTTATACAATCGAGCTACATTCATGCCAGTTAATCAACATACCTTCTCAACATCCTGAACTGACTGTTGGAACAAAGAGGAAAAGAATGTCAGAAGCTATACTAAGAAGTGGAGATACACAACATACACACACTCCTATTATCCAATAGTACTATAATACGCCTATGTCTGGATAAACACCCCTGTGCACAGTAGTTACAGACAAAATTGTTCTCTGACATCTCAGCTATGCACTGTGCAAACATAGTTACACATAGTTATTCATCTATGTATTATTCATCATATGTTGTAGCTTTCCTATGCAAGATGCATAAGTCAAATTTAACATGTTTTACATTCCCATGAGAAAGGACTAAGGTTAATATTTATGCACTGAATCAGATCCCTTTCCAAACAATACCTAGACAACCCATTCTTACCTCATCTGTCTTTTCTTGTCTTCGTCGCTGAAGCCTCTCCACGTCATCAATTTCATACACTTTGATCTCAAAGGGCTCTTTCAGTGGCCCGGACATAGGGGGAAGGTCCACCCACTGGCCCGTGGTCCCAGACTTCCCCAGGGAGGAGGTGTCCGGTAAGGGAGCTGGGATGAGACGCCGCCTCTGGAGGCCTAGTCCATGGAGAGACAAAGGAAATATGTGAGATAGAAAAGTATTTAGGAAATTGAAACACTGCAAAACCAAATGAGAAAAAAAAGCATAAAAGATGGATGGGTAGAGAAATATCAAGCAAGCAAAAATATACTGAGGAATTGGAAAAAATTAAGCTGTGCTGGTTATTTGTATGCGTATGAAGATGACTGGATGGAGATTCATATCAAAACCTCCTGACTAAATTGCATGTGATGTGCATATGCATAGTATTAGCATTACATGTGCTATATCTCAAGTAGGCATATATTGTAATAAATTGTCACCTGTTTCATAGTCTTTTTTTGTCTACAGTAGTTCTCAGAAAAAAGCTTTGCTGACACTGAATCCAAGTGGTTCATACTTAAGGGCCATGTATAAAAAACATACAAAAGCAATATAACTAAAACTTTAGGTCTTCATAGACAATAAGAGATGCTACTTACCATTTGACCTCTTCTTGGGTGGTTTGGAGCTCCTTGTGCGTCCAGAGGAGGACATCCCACTCTCACTCATGGAGTCGTGGGCTGAAGAAGCACTACCAGTAGCTTCACTGTCACGTATCATGCTCTCATATCCACTGCTCCCTCCACTGTGGTAGAAGAGTGCAGTTCGTCCCATGGCAGGAGGCAACTCCCCACTTAGAACACTACTGTTATCACTTCCATGCCCACTGCTGTAGCGCTGAGGTCTTCTGGGGGCTGTGATCTTACTATATGGAGATGGGAGAATTGGGATTGGGGTATGCTTGTCATCATTGAGGTTCACTCCACTGTCATTGCCACTGTCTGAATCACCTGAGCCCTTTGCATGTTTCCCAGAAGGACTGGCCAAGGCCAACTCACTAACACGACTGTTTGCTGCCCGCATTGCTTGCTTGGTACCCATAATTGTTCCTCTTGTGGATTTACCATTACCTCCGACTGTTGCTCGAGGTAATGCAGTCTTTCCTGAAGGTGGAAGGTTGGCATTTCTTGTTGCTGGTGCCACAAGAGACTTAGTGGATGAGCTCAGGGCTTTGGAGTTGCTTGCAGATAATGTACGAGCTTTGTTTGCATTAACAGGTATTTGTCTTGTGTTAAGGCCACCTTTGACAATCCCACTTTTTACAGTGGCTACTGGGTTTATACAAGAAGGTGGAGAGGTAGCAATTGGGGAAGAGGTGGCAACTGGTAATCCAAACCTGCTGACAGTCTTACTTGACTTGCTGTTGAGACTAGCACCACTGTTTTCTCGACTAAGGGCAGGTTTTGATCCCAAAGATGACAAACTGTCACATCTGTCTAGAGATATCTGGCTCCCATAAAGCTGTCCTGTATCACTTCTAGCCCCTCTAGCTTTGAGACTAGAGGTTGCTTTTATCAAACTATGCTCTGACTTCAAGTTAGATGTTCTTAAACTATTTGAATCACCCCTAGAGCTAAGATCAATATCATCCTCTAAACCTGTAGCCCTTGGTCCTAAAGACTTTCCAGCCTCATAAGCAGACTTTAAGGCACTTGAGGGAAACAGGATTCGATTTTTTTGATCCAAACTAGATTTGCGAACTGGAGGAGGAGGTGGTGATACATTGCCTGGTTTTGACATACTCTCCTCCTGCTTGCTTGCTTTTCCACTTTTTCCTAAAGAGGATAACTTTAAACTTCCTGTTGAGGAACCAATATCTTGAGCAAGCTTGACATCAATGGATGTATGTATGACTGGAACTGTCCCAAGTGTTGTTGCGCCTCGTCTAAGCTGTGGCATCTTGCTTGGGTACTCCATCTTCCTGCTGTTGCTGGATTTTTCACATCCGTCCACCACCCTTTGGGATGGGGTTGACCCTAGTGTTTTGGGCATTCGAGGTACACTGTTGCTGCTTGTACCTGCTTTTCTTGCAGGAATTCCACTCATTCCATTTTTAACCAGTCTGGATGAAGAGCCTGCATTAGAGGCTACAGAAGACTCCAATGAGCTGTCTCCTCTGTGCCATGGATCTGGTATGCAGTCTTGCCTTGGTGGCTCACGTCTCCAGTTGCTACTGGAGCTGCTTGCACTGATACTGCTACTCTGGGCTGTGGATGAGGTAGGTTTTAATTTCCTGGAAAGACTACATTGGACAATTTGAGAATCCTGAAAAGATTGGGGATCAGATAAATGAATAGTATTTGCCTTTGCCAGTTTTGGCAAACTTTTAGCTGATAATTGTGGGGTCTCTGGAGAGGATGGGCACTTGCTAAGAGAGAGTTTGCTTGATATAGCACTGTCACTGTCCAAATCTGAGAAGCTACAGCCACTATCATTCAAAGAGTTTTTAAGTTCCCTTTGAGGGCTGCTTTGGAACATCCTAAGAGAATCAAGGTAGAAGCTGCTGTCTGGGCCAGTATGAGTACCTTGAGGAAGAAAGACATCCACTGTTTGGGCACCTTCACTCTCCACAGTACAGACACTTACTTCGCTAAGCCATGAAGTGATAGACGAACCACGGCTACCAAGTGAAGAACATGTTTTCTCCTGTAATGGTGCCACCATTTTAATATTTGCCTCTGAGGTACCAACATTGCATGTATAGGCATCAAATTCATCATTGATACTGCTAATGATGCTTACTGGTCGTGATCCTGAGGCAAGGGCCTGTAGTGAGCAATCACTATTGAAACTCACAATACTGGAGGGCCTTCCATTGTCCACAATGTTGCCAATTGATAACTCCTCCACAAGAGTGAATACAAGCTCATCCTCACCATTCAGCTCCACTGGCTGCTTAAGGGTTACAGTTGTCCTCAATATGTCTTTCTCCATGCACCTTTCCCTAAGATTGGACCTTATTTCTCCAGAAGCCCTGGGATTGAGGTGATGGATTTTTACAGGTGAGTTCTCATTTGAATCGCCTCTTTTTTGATGGCTCATTCCAATTGGTGGTATCCTCGTGGCAGACTTTTCTTCACTTTCACTACAGACCCTGACATAGTCTTTCTGTTGTGGTGGTGGGGGAGCAGGCTTGGGTAACTTTTTACTGAAAAAAACCTTTTCCCTTACCACAGGCTCTGAGTTTTGGGATACTACTGCTTTACTGTGTCTTCCTGGAGTGCATAGGAGTGTTCCACTGTCTGATATTTGCACCTTTTCACCATCTGCACTTGTCCTACACAAACTCTCAGACATGTCTCTGAGATCTTTCTCTGATGTGGCACTTTGCAACTTGGAATGTTCTAATCTGGATTTGTGTTTTGGACTACCAGGAAGTTTACTGGCTAGAGACATTGAATTTTTGGATATGCTGTCCTGTGTTGATAAGAGCGCTTTGGTAGGAGTCTTGGGAGATACTGAAATGCAACCAGAGCCTTCTTTCAACTTTGTTGCATCTCGGTCCATTTTAGGGCTTGCAGAATTTCCTCCAGATTCTCCAACAAAATCTGTAGGTTCCTCACTACCATCAATACATTCTAATCGCTCCTGAAGCTCAGCAAAGGTGTTACATTTGAAGTGATCACGGTCAACTGGACCTTCTTTCCCTCGTTGCTTACGGTTAAGAGAGGGGATAATGGGAACAAAGGCTGGGGGTCCTTCGTTGTCACTGAGCTCTCGATCAGAGATGGCAGCACCACTGGGGCCAACATAAATTACAGTGTCACATGATTGCTCACTACTTGAAGAATAGTCAGGATCACTGAGGAATGACGGTAGATCTGGGTCAAGGGCCACAGTACGAGGATGGAAGGGCCGCAGATGTGGTGGTCGGCGGATCCTTCCTTCATCACAGGAACTCTCCCCTCCAGAGGAACTGGATGCATACTTGACAAAGACAACAGCAAAATATCAATTGAACAAACTCAACAAAACAATTTTGGTGTGGTATAATTGCAACCATGCCATAAGTAAAGTATGAACACATTTTATGTCTAATTAGGTGATGCTTTGACTACTCTGAGGGCAGATGTTATACAAATCCCAAGACAACAATATGAATTGCTTAATTATAAGGAGGAGAGATTTTAAAACCATTTAGCTGATGCAGGACTACCCAAGGGCTGTTGTTGATGATAATAAGCACTAAACATATTTCTTGTTTTTTTCCCTAGACTGATCTCCTGATATCCTCTGCACTGATATCCTCTATGTAAATGTATTATAAGAATTCTCAAATTCTAGCCAGTTAAAAAGTTACCTTTGATTTCTTTTTTCTCATACGATGGATTCGAGAGGCCAGTTGAATGGTGGTAAGAGACTCTGCATAATTGGCAGGGGAGTCAGAGATGTGGGCAATCATGGTTGTCCTACAGTTGATGTTCCCCAAGGAATCACGCAGTAACATGGTGAGCTTGCTATCCCTGGAAAAATACATTTCCATTGTCAGCATAAACACAGGTTGATAGATTGTTAAAAAGAGATGCATCTATGAGCGCAGCAAAATGCAGATAAACAGCAGTGCATTAGTCAAACAATAAACCTGTCAACACATAGATCACAGGTACAAGCTTGTTTGCTGACATCTTCGACTAGGTGCTCAAATGCTTCAGTATTACATCTTCTATGGAAACACATAAGACCTCAGGAAGATTTTTGGAATTATCATGTAATTCTATTTATACTAGTTATGCTATTTGATAGAAATTGTTATACGCTAAAACCACGTCTACACATTTGGAGCAACGTGACCCATTTTGGTTTCTTATTATCTTATGGCATTATCTTACCTGTATGGTACATGTTTGGCTCCGTTGGCTAAAGCCAGTATCACGTTTCCTAACGCAGTCAGAGACAGACACAGACCTCCTCCTGCGTCCCTGCTCTTACAAAGCACCTTCTCACAGCTTCCCAAGTCGATCAGATGCAATCTACTCCTACCACCAGACACTGATGGGGGAAAAAAAAAGAGAAAATGAGAGGTGATCCCTGGGGTCCCACAATACAACCAGTACAAACATACTGTCCTTCCACAAATAGGCCTACTTGAACTTCATCCCTGCTTTGCTCTAGCAATTCACATTAATATTTTGTATATGCTAATAATAACAAAATCATGGAAACCCAATAGCGTTTATGAGCATTTAGAGAGATAAAAGTCACTAATCAAAAACAAATAGAAGAGTCAATGACAATTAATTAATGCCCAAAGCTCATCACAAATGAAACTACTCACATTATGAAGTTTAATTCCAAAGTGTTATGGTTGCAGACAAAGCAAACTTGACCGAACAAAATAAATGACTCCAAATAATTCAAGCACAGATGATTACTTGAGGGTGTAATAACTCATTCTGTAAAGATAATTCCAGCTTAACCATCCTTGTAATGGAAGATACAAATACACTGTCAACCCCACTCATTACTGATATCACTGAAAGTTTGAGATACTGCCAATGCGGTTATACCACGTTTACGACACTCCCACATTGAGGTAATGTCGGGCAAAGTGAGGAGTGGCAAATAACAGATATATTAATAAACATCCCAAGAGAAGACCTGCGGCTGACAAGACTGTGTGTGATTTATTCATGAGTAAGTCACCCAGCCCGTTATGATTCAAAGACAGTACAAGCTGGCCTAGATAAACACCTATGTTCATACTAGGCTCCAAATATATAGACAACTGAGTTTCGGTGGGTGATGTGCTATCTACTCATCTTTGACCTGTGAATATAACAGACCGTTGACAGAAACTAAATGTTAATTGTGTGTTAATCTGGATGCTGTATGGATGAGCAACTGCTACAATGAATATATTCTCAGGTTTGTCTCCAACAAAGGCTAATGAATATAAAGTAGTCCTGCTCAATAACTATAAGGAGGACAGAAAAAAGACCATTCATTGCTTAGCTACAATTGTTTTATCATACAGAAGGATGAATTGACAACTGACATACTGTTATTACACACAATGATTTATAGAGAAATGTTAGACCTTGAAACACTATATTACTTTTGTTAAAAAAAGCCATTTGCTTGTTACAATCAATGTGTTAAAATCAGCAGGCTTGATGAAGCCATTCAAAGATGCTTCCATGGCAATTTCACTGTTATGGGATAGTGACCAACACTGTATTTACCTATGCAAATTTGCACCGTGATGGCACAGTGACAGGTACCTCTATACTATGATTAGAGCTGTTAGCTGCTCATGAATTATTACTATCTGTTAAAATTCCCATTAAAGTTTAATGAAGTGGTCAAAGCAGACATGATTGATTTCCCTCCTACCATGATAGAGCGAGAGGTAAATTGAAGGGATTCTGGTAACTCTCTGATTTGGCCTGTAATATCACAGCTATTACATTAATAAGCTTGAGATGTATTTTTCCTTTCACTGGGAAAATGAGGAGGAGGAGAAGGAATTAGACTAGACTGAGCATAATCGATTTAGCACACGCCGAGCCTTCAATAACGTAGCAGTATCATTTCACACAGCGCAAACACAAGACTTACTTCCACCCTTGCCGCTCTTCTCCATGCGGTACTGGTAGATGTGTAAGGTGAACAGCATGTGGGAGTTGCGGCGGTCTTCCTCATCTGCATCTGGTCGGTTGGTGCTACGTGCTGCGATGGCGGCGTCAAGAAACAGGGCGGCTTTTTCAGCTGTGGGAGCCCTTAATTCACTCTGGTTCTGGAGCTACAACATGGAAATAATTTTAAGGTGTGTGTGTTTGTGTAAGAGTGGGATTTATTCTGGCTTATATTAAGTGAAACGAAAACATAGCTAGAGCTAGTTAGTCATACCAAGATTTTGGTGATCCAAAATCTTGGTATGACTAACTTAATTTTATATTTTATATAAGTCATTTTTTAATGGGAATTGAAGAATAAATAGATAAACTAATGAATTATGCCCTTTAAATTTCATCTCATTTGTGTATTTATATTTGGAACTTGAACACAAATCAAAAGATAACAGAAATTATAACAAATGAATGGCAAAACAATGCAACAACCTGTTAAAAATGACACATTAAAACATGCTAACTGGCTTTCTGTAAGTTAGTTAGAAAATAAATAAATAAATCTAACCGGATTTTACAGAAGAATTCTCAAGATTATCAAAATGACAGATTTATTTATTTATTTAGATGTTATTCAAGTCAAAAATGTTATTTTATATGACTAAATAAGCCTGATTTCATTATTTTCATCATTTTCAAAGGCCAGATCTGGTAGAAATAGAATCTACCTAGAACCAACTCTAAACTGTACTGTTTTTCAAAGCATATTGTCATATGGCTTATCCCTAGTTGGAGTTGAGAAGGAGATCAAGATAACTGAGCCTCTTTACACAGTTCTAGACAATTAAATCAAGTCTCTTGGGCAATCAGAGAAACAAATACGCCCATAGAGGGAGTAGGATTACTGATGAGAGTGAGTTGAGGATAAAGAGGGCAAGAGGGCAGCATCTGATGGAACAAGCCTGGGAATGAAACATGCGCTGGCCATATTTATGATCTTCTTCAAGGATACAAGCAATTAGGCTGAATGGAATGGATCTTGGTTCCCTGCATGTCTTTCCTTGATATTCCTGATAAGCTTACTGGTGTAATCAATTGTATTTTTCAAAAAGTACCCATCAAAAACAGATTCCTTTAGAAAAATCCACTTTCCTGCAGTGCTCAGCAACTGCCAACAAGCCACTCTAAAACTAAAATAAGCAGAGAACTGGGAGAAGTGATAGGCGTACAAACCCACTCCCCAGATTTGAACTTCACAGGCCTCTAGGCAGTCTTTGATGTGCTGCTTCATATGGACCCCCCCAAAAACAACATCTGATGCCAACACCTGGCAGTGCTTTTAACTACCCTCTACCTACCCCCAAACTCTACCTACCCCCTTCTGATATTTACCCCCTTCCAATGGAAGGTAAGGGGGGAGGGTGAAAACAGCACAGCAGCACACCCAGATGGATCCTGATGGTGCACAGAGTAAAAAGAACCACCACAACATCTGGCCTTTAATTTGAGATTTAGTGATTAAGCTCAGCTAAAAGTATTCTGTCTGTGAAGTGAGGGGCAGCTAAAATCTATGGAAACTACTTAACTGACAGAACAAATATGATACAATGATCAGCAGAGTGACTTGTGTGTGACTTAGGCATTTCTAGCTATTGAGTTTTGATTCATTCTTCCATCTCTCTCAACAGAAATATATAAGGGTATAGTTATCAGGGTATTACTCACCCTCATGTCGTTCCAAACCCGAAATACCTTCGTTCGTCTTCGGAACAGAAATTAAAATATTTTTGATGAAATCTGAGTGTTTTCTGACCCTGATTCAATTACAGTTAAACCACTGATGCCACACTATTTTAACAATGTCCTTACTACCTTGGGCATTAAATGTGTCAGATGCATTGCTGTTTATGCAAGACCAGAAACCACTTGGATTTCATCAATTGATTCATCAATCGAAGATGAACGAAGGTCTCAAGGGTAGAGAAACAATTAAATGGTTTGGTTTCCATTTTAAGGACATGTGTGGCACACTTGGCAAATACATGGCAAGCAAACCTGCTAAGCTAAAGTTTACATCTAGTGTTGGTGTTACTGACCTGTGTGCCACAGATGGGGTCCTCGCGCAGGTAGACACCAGGCGACTGGCCGTCCTGCAGACTTCCTGTGGGCACATCAGAAAGCAGGTCCTGCAGGCTCTCATCCTTGCCGTAGATTTCCACGGCTGACACCCGTACCGAGAAGCGTGTGCCAGTCTTTTCCTTGCGCTCGTTGATGAGCTTGAACAGCCAGGAGATGGCACAGGGCGCAATGCCAAGGCTCTGCGTAGAGCTGTCTGTGCCAATCATGGTGTATGTCTTGCCTGGTGAGAGACAGAGAGAGAGAAAGCTGTTGATTCTGGCAAGGTGATGATGATGATGATGAGCACTCAATGAGCAAGTGTTTGAAGTACTGGTATTCCTACCACTGTTTTGATGAGATATCATTCTTGGATAATCAGCTACCAATCATAACACATTAGTAGCATCTGATGACAGTTTTAAACTGCTGATTCAGCCTGAATTCTGATTTTTTAGTTTTTTTTTTCAGTTTTTTCTGTATCCTTACAGATGCTGTAGCACTGGGGCATGTCCACGGACCATTTGGGTGAACGTTTGGTGCGTAAGGCACCAAAATGGCAAACACTTCGGGAGTTCCAAAGTTGTCATCTGATTGGTTTAACTCCACAGGACTTTCAGGGAACGTGTGTCACCAAACCCCTCTTGGACATAGAAAGCTGTCATGTTTAGAATTGTAACAATAATCACTTATGAGGATCAACTAAGTGCTGGATTTTCAAAAGTATGCAAAGTTCACAGCATAGACTTGATGACTGAAGACGACTTTAATTAATGATATATTGGCTCCATGCCGGTTTGTTATTATAGGAACATCGATTTTACATTTCAACACCTCTAAAAATTATGCTGAACAAAACAATCTGTGACTGATTACTTTACATGACTGTCAGACGGTCTCTTAAGCTGCAGTAAAGTCCAGACTATCTGGCGTCGATACAAGACTACATTGGTACAATAGTCCAATTTGGTGTTTCCTGAATCAAAACTTTCAAGGTCGTTGCAAAGTTTCAACTACAGCGCTTGACTTGTGGTTAGGAGGACAGTTCTATCATGACAATACGAATATTTTAGCATGGTAATGAATATGACAATGTTAATGTATTTGGTCTTGGTGGAATAGATCTGCTAAACTGCTGCTGCTTGGTTGGTTGTTGGTTATTATTGTTGTTGTAGATTATTGCTGCTGCAAATCAAGTACAGGAACTTGCTACTCTCAATACATATGGCGATACGGTGCTGTGAGTATTTAAGACATACTGCACAAGTAGCATATATAATAACCCATAGCAGATCTATACAGGTGGAGCTGGGGAAGGTGGGGGGTTTTGCTGAGAAAAGCTCTATTGGATGCTAACCAGACACACGTAAAACTTATTGGCTGCATATGGAACATGAACCAATCAGTATGAACCAATCTCATCAGTTTGCATTAACGACCCATCAGCCTGCGCCATCTAGAGTTTAATGACAGAACTAGGCATTTTCTTGATAATATGTGGACTTAAATAGATCACGCACTTTAGTATAATAAGCTAACACATAGTATAATCTATCTATATCTTTCATTTCATACATATACAAATTTCATTCTACACCTTTAAGTTTTTGGAGGAATTAAGGAATTGAAGGAATTTTTAATGATTTTTCTCCATATAGTGGACTTTAATGGTGCTCAACAGATTGGTTAAAAATGTAGTTTCAGTGCAGCTTCAAAGGGCTTTAAACCCAGCTGAGGAAAAAGGGTCTTATCTAGTGAAACGATCAATTATTTTCTAAAAAAAAAAAGTACAATTTATATACTTTTTAACCTCAAATACTCATCTTGTCTAGCTCTGCAATGTGCATACATACTCTGTGCACTCCGGTTCAATACAGTTCACTCCGGTTCAGTACAGGGTATGTCGAAAAACTCCCGTCTCAGTTTCTCCTCCAACTTCAAAATTGTCCTACATCACTGCAGAAGTACCGACCCAGTGTTTACAAAGAAGATCAAACAAAACTTCTACAACAAAAGATAATATAGCAATGTACAAAATGAGATGGGAGTTTTTCGGCACAGAGTACGCATGCACATTGCAGAGCTAGACAAGACAAGCATTTGTGATTAAAAAGCGTATAAATATTCATTTATTTAAGAAAATGACAGATCGTTTAGCTAGATAAGACTCTTATTCCTCAGCTGGGATCGTTTAGAGCCCTCTGAAGCTGCATTAAAACTGCATTCAATCCGTTGAGCACCACTGAAGTCCACTACATGGAGAAAAATCCTGGAATGTTTTCCACAAAACATTAATTTCTTTGTGATTAAAGAAATAAGGACATGAATATCTTGGATGACATGCAGGGGGAGTAAATTATCAGGACTTTTTTTTTTATTCTGAAAGTGGAGTAATTCTTTAAAGCGCCATTTCTAAGTGTGCATGTGGGTAATTGCTCTAGTACCACAGGAATACCCGGAGTGATGCAAGAAAACTTGTAAAATAAAGCGAAATAATGGAGAACAGAAATAGCACGTCAGTTCTCAGATGCCATGTTCATTAGTTACTGCAATAATCTGAAATTAATCTGACCTCAGACTGAATATTTAGCATATGTTACCACTCCACAACCTGCCTGATGTCAATAATGACACTTCTAACCAGTGCTTTAAATGACAAATATGCAACAAAAATTCTACATTTGTGGGAAATAGTCCTGACTCAAGTCCTTAACAAATCTTAATTGTGAATATGACATGAGCCATTGCATGTTGTCAACAGCTTGGTTTCTATCACGCTGGTTGATACATCCATAAATCCTATCAGTACAAAATCAAGCTTCATATTGCCATTAAATATGATTGGCTGTGACTGCAATGTGTCACACAGCATTTTAGCGTTAACTGATAGACAAATTGTTTATCACTGGGATCTTACCACATCGCATCTCGTTTGGAGTTATTCCTGTTATTCAAAATTGTTTTCCTTTCATTACAATGTAATTACTTTCTCTGCCGTGAAACATAACCAAGGCCATTTGAAAGGGTACAATAATAAATAAGTGGATATGTTAAAATATAAATAATTCACATGCTGCATGTGTTTATGTTCATGATTTAATTATATCTAAGATTGAGGAAATTCCTTCATTATTTCCCTTTAAATATTCAGTTTTCTATGTCACATTAGAGACGTTAAAATAACACCACGGTTTAGAGCATCATCTAAAAAAAGAGATGAATACTGTTCCATATAGACAGCTAGCTTTAAAAGAGTCATAAATAATGCTTAAATGCTTAGACCGCATGTAGTAAATGATGCAGGAAACCATCGCAACATCTAACAAGCATAATTGGCAATAGTGCAGAACTCTGATGCAGTCTACTGTGAGGGTCAATTAGTCAGCTTTTAATTACACTCTCTAGCCTCTGGTCTCTCTGATACAGACACACACACACACAACTGAATGCCCCACTCATGCCCATTGTGAAAAGCAAAAGCACTTTTGTGACCTTTTGACGTAAAATTAGACATCAAAATGCCTTGCTAACTGTGGAACAAGATCAGTGGGTGTCATATTTAGTTAACTGAAGAGTATTAAAGATAACTTACCGACTTTGACATGACCGAAGCAGAAAATACACCCATCGGCTCCGTTGACCACTGATTGAATAACTTCAGCCACTGTCCCTGAGCAAACTTCAGCCTGTGGAAAACAAAGAAACACTTAAAACGTATCTGGGGTGTAATAAGTGAACACATGCATCAAATAGCAAGTCAGCTATTAAGTCAATTGGGTCTAAAATACATACATACATGTGTATATACAAATATATAAAGGCAAAAACCACTAAAATTGCAGTTCCCAATATAGTATAAATAAAGTATATTTACTTCCTTAAAGGGCAACTATATGCTGCAATGAGGGAAATGTTTATTTCAAAGTCCAAACAACAGTGCACATCAAAGTCATAATAATCAATGTTCTGATGGTTTTTGACATTCAGTTGAGCTATGAAATGTAACCAAACCTTTTTTGGCAGAGTAGAAAGTACCTAATCTTTTCTTTGATCCGGAGATCATTGATTTATTCCCTAGCAATAGAAAACCACACAAAGCACCAACAAGGCAGATCCTCATCACAGATTCATCAGACATGGGGGGCTTTACACCGGCTGCACTGTGTGGCCATAACGCTACAATCTGTTCCACTAGCCCCAGTCCCTGGAGACAATTTGGGACTGCAGCAATTTCCACCCATACATCATAACACACACACACACACATTCTTACAACAGAACAACGGCTCAGTGCTTTGCTAAGAAATATGTCCCTGCAGTCTCACTAAACCACACACACAGTAGATTTGGAGGATTTACAGTTACATGACTTCACTGGTACTGAGTACAGGGACCTAAAAGCCTTCTGCTGGGCATAAGTAAAGGAACTCTAATCGATAAGCTCTATAGATCTTGTCTTGTGCATGTAAGTTCTTCAACTTAAAATTCTATTACAGTCCGGTTCACTGTCCACTGTTTACAAAATGAGCTGCATTTTAAAGTAGCATCCAAACTAAAATGGAACCTCAAAAGTGAATGATTTGGAACATTATAGGAGGCAAATCTAATAGTGTTTGTTGTTAGCATGTTGCTAAGCTAACAACATGATACTTAAGTAAGCATTAACAATCTCAAACACTACGTGATTTTTGTTTAACTGAACTTGTCACAGAGCTATGGAAGCCTGTTTCCGCACTTAAAAAAAGGTTATTGTGACTTTTTTTATCTCACAATTCTGACTTTTGTCCCTCAAAATTGGGTGATACAAACTTGCAATTCTGACGTTTTTTTCCCCTCAGAATTGGGAGATAAAAACTCACAGTTGCAAGTTATAAAGTCAGAATTGCATGATATAAACATGCAACTGCAAGTTACAAAGTCAGAATTGCGAGATATAATCTTGTGAGCTATAAATTATGTTGACACACATCCCTTTATGAAAATTAACCATGGTTTTACTGTAGTAAAAGTGTAGTAACCATGTCTTTTGGCACACTAATTACCATTTATATACATATATCCCAGACAGCAAAAATCATCTGGTCCAGATCCGGCCCATACCACTGCAAATCCGCAAAACGGACTTGGGCCGGTGTCTTTTGGCACAACGGGCCAATACCGGCACACATCTGGTTTTCCTGCATATGGACCAGCACTGGGCCAGCTCCGTACTCGGCCCGGATCCGCTCTGCGACAGTAGTCCGCGCCCACTGAAACCAGGCCCGGGCCGGATCCGTCTAAGACGGCGATACAGCACTGAAATGGATGTGACTGTGACGCGGATTTGCCGGTTTGAAAATGAATCCGGCACAGAGTCAGCTGCTGTCTGGGATTATGTAGTAACCATGTTTTTTTGGCACACTAATTACCATTTATATAGCCACAGTTTTACTACAAATACAAATAAAATATGATTAAGGTAGCAAAACCATGGTTAATTTGTAGGATTGTAGAACTGCGTGATATAAACTCGCAATCGCGAGATATAAAGTCAGAATTGCAGGATATAAACTTACAAATTGTGATAAATAAAGTCGGAATTGAAAGATAGATACTTGCAATTTTGACACTTTTCTCGGAAATGCGAGTTTATATCTAGTGAGATATACTCTGTGACCAATTTCGAGTTATAAAATCAAATAATTTTGAGGGAAAAAAAATGACTGGTATGTTCTCAGAACTGCAAGTTGATGTCTCATAATTCTGACTTAGTAACTCACAATTGCATGTTATAAAGTCAGAATTGCGAGATATAAACTTACAATTGCGATAAAGTTGAACCTGAAATATAAAAAACTTGAAATTCTGTCATTTTTCTCGCAAATTCGAGTTTATATCTTGTGAGAAAATCTAATTTTGAGGGGAAAAGAAAGACTGGTATGTTCTCAGAATTGCTTGATATCTCATAATTCTGACTTAATAACTCACAACTGCATGTTATGAAGTCAGAATTAAGAGATATAAACTCGCAAATAGAGGCAATTGCAAGACATAAACTCCCATTTCTAAGAAATGTGACTTTATAACGTGAACTTGCAATTCCTAGAAGAATAGTAAGAATTGTGAGATAATATGTTGCAATTATCTTCTTTTTTTTTTTTTTTTATTCAGTGGCGGAAACGGGGTTCCATACAGAGCAGACCGTAACCCCAGTTTATTTGTTTTTCGTCGTAACACGAATGTCAGATGACCGTACAGACAGATTTTTCAATAACAAAAAACTATAGTGGCCTGTGTTGACAAACATTTCCCTTATGAAAATTAACCATGGTTTTACTGTAGTAAAAGTGTAGTAACCATGTTTTTGGCACACTAATTACCATTTATATAGCCACAGTTTTACTACAAATACCATTTGTACTGATTAAGGTAGCAAAACCATGGTTAATTTGTAGGTACCTTGTTTTTTTGTTGTTTTTTTTTTTTTTTTTATTTATTTATTTGTAGTAAAACCATTATTTATTTTCGTAAGGGTTGTGAGGGGAATTAAGAGATATTTGCAACTCAAGTACAAAGGTTTTTAATCAGTCATAACTTCCAGAAAGAAATAGTGCTGACACTGGACAAGCCTAAAACCTTTCTATTTATCTGTGTTTGCACACACTGTCAAATTGAGTATACTTGATTGCCTATGAATTTGGATGTACACGTGTCAAAACTGAAGTATACTTTGGGTTTTCAAATTTGGCCAAATTATACATCTAGGTATCTTAGATGGCACTACAATGTCCCTGTCTGTCTTTGTCTATGACATATTTTGCAGCAGAACTTGAAGTCTTGAAGTGGCTCTGTGTTACATCTCAATTGTTCACACTTAATCATCCTCAAGTTTGTGAGTCTCCTAAAGTTCCTCTTCCCTATTTGTGTCCATTTGTTAACCACTTATCTTAAGATGGATGGCATTGCAGGAGGACAGATAATGAACTGTGAATGAGCTGCTAGATATGCAAGTCTGGAATTCAAACTATTTTCTATACTTAAAGAAACAGCTGTTGGGCTCATACTTTGAAGAACGGTGGTGTACCAAAACAGGCCTTTTTACATTAAGCCCCTTGCCTTGCAAAGAATGTGTTTGTGCTTCTCAAATATCTTTTTAACACTAACAAAATAGTTTCACTTCAAAAGTTAAAAGCAAATGCCAACAAAATAATAACATCTTCACAGCGACTCTTACTTGAGAGGCATCTTGGGCAAAAACAGCGTCGAAGGCAAACATCTTTGGGGCGGGCAGCACTGCTCGTCTATGCACTGAGGTGGGCTGTGTGTTGAGTGAGGGATCGTAGAGGGTCAGTTGTTTCTTACGAGTGTCCACCTTCAGGAAGGACATGGACTCGGATGAATCCACAATCCCCAGAGATGGACAGATCCGCATCATCACTTTGACCTGGAACAAAAAGAAAACAATGCTATTAAAGTATAAGCTGAGGAAGAGAATTCAGTTGACACTATAATACAACATTGTAGGTCACATAAAATGATTGATAAGTCAATGACCAGAAAGAGTTTCCAAAATGTCAAAGGGAAAACCTAGTTTAACACACACGTGGCAAATTCTTAGAATGCAATCTTTGGATTTATGTTGGTTTCATATAGTGTTGAAAGAAAAAAAAAGGCAAAACTCTCAAAATTCTTTAGATAAAAGCATCTGCCAAATTCATACATGTACTGTAAATGTAACGTAGAATGTCATTTTGTGTAACCTCAAAGTAAAAAATAATGACATTTTTCTTACACTTTGCATAACCATGTGAGTGAACAATGTATTAATAATTGATGAAAATCACACAGTTTTTGGTAAGTCACACCACATGACATTTTATAACCTGAACTAACAAACATGTTGGTCGCACCACATGACTTTGATTTGGGGGAAAGTTGAAAGTTAAAAAAAAAAAACAATCTTTTTAAGATATTCACTTTATTTATTTATTTATTTATGTATCAGTCAATATGGTATCAGGACAGCTGTATTAGCTGTATATATATATTTTTTCCACGAATGGTGGTCGCACCACATGACTTGATTTGGGGGTAAGTTGTTCCAAATATTACTAAACAGTTTTTTTTTTCCTTAAAAGAAATTGAATTATACTGCAATTCTAAAGTTTTAGTTTTTCGATATTTACATTTATTTATTTTATTTTATTTATTTATTTTTTGCCTTTCAATATTGTATATGGACCATTTTATTAACATTTTTTATTCCTTTTCCCCCTCAAAAACATTAGAATTACTTTTCATTTAGAAATTAAAAATGTACTTATCATAAAAGAGGTGTATTTGAGTCATTGTCCATATGATTTTTATTGGTTATTTATTTATTTATAAAAAAAATTTTGTAACTAATAGGCCAAATCCTGATACTTACATAGAAACCTATACATCAGAGCTTGATAAAAATGCATTTTTTAAAGAAAGATGTTAGATGGGTTTAGAGGCTTTGACTGTGGAGTAGCTGTTACTGTTTCAACAACAACTAATTTAAAAAAATCAAACAGCTGAAAGAGAGAGTTAGAAAACAAACTTTATCATATCATCACTGTTGACCACACACAGAGTAAACTAACAAAACCAGCCATTAACAAATAGACTCCCTTTGGTAGTACCACATACTGTCACGGTTGCGTCACGGTGCACTGCTAAGACCATTTGCCGCGAATACAGTAAAGCAAAACAAACATACTGTAAAAGAACCTCATGCTCTTAATACGCCATTCAGAGCTGCACAAAGCCACAGTATTCTACGGGTGATTTGTAGCAGAGATATAATTACAACATTCGGGCTCCAGTGCTACGAAACAATGTCTGCACTGCTGATCCTATTCCACGGCACCCGGGGCCAAGCGGCATGCCTGCGCCACAGCGGCGGCCTGGGGTGAACTCCCCCTCACCGCTCCACAGGGGCCGATTACACTGATGGACATGTGCACGTGGTGAACGAATTACGCCGGCCGTGACATTGGAAATAGGCTTCCATATATGACTGGCCCCCGAATGGGACCAGCCACCCAGACACCACAGAAATGTGGGCTTGAGTTTTACATTTGTTGGCAATTTGATACGTGAGGAGAGTTTGATCCCCCTAGTGTGGCTGCTGGCTTCACACGTCTTAAACTCTGGTCTAGAAATGATGTCCCACAAGTTTCTGAGACAATCCAAACAGTAATTGTCTTGATGTGTCAAAATCTACCACCAGCTACCACACACTTTTCAGAAACTTTTGAGGCATATACTTTGCTTTGTGTGAGGAACAGACAAAAATATAAAGTCTGTGACACAAGTATAAAACCCAACATTGTAAGTCAGACTAATTTGAAATGTGTTTGGCATTAGTCAGACCTCTTCTATTTTTTATCTTCATCTTGTGATGATTTTCATCAAATCTTTTTTTGGTGAATAAGATCGGTGTAAAAATTGTAAGCAAAGTGTTGCTTTGGTTATAGTTTGTACATCTGCTGTCGTAACGCATTGCAAGTAATGCGAGTTACGTAATCAGATTTCAAACTTTTTTCAAGTAACTAGTAAGGTAAGGCATTACTTTTTAACATCTAAGCAACAATATCTAAGCAACACCAGTGATTTTGTTTTTTCCATGTATTGACTCGCAGCTCTCTGGTCGCCATGTTGAGAGAAATCGGGAGTAAGTGCAATAGCATTGTGTGCACTGTACATTTGCGAAAAATATAACATATTAATATTAAAAACCAATAAACAAACATAGCCCAGATGAGAAAAATAATGGAAAAATAACGTAACATATCACTTTCCATAATAATACACAATATTGCAATGCATTACTTTTAAAAGTAACTTTCCCCAACACTGATGAAGAGTTATTTCCTCTCATGCAGGTGCAGAATATACGCGCCAGTTGGCTAGTCTTTGCTGTGTATTAATCCACAACTTTTTGCACAATTTTTGGGGCTTTTTCATTTGCACTCATTCAAACTGGCATGTCACAAGTGGTCATGAGACGTGAGAACCAATGGCACTAAACTGACAGTAGTAATGACATGCGAATGGGATTTCAGAGCTTCATTGTAGCTATTTTCAGCTTGTTCCTCATACAAATCTACTGCATGGCTTCTGAAGAGTCATAAGATCCACTTTGATGTTGTTTTTGTCAATTTTTGGAGCGTGACAGCCGCTGGAATTACAGCACATGTCTTGCATCCTTCTGGACAATTTGGTCATTGTGCAAACAAAATGGTTACAGACGGCTGGGCCATTATTCTAATGCCTGTAGCTTTTTATAGTTCTCCCAAAAGCTGCCAACAACTGGAGTCCATTCAGGCAGCATCAGATGCGCGTTTGCAGTAGTAGGAAGAGGAAGCTCATTAGTGAGGCTGGGATGTAATGAGTCCATTCTCAGTGGGTACTTATCAATCATTTCAGCAGGCTGCAGCTTCTGGCATGATGTTCTACAATCATCTTTCAGAGCAGGTGGCATCTAATCTGGAACAAATCCTCTCCATCACTATATATATACTGTAATATGGTGCTAAAGACAAACCCTCTGGTCAATGAGGAGGGGTGGTGTGTAGATACTCAACAACTTGCTACTCTTGGCCACGATCCCAATCCGGGATCCCAAACACACAATCTGTTCATCATCAGCAAAATAACCCTCACTTTTTATTTGGTTTTGACTGGATAATGGATGCTGAGTATTTCAACATTTTCTAAAAGACTAATGGTGGGAATTCCCAAGCTACAACCTAAATGGTGAAGTTAAAAGAAGAAAGCGTTTGATGTGGTGTGGTGGTTGTCTGACCTTGCCCATGCCAGGGTTCTCCTTGGCCTTTGACCCCGCCCTGAGCAGACATGGTGGAGCAGGTGGAGGCGAAAACTGGAGGACAGCACTAAAGTTAGTAGGGTAGATGGAGGGCTCCTCGGAGTATACCAATGGCGGCTGCTGCTTCTTCCGTTTGGATGACAGATTCAGCTTCTGAGCAGCCCTGAGACAACAGAAAAAAATTTAACACAGATTAAGAGCTTGTAACATTGAGTCAAATTAATTCAATTTGCATTTTCATATTACTTTTGTTCATTACTTTTTGGTTCTGGCAATCCAGGCCAGATCACAATAACCTGTGTTTTCAAACTAAGAAGGCCTATTCGCCAGTCCAGCTCTGATGAACTTATGACTCATGGTTATCCAATCATAACATAGGTAATTTACATACAGAGGTTTTAGAGACAGTAGCAACAACAGTTCAGTTCTAATGTTATAAATGTGATCTAATGTGATAAACAACATTTTGGTTTTCAAACAAAATATAATTTACTAAGGCAAAAATGGAGTATTTTTAGATTTAAGAACAAAGGTTTATTTAAGCAGTCAACTGAAATCTCTCAAATTCAGTTGCTCTGTCAAAGGGGGTTCCATTAAAATCAAGCCAAATCCCTTTGCTACCACAGCGAAAGTGATTTTCCATGGAACCCTACATGTTTTAAGAATATTCTTTGTAATTCAGACAGAGGGGTGTACGTCTGAAAATCATTTTTGGTCTTTCCCTGATTGATTTAATGGTAGAGCTTGACATTTAAAACTCAATGCTATAAAATCAGACCTGAAAGGTCAAAAGCCCCCTATCGCATTGCCAAAGTAAACACAGACCAGCTCCTTCTTTCTCCACAGGCAGCCTTCCACCTCTTTATTTCACAACTAAATAGGCACACTGTGCTCAGAAACCCTTGAAAAATGTCCTCTAAAAATGTAAAACTGAGTCTAATGGGGTCAGCCCTGTAGTTAGCCCTAACATTAGCCATTTGCTAAGTCTGGCTTTACAGTGACCCAGTTACAGCCTGGAAATTAATCTAAAAATCTATGTGAGACTGGACTCCAGAAACATTAGATGAAGTGGTAGGAATGGCAATGTCAAGACCTTTATCCAAGCAGCAAGACTTTTACAATTCCCAACAAGCTATCTCATAAGACTGAACTTTACAATTATTTTTGTGATTAAATGAACCCATGGCTAAACTCACAGCGTGAAGAAGAAGAAAAAAAAAAAGAGTATAAGAGAGGGATATTGAAAGATTGAGAGTGAGACAGTGAAAAAACCAAAGGCTATCAAGTGACGTTTTGGGGCTTAGCTCACATTAAGAGCTGCATTAAGGTTGTTCTCTTGGGCTGAAGTGTAACAGTGGAGAACTAACCAAAGGAAAGCTATCCGCAGCACTCTTTAACCATGACCGACTGATCACACTAAATGCAGCAATAATCAAAAGTGAAGCACACTGAAAATCACACTCTGAACAATAATTATTCTAAGAGCAGACATTATAGTAGCACACTGGATTTCAAATGTAATTGCCATCCCACTGTTCCTTTTTCATCCCTTATAAAGAACATTTTTAAAAGATTTGAAGAATAACACATCAGGTAGCATGACTACATAATGTGACCATTAGGTGAATTACAAGTGTTCTTAGTATACAGATTAAATAAGGTCTTGAAAAACATTTATACCATTAAAAAAAAGTTTAGAGTTAGTGAAAATTAGCCCATTATTAGCCCTAGATGTAGAAGCCCTAGAAGTTATATTAAAAAATTATCCTGACACTTTCAAGCTTTAGAATGGCATGGGCAGGTGTTTATCTTCATTACTCCAAAACAAGTCTAATAAAGTGCATCCATCCATAATAAAAATTGCCTCGCATGGCTCCGGAGGGGTTAAAAAAGGTCCTCTGTAGCAAATCTATGCATTTTTGTAAGAAAAAATATCCACATTTAAAATGTAATAATCACTTTAATCTAGCTTGCGCCAACTGGTCGTACATGGAGCCATTCCGGGCTGATCACGTTGGACATCGGCGGTTCGTATGCACTGCTCAGAATTGACAAACGTGAGCACATTGTAAAGAGAGGTAAACAAAGCACAAGTCATGAATTAGAAGTACAAAACAAGGATTTGTAAAACAAAATGTGGGAAGATTTCGATCTAAGCCAAGAGGAGACTGGCTTTCCTTTGCTAAAGTAAGGAAATTTAGCTTCCTTTGCTACTGTAAACAAACGCGAGACTCACAGGCGCATGCGCAATGACGACATCCTACGGCATCCAGAGTTCTGTGTATGACCAATTGGCGCAAGCTAGATTCACTACAGTTTTATGTTGCTAGGCCAGCAAACATCAAAACATTTGATTGGACAATGGAAAAAATGCAATGACGTCGAGCACTTTTCTGCACAGAGTTGCTTTGTTTTCAACTTCAGGCGTTCGGAGCGCTTCGGCAAAAACGCGAGGCGCAGCAGGCGGTTAAAACGCGAGGCGCTGGGGGCGCATAAACAGCACACCGAACGCTCACTGCCAACCGAAAACAATTCAAAAAAGGCGCGTTGCACTGCACAAAACACATTCTGTCTGATCGGGACCTAAGGCACTTTTTATTATGGATGCGCTTTATTGGACTTGTTTTGGATTAATAAAGATAAACACCCACCCATATCATTCTAAAGCTTGGAAGTGCCAGAATAATTTTTAATATAACTTCTACTGGATTCGTCTGAAAGAAGGAAGTCATATACACCTAGGATGCTGGAGGGTGAGTAAATAATGGGCTAATGTTAATTTTTGGGTGAACTATCGTTTTAAATCTACTGACTAACTAAAATGTGTGCGCACACCAAAAGCAAAGCAAATTTTCACATTGTGTTATCGCAGTAGATTACTCGCGGGACGTTTTTTCGTGTCACTTGTGCAAATAAAAACATTGCATAATGCTCTTCTTTGTTTTCTGATACAACTAGATGTGTCAAAGCATTAATAAGCTCTTCTCTGATGGTGGTGCACAACACATCATGCAAATTTTCCACTCAATTTTAATTTCAAATTGAGGGGTACATCGCAAGTTCACGGCAATTGTGTCGCCCAATTCACGCAATTCATGTCTTCGCATTAATTCTAAGATAAGTAAAGTCAGTTTTGGTGTTACAAATTCAAATGTGTAACACCATCACAAATTCAAAACATGTAAGTGAACACATCTTGATATATATATTTATTTATTATTATTATTATTATTATTATTTATTTTTTTATTTTTTTCCAAAAATATCTTAAAGAAAAAAATAAGCTAAAAAAAACTACTTTTTTAAAAGTATCTTTAATTATTACTTCATAAAGATAAGCATGTTTTGGGGAGTCACATCACTCTCATATTACAACCAGAAACAGCCTGAAGTAAGGTCAAATTATTTTCTGTGTGTTTTTTTGTGTGTGCGTGTGTGTGTGTGTTTGTACACTGGTTACACCACATGACTTTGTTGTTCACAAAAGATATACAAGTTTTTTTTTTTTTTTTTTTTTTTTTGTTAGTGTCTTTTTCCAGAGGTTGCCCATAAAATTATACTCTCAGTTACTTCTGCAATGTAAAAGTGATGGATTTGGATTTACAGAAATTATGGAATATTGTTGTGCTAATAATGTTTGTTTAACCTGTGATAAGATCAAATCAAATGAAAGTCAGGAGATGGGAAAACATAAGAGAACAAGAGGGAGTCAGTAAAACTGGGCATTATAGAGTGTGCTTGTTACAATAAATGTCTGTCTAGTCTCTTTTTGAGACACAAGCCCTGATCATTAGTGTAGGCACCAGCCCTTTGGACGTTCATGTGTCTGTTCCCCAGTATGTCTGGCAATTCTACACCCTTTTTTTCTCTCTACCCCTCTCTGCATCACTCCATACCTCTAGAAGTGACAACCCCTCCCTTTCTTTTTTTCTCCCTCCATTTTCTCCGCCCCACCCCTCTTTTCTCTAGCTGCGTTCGGCCCTCTGCATCAAGCCCAAGAGCGCACTCAGAGAACACACCGCTGGCTGATGAAATAATTATAACATCCAGGAGGAATACAGCAGCGGCCCCTCCCTGGGGAACTGACAGCCCACAAGAGGATGCAAGTGTGTGTGTGTGTGTGTGTGTGTGTGTGTGTGTGTGTGTGCCTGCATGTGTACAAACAGCGGAAGGGGATTAAAGAAATGTGTGAGCACTGCATTCAGAAAGCATTATGAGTGAAAGACAGAGAAATTAATGAAAAGAAAAAAACAAAGCAACAGACAGAGAGAGTGTGTGCATCATTTTTTTTGTGCGTGTGTGATGCAACATGCATTTATTTCTCTACAACATTATTATTAATATTATTATTATACTATTAATAATAATATTATTATTATTACTACAAGTTGACATTTATAACTGGTTTCACTAGAAATGTTATGAATAAAATACAATTTAAATAAAAAACATTTTAGTTTTCTTTAAATCTAGTAAACTGTTTGAAAACAATAACAAATTAAATTAATTAATCACTTAATTTATTTATAATAATAATACTTTGAATTAATGAATAATTAAATGTAAATTTAAAAAAAAAAACTTTGAAAACATATGTTTGTAGTGCATGAACAGAAATAATATTCTGTTATTTTATATAAAATTTTTAGGGAAGCCCCCCAAAATGCAACTGATAAGTTGGAGAGGTTTACGCTTAAATGCTTGTTCAGTAATAAAGCACTTCACAAATCCACACCAACTCAAGAATTCTCAGCACGCACACCTGTGTGCTAATGCTGAAATTAATTGCTTGTTGAAGCGCACATGCTCTCTCTCTCCTGCTCTCTTTCGTTCTCTCCATCTCCACGAAAAAAAAAAAACTGGCTCAGTTCATGAATGGAGAGCGGCTATAAAGTACACGTCCATGTGCTTGCACTTTCTACTTGTCCACCTGCTCAAGCTCACTGCAGCACGCACACGCTACGCTAAACAAACATGATTTGACACGTTCTGCAGTCAAGGAGCAATCCATATCCCAAGTATGTATAAACAATCAGACAGCAGCCTTTGTAGAGTTTGGCAGGTAAGCTCAGAGGACGGAGCAAAAATTCCTGGTGTTAAGACGGGTGTGTTGCAACTGACATCTAAGGGTCAAAACCCACACACACACATACACAAAGACACAAAGAGAAAAGCTTTAAAAGTACTCACACTTCTTTCCAATCCATCATCTAACGTATTCACAACTCATAGTCAGAACGACGCAGGCGGGTTGCAAAAAAACAGTACTGTCTGTGTGTCCATACCCACATTTTGGCATCAAAAAAGCAAAACTAGTTAAAAAGTCTCTGCAACTAGTTCTCCAGTGATCACTGCCCATTCTCAGTGCGCAAACATCTGCAGATGATGGAAGTTTAAAGTCATTACGTTGTCTCCAGAACTTTTCTTCTCCACGTTCATGTCATTTAATTCCTCTTTGCACCATCCAGGAGCACCAAACCTCTCTGACTTTAATGCTTTCTCTCCTTGGAACACTCTGTGTCAATTAGTCCGTTTCTTGTGTCAGCCATCCTAGTCCTTTTTGTCATCTATCCCTCTTTTTATCCGTCTCGCGGAGGAGAGGGGCTGGAATCCAGGAGTCGGGATTCGCCTCTTGCTGCCGGAGGAGTGCTGGCAGCTGCCCTGCACTCAAACACACGCGCACGATTCCTCCCTCTCTCTTTCTTTACACAGTCCAGCCCCTTTTCACTCCCCACGGCCAGAAAAGGAATCAGAGCTTTGCGAACACTCGCTCTCCTGCTCTCTCTCACTCACCCTCTCACACACACACACACACACACACACACACACACACACATGCCCCTTACTGCATGAATTCTTCATGTGTGAAGGGTCTCTTTTTTATTCTACCCCAGACTTCAAACAGATTTGCTTAGTATGTGCTGCATGCCTGTCTGTTTGTCTATGTATGTGTGTGTGTGTGTGTGTGTGTGTGTGTGTCTGCTTTAGGTGTTTTGTATGTGTGTGTGTGTGTGTGTGTGTGTGTGTGGAGAAGAATGTGTGTAAGTTTATGTGTGTTTAAAAAACGAAATAACATTTGGTTTCAATAAATAAATAAATAAAAATAGACATTGCTTTGGGAATATTCAGATATGTATTTTGGAGAACTTTTTTTCAAGTGAATAATGTGTGTGTGTGTGTGTGTGTGTGCTTATCTGCTTTAGGTTTTTTTTGTTTGTTTTTAATGTGTGTGGAGGGGAGTGTGTGAAATATGTGCTTCTTTAAAAAATAATAAAAACATTTCTTTCTAAGAATTGTTCTGTACTCTAGAACAAACAAATATTCTGAAATAAATATATATTTATTATTTTTGATTTTTTTTTTTTCTGTTAAAATGAATGAATATATATATATATAAATATAATTTTTTTTTGTATACATTATACATATATATATATATATATATATATAAATATTATTTTTTGTATACATTATATATATATATATATATATATATATATATAATATTAATAATATATACAATTCATATTTCTTTCTTTGCATTGTTCTGTAATCTAGAACAAACAAACAAATATTCTGAAATACATATGTATTTATATATATATAATATATATACATATATAAATGTAAATATATATATATATAAATGTTCATAAATACATAATATTTTATTTATACATTTATTAAAATCGGTTTGTTCTAGATATTTATATCTAAAAATTAAATGCATATTTTTTTTAATGAATTGTTCTGTTATCTAGAAGAAACAAATATTCAGAAATATATACATCAATTATATATTTTTTATCTATTTATTTAGTTAGTTATGAATTAACATAATGTGTGTGTCTCTGATTTAGGTGTTTCATGCCTGAGCTTAATACATAAATAAATAACCTTGGGATATTCAGATATTACCCTTTTTTTAATTGGAAAAACACTTTTTTGACAGTGCATAATGTGTGAGAAATTATAAAGAAAATGTGAACTGTGTGATGCCAGGGTGTTGCTGTGCAGTTGTAAAGGTCTTCTGAGTGTTTTTTAGTGCAATGCTATGGTTGCTAGGTTATTCTGTTTGGTTGTTCGGACATTGTTAGTTGATTTATAAAGATTTTAGGCACCGGCTAAAGTCTCCACAATATTCTGGCCTCAAAATTTGCGAAGTTCATTCAGTATGAGTGTATGGATTTTTTTTTTTTCCACTCTATTTTTTGTCTGCTAGGAGTTAATAACAAGTTTGATTGCTTAAAACAGTAATATCACACTTCTTTAAAACAAGCCGCACAATTTGAGGTATCATTCACGTCTGTATCACAAACAACATGGGAGGAGCCACACACTGAAGGTTAACACTGAGCGTTAGGGGTTTGTTCAAATTAGCCTTAGCGAGCACCGCTAACAAAAGAAAAATACAGGGCGCGAGGAAGTGTGTTTGTCCACGTCCTGCACCTGTGTCTCTGTGTGTGCTGAAAATCTCATTAAGTGTTTGCATTGTGACAAACATAATTGCTCTGACGGGTGGGATAAAGCTATTAATTATCGCGGACGTGAAATAAGCACACAGCATATGCTAGGTGTGGCGTAGCATTGTGTGTGTTCAGGTGTAGAGAAAATCAAACATCTATGGGCGACCACCACTTTAAAATCATATTCCAGACACATACGGTGCTCAGAGATGCCCTTGGCCTGTGGGTAAGGGCAAGACGGGGGGGAAAAGCAGCAGCTGGAACAAGTCTAAGCTCTTTATGTGAGAGAGATCTATTCCCTAAACTGCTAATTTGAACTGAGGAGCAGGAGTGAGACAGAAAAGAGAGAAAAGGAGAAAGAATGTTTGTGAGAGACTCATTTTCTGTCAGTCTGTAGTGCGGCTCACACACCACCACCATCAGCACCCCCCTAACACACTGCCCTACATATCAACACAGAGCTCAGACTCCCACTGCTGCCCACCGTTAGCCAAGAGAGGGGCACAATCAAAGCTCCCTAGGTGCACAGACTAGATGACTGAAATTATGTACTCTGATAGCGCTTTAAAAGGAAAATCTGTCTTGCTGGAAGATTGTTCTGTGGTGTGAAGGAAAAAAAAAAAAAAACAACTGCTGAGAGCAGCTCACAAAAGCATTGATTTATAAGATAAATGACAATAATAATTTTTAAAAGCTCTGAAAATAAAAACTTTTTCACTCAAATGAATAATAAATGACTATGTTCTGAGCACCTTATTTTTGTCATAATTAAAACTAAATTTAATTGTATATAAAAACAATATTTTAAGTATATAAGTTGCATCTATTAATGCATTAGCAAATGTGTAATATATATATATATATATATATATATATATATATAATCTGAATTCCATATTTCACCTCTTTATGTTCAATACATAGCACATATTTATTTAAAAAAAAAAAAAAAAATATATATATATATATATATATATATATATATATTGAATTTACTGGTTATAAAAAATTGTATTAGAATTAGAATATTAGAATTGTAATAAAATATAAATATGGTTCACATAAGTTTGAGCTTATAATTATAAAATAATGACAACAATCAGATAAAACTACAAATCTATGTTAAGGATAAATGGGTAAATACAAATACAACTAGCAAATTAATGAACTAAATAACATAAAACTGGATTCTGATCTTTATTTGAATTAACCAATATTTAGAATATTCATCTGGTAACACTTTACTAACATGAAAGAGCAATGAACAATACATTTATTACACAATTTATCATCTTCGCTAATGTTAGTTAATAAACATACAGTCATTCTTTGTTTGTTCATGTTAGTATTGTATTAACTAATGTTAACAAACACAACTTGTGACTTTAATAATGCATTAGTAAATGTTGAAAGTAACTAAGATTATTAAATGATTTAGTAGTATTGTTCATTCTTAGTTCATGTTAACTAATGTAGTTAACTAACGTTAACCAATTAACCTTTTTTTTGTAAAGTGTTACCATGCATTTTTATGGATATTAAGTGATAGTAAAAAAATATTATATATTACATGCTTTCCCCACTACTCAAGAAACAGTGAAAGACAAGAGCAATCAGTTTCTCCAATTCTCTACAACAAATATCACTGAAAACATGTACAAATGGCTAAAATAAAGGGCATACATGGTTGTCAAGTGATATAAAAGGTGCTTTTGTTGAAATCAGAATGAATTTGAGTGTGTGTGGACACAGGGTTGGGGGCTGAGGAAGGGGATTTTGAAAATGTGTGGATGTGTGAACCAATGCACGTATCATGCCTGGCTTGCTTATCTACTGTTGTGAGAGCCAAACCATTTGGCTTGTTGTCAATAATCTTTGCAGGCAGCCTTCTCTGCCTTTCAGCTTTTGTCAAATTAGAAAGAGGAATTCCTCAAGCCGACCGAGTCATTAGCCTGTGGAGCCATTAGCTTGTTGTAAGGATTTCTGCCTGTCTTTCTCTTCGGCCAGATAGCCTTTGTAGCTAATTGCCATGTTGGCCCTATTTACCATCCTTGACATTTCTTTTATAGTAACAAGGTCTTTTTTCTTTCTCTTGACAAAGGATAACAAAGCTCCGGACACTATGGATCAACGTGAGTGATATCCGACTACATTACTACATTTCCATACCCGTATCTCCAACTATCATCCGTCACTGTAAGATCAGCAGGTTGTTTACAACAAGCACATGTGTTTTTTATACTTTTTTTATGGATGTTATAAGTTATCAAACAACAAACAAATTTAAAAGTATGGCATAAAATGCTCAGCTATTTGAGATGATCTACACTTTGAAATCAGAGCCAAAACATATCCAGTATGTTGATTAGTATTGGGAAACTGGTCATAGTCAGTCTCTTCTCTTTTTATCAATGAATGTACATTAAGGCCTTAATCACTTACTAAAGTAATGAACGTGCCAATCAAGGCTTAACCTCTTCCTGTGATTAAGGCATTATGACATCACTTCATGGACATTGAAAGATGATGTCATACTCTTTCACACACAGCAACTGGCCCGAAACAAGATTTAGTAATCGGGTCAAAAGGCTAAGAGTAGAAACCCATGCGTCACAGAGAGAGCTTTCAGCGTCCAACAAGATTCATCAAGCTTTTGCAACAGTTTGCAGTACAGTAAGAGAGTTTGCACGTGCATGGTGAGCTTTCAAGTAGTCAGACTTCTTTTTGTCATAATTAATCCACCCAAAGTTCATTCCAAACTAAATATGACATTACAGCAAAAAGAAGATGTTTAGCTGAATGTTCAAGCTGCTCCTTTCCATATAATCAAAGTGACCCATGGTTGAACTGCTCTTACATTAACATGTCTATTTCTCTCATACTTTCTTTAATATTTACCTACTTAATTGCTACTGTTTAAAAGTTTATCCTAGCCATAATAAGAACCACAGTTGCCACAGATATGTGAGACAGGATTTCTTTAAATAACCAAAGACATATGGAGTTAGCTGTACAGTAACCGGGAGTCTTAAGTTTCTTTCCCACGGAAGTAAGAAACGGTGTTGTGACAGAATGAAAGCCAGAAAGAATATGTGAGAAAGTTTTAAAAGTGATGTTGGTCCACACTGAGGTATGTTTTAGTACTAAAGAGGGTTAAATCTCAAAGCAAAAATCTCAATTTACAGGAGGTATGAAGTACAAAAGTAAGAAAAGAATAAAGTGGAATAATTAGATGGATGTGACAGATATTCTTTTGTTGTAAGCAGTGGGAAAGGGGGGCTGCTCTCAACCCTTCATTACTAAACACCTTCCTTCGAGCACTTATGACCTGAGGCGTCAGTCACCCGGTAACATTATCCCTCATTAAAACAGAGAGTACATGAGAGCACGCTGTGCAATATCTGTAAAATTGGAGCATTATGTCAATGTGGTGATCACCACAGGGCAGCTTTGGCTGTTCAATGCGCTACTACTGTAAAATATAGCCTAATCATAACGTAGTGTAGCTCATAATAACCATAAGTCATTGAGATGTGTAAAGTGATGGGCTATGGCATATTGAGATCAGATGCGCTGTAGAGTTTCTTTGTCCCCCTTGTGGAGAGAATATACATTTAGAATTATTAATTATTATTATAAACTAAAAAAAAAGTTATTTTCTGTGTAAACTGACAGCATGCCAAAATTTAGTCCATTGATATTCATTTGTATAAATAAATAAATAAATTCAATAACAGTTGATATTTCCAACACGTGCCAAGAAGATTAAAAATAATAACAATGGTAATCCACACAACGATGAAAGATCCAAAGATGCATAAAAGAGAACACAGAGTGTGAAAATCAAGAAAAGTAGGGACAAAGGACAAGGTGGAAGGGGAATAAAAAGCATAAAATTGCATCAAATGTGTGGAGAGCGAAGGAAGGAAATATATGGAGAGACAGAAGGAGAGACGAAGGGAGGGGGAGGTTGAGTATGAGACATAGAGGTGAAAAACCAGAGAGCCAAAAATCAGAAAATGAGATGGAAATTAAAAAAAGAAAGAGGGTGAGGACCTCCTGAGAGCGAAGAGAGACAGAACACATCCAGAAAGTGAGAGAGAGAGAGAGTCGCCTCAAAGGTAGATAGTGAGAGTGCTCGAGTGATCAGTCTGGTCTTTGTATTTTGGCTGGGAGCCAGTCAGCGGCTGTCTGAACGGAGGTAAATCATTTTGAGCCTGAGAGTAGCACATTGAAAAATGATCGCTCGAGTCGGGCCGGGCTCAGCTAGGGATTGTCTCGTTCCCTCTGCGGGCCCAGGGTGGAAATCCCCAGCCAAACCCAAATAAATTAAGCAGTCTGAATCTAAATGGAAAATGCTCTAATTAAAAAGAAAAAAAGGACAAGAAAATCCCCAAGAATCATTGTACTGGGAAGTGCTGTGGTTCTTTAGACTATGCTTATATTTGCATGCTAATCCGTCTATCTATTTTATGCAAAGTAATTGCATGAACTTTTACATTGCATGAATTGGACTGAATTGGCAAATACAATATGCTTCAACAACTAGCTTACTCGCTTATTCAATTTTTTTTTAAAGCATTAAAGTCTGTTGCAAATTGTTTTGCACGCTAGAGTTTTCTAAACGCAACTTGAAGAAATGCATCATGGGTTTCAAACATTATTGGAGGAGTTCCAAAGCAAACTGGTTTGCTCATCCTTGTTGGTCTCCCAGACTGCTCAGGCTACACTCTTGACTGGCTCCAGATGGGTTTGGGCACTTTTCAGCTGGTCAGGTTATGAGACCAGCTAGCCACACAGCTAAACATCAGCTTGGCCAAAATGGGAGACCAGGGGAGACAGGGGTGTCCAAACTCGGTCCTGGAGGGCCACTGTCCTGCAATTTTTAGCTCCAACCCCAATTAAATACACCTGAACCAGCTAATCAAGATCTTACTAGGCATAGGGCCCTATTATGTTTTGAGGCAAGTTGAAGCTAAACTCTGCAGGACAGTGGTCCTCCAGGGCAGAGTTTGGACACCCCTGAGATAAGACCAGCTAACCAACATAAACTCTATTAAGTGAGTTTTTTTTAGCAGAGCTATCTAGCCCAACTCATACAGACTTTAGTTTTAATCCCAATCTAACCACCTGCCTGTAATTGGCAAGTCATTTTGAACACCTGCATTGAACACCTTGATAAGCTTGTTCAGTGTGTTTGGTTAGGGCAGGGGTGTTCAATCCTGCTCCTGAAGGGCCACTTTCCAGCAGAATTGAGCTCCAACACACCTGCCTAGTGATCCCGAGGACCATAATTAGCTTGTTCAGGTGTATTTAATTAGGATTGGACCTGAACTCTGCAGGACAGTGGCCCTACAGAAGCAAGATTGGACACCCCTGGGTTAAGATTAAATTATACTCTTTTGCCTGTATTCATCTCCAGCTCACGGACAATTTGCATGACATAATTTTCGCCATTAGTACAGTCTGCTAATGTGTGCACAGCCTGATATTTGTTAAGTTAAAGAGCCTTGATTTAAAGGGATAGTTCACCCAAAAATGAAAAGTCTGTCATTAGTTACTCACCCTCATGTAGTTCCAGGCCCATATTTGTTCATCTTTGAAATCAGAGAGCTTTCTGACCTTGCATAGACAGCAATCAGCACTATTTTTGTTTTCTTTGTGCAATAAAATTAAGGTTGAACCACTGATGTCACATGGATTATTTTAACAATATTCTTACTACCTTTCTGGGCCTTGATCATGTCAGTTGCGTTGTTGTCTATGCAGGGTCAAAAAGCTCTCGGATTTCATCAAAAATATCTTAAGCTGTGTTCCGAAGATGAACGAAAGTCTTATGGGTTTGGATGACATTTTTGTGTGAACTATCCTTTAAGCATTAGCCTTTAGGTCAAAAGGTTTCTACGATCATGAGAAAGTCAGTCAAGTGTGTCTGAATCTTTAACTTGTACTTTACAAGACTAGTATGTCTTTTTAGCAAACATTCTCTATTTATGAAGTGTTTGTTGTGGTTTTGTGGCCTATTGTGCATTCACTAGCATGCTCGGCTAGCAGCTAGGTGCTAACGCTTCAGTTCCTGCTTCCTGTGCTGGTTTTGTGGCTCATAAAACAGTAAAACAAAAATCAAAGTGCCAGCAAACATGTCCACAAAGTCAAGCCTACCACCTTCAATAATACCAACAGCAAAGAAAAGAGAGCATGATTCTGTTTACAGTGCCGCTAAAGCATTTTCAAGAGGGGGCAAGCGAGTAAACGAGACAAGCATTGTTGTCTTTTTGCTGTTCCTGAATTACCCCCTCAATAGCATCTATGAAGAGACAGGATGTGCAGCTAATCCAGGCTTGGCTTGTTGTGGTTTAGCCATGGTGGGGAGGCAGAACAGAAGCCATAAACATGGCCAGGGTTTTTTGTTATTTAATGAGTTGCAGCGTTCAAACCCAGGCCCCTGGGGTAAAGCTCTGGAAAGCCACAAAATGAAGATAGTAATAGGGTTGTCATATTTTTTTATTTTTTATTTTTTTGAAGATGCTCTCTTTTTATTCATGTGAGGTACTGGTTGCTCTCCCAGAGTTTGTTTAAAATCACAGCAAGCTAACGTTTAGGGAAGATCAATTCCATTTTAGCAGCAAACTGACAGATAACCCAAACTCACGTCGCTCTCGCACACTCCCTCTCCCTGTTTACAAAGATTACCATCTACTTTCATCTTATTCGTGATACATCTCTCTATCTCTTCCCTCTGCACCGCTGGGATTTGTTCTACAGGTAGGCAACCCGCAGCATCGGGTTTCACTAAAAGGGTGTTGAGGAAAAGGAATTTAATTACAGGACAAGTGCGTGGAACGGGATAATCCTGTCTCCACATGCTACAAAAAGTGCAACCCAATTTAGGAAGGAGTCGGTGAAACTAGCTGACGCCGCAAGGTCCGATCAGACGCCTGGCGTGCTCTTGACCAGCACCTTGAACTATGCTTACGTCATTACCAAGTTTCAGCTTTTTCAGACCCAAAACTAATTGTGTATAACTGACTGTTACAAATTACGGTCACTTTGGCCACTAGGTACAAACAGAAGCTTTGCAACGTAGGGTGGCCAAGCCCTGCAGATAGGGAAAGGGGACAACAGAAGCATCCTACCGCTCTACCTTGCCTCAGTATTCATTCATTAATCACTGTCTGGCAGGGAGGACACCTAACGCTTATTTATTTGTACTCTTTCACTCGGAGGCTATCACAACAAACAACCCCAGTGGCTGCTGGGAATATTTGCGCATGATTAATCAGAGACGGCCTGGAACAACAGGGTAGGAGATGAAGAGGGGAAAGAGAGAAAGAAAGTGACCAGGGAAAGGGTAGAGGACAGAGGAAAAACAGATGTGCTGGAGAGAGGGTTGGGGGATGAAGGTTTCCTTTTTACTGTCACAGGCTCATTTTGAAAATATGAAAGCAAGAGGGAGTTAAGATAAAAAATAAGGGTTGACAGTCCAATAAAATATTTATATATAAATATTAAATGCATAAAAAATACCAAAAGTACATATATTTACATTTATATATATATGCAAATTGCTCATCGAACATATTAGGGGGAAAATAAAAAAAAAACAAATATAAAAAAAAAAAATACTGAAAGTGCAAACACAAAACTGAACGCAAAAATTAAGAGGAAAAAAAATCTATTTTATGGACATGTTTATACCGCTGTCTCCCACTGGTGTTTGCATTAACATTTCTATGAATTATGGTGTTTTGCAACGTGCATATTTCACTTGTTGTGCTTTGATGATAATTAAATTTCACCATATAAAAATGCTAATTACTTTAACATTGTTAAATGTCCCATCTGGGTTTGATTTATAAATATATAAATACCTAAGCCATAAGTTGGGTCTGTTACATGGGACTTTTGTGTGCACTACAGTACAAATCAGGTTTTTATCAGGTTTTTTTTTAAAAGAAAGAAACAGTTTTAACAGTTTTTATATATATATATATATATATATATATATATATATATATAATTACGTTAACAACTTGATTCTGACAACCCTAGTCAAAACTATGTAGGTAAAGACAGAAGGCAGTGTAACCACCAAGGGAACATCTGTGGCATTTACCTCCCATCCAAAAATGCAATAAATATGTCAATAGTCTTTATTGACTAATGATCACATTGAAAGATGGATGCTTCCCTAACCATACAGGAAGAGACAGATTACAGTTACCAGGTTCATAAGATTAATAATATCTTTCAAATGACTTCATATAGCCACCAGTGTATGAGAAGATTATTACATTCAGTTTCGACCTTCACACCGCAATATGATCATTACCGCTTGCAATGTGCATAGATGTGCTCTTACACTGCAGGAATGCTATCAATCCATACAATGTGACATATTCTCGCAGTTTATAGTCTTGCAATGGACAAAAAATAAGAACCATGCCATTAAGAAACCCATAGGTTATAGCAATAACCCAAAGTATGTCTATTAATAACAGCTCTACGCATTAGCTTTTATGAGCGCCCTCTGGTGCTACTGCAGGAATTTAGGTTCGGTACTAGCAACTTGATACTGAAATACAGAAAGAGAGATAGCGCTAATGGGATTCTCAGCTCTTTGCAACAGGCTCTCTCACATGCTGGGTCATGAACTGATTACAGGCTGTAATCCACTCCATTTCAGACAATCTGCATGCAGAGTAGCTCTCAACAAATAAAAACAGCAGATAAACTCTCTCTCGGTTTCACATTTCCACCCCACCCTGCCATTTAGCACAAACCTTCACTGCCTCAATGTGCTGTGAAAACAATTTTACATGCTATAAAAGAAACATTAATATTCAATGAACTAAAATTGAGAAACTTCAAGCTCTTGAGATTAGTTTTACAGACCACTTACCTGAACAATTTTATGAGCTACGTACAGCAAGCAGTCAACATATGGCTAGTTAGCATGGTTTTGTTAGAGGTAGATGTTATTGAAACAAACAATTTGATCCACCCATTGAATCAAGTCTAGGCTAAGCTACCATGTGCTAACACTTTGCAAAATGTAAGATTCCCCTTAAATACTAACTGTCATAGTCATTTTTTTTTTTTGACATATTGATTACCATTTGTATGACCACAGTTTTACTACAAATACCAAAGTTAAACGGTTAAAAACATGGTTTATTTGTGTTTACTCTGGTTTAACTGTAGTAAACTTTTTTGTTTGTTTTATTTGTAGTAAAACCACAGTTAATTTTCGTAAGGGTCAACTCTATTCGACAGATGGATCACATTTTCCCTGAAATGCTAACTGTCATGGGCCACAAAAAGCAAACAGTCTAGTGGCAAAACAGTTTTAATATTCAATGACGCAAAATGTACAAAACATTTCACCCACTAAGACTTTTATAGACCAGCTTTCTGAACATTTCCGTCCGTTAAAGGAGAAGTTTACTTCCAGAACAAAAAATTACAGACAATTTACTTGCCCCCTTGTCATCCAAGATCTTCATGTCTTTCTTTCTTTCGTAAGCAAATTATGTCTTTGAGGAAAATATTTCAGGATTTCTCTTCATATAGTGGACTTTTATGGTGCCTGCGAGTTTGAACTTCAGACTTAAACAATTCCTTAAATAATCACAGCCAAGAAGAAGGGTGTTATCTAGTGAAACTATCGGTTATTTTCTAAAAAAAAAAAAAACAATTTATATACTTTTTAACCTCAAATGCTTGTCTTGTCTAGCTCTGCATATACTCCAGTTCAAGACAGTTAGGGTAGATTGAAAAGCTTTCATTTAATTTTCTCCTCCAACTTCAAAATCGTCCTACATCACTGTTTAACCTTTTTTGTAAAGGGTATTTGATGTTCTTTGACATGTTCACTTTGTAAACACTGGGTCGGTACTTCTGCAACAATAGAGTATGATTTTGAAGTTGGAGGAGAAAATGAGATTGAAGTTTTTCAACCTACCAAAACTCTTTTAAATACACGCAGAGTTAGACAAGATGAGCATTTGAGGTTAAAACGTATATCTATTTTAGAAAATAACCAATCGTTTCGCTAGGACCCTTTCGATGAGATCCTTCTTCCCTGGCTGGGATTGTTTAGAGCCCTTTGAAGCAGCATTTAAATTGCATTTTGGAAGTTGTCCTCAAGTTAAAATGTTGTAATCAAAAAACATAATTTCTTTACAACTAAAAAACGAAAGACATGAACATCTTGGGTGACAACGGGATAAATTTTCTGTATTTTTTTGTTCTGTAGGTAAACTTCTCCTTTAAATCAAGTGTACGCTAATCTAGCATGCTATGAGCTAACACTGAATGGTTTGCTTACAAAACAAGATTCAACTCGATTCCACAGGTGGAATGGATGTGTTCTTTCTAAAGCGCTAACTATTATGGGGCAGCAAAAAGTATTAGCAAACAACCCGGCAGCAAAACTAAGCACCCATGAGGAAAGATGGCAGATTTCAATTTCCTTCACCACCTGGGCAGCTGCTCATATGAATGCTAACATATTCTGCAAGTATTATAGATACCCTTAAGCGACAGTAGAGAGATCAAGGCTATAGAATCTTCTCCTCTGATAATAAAACTTTTTTTATTTAATCAGTAGTATGTGTATAATCAGTAGAGTGTGTTTGTAATGACAAGCAACAGGGATCTCATTAAGTAGTCTGGAATTTTGCTTCAGTTGCGGTAAAACATGCTACATGAATAAGTATGAACTGTGCACTTGGGTGGTATTGGGCTGGGAAATCAGGGGAAGGTTGAACACTAATTAGACATAACGCTGTTTTTTTTTTTTTTTTTTTTTTTTTCGGGCTCAAAGCCTAACCGGGTGGATCGTGATGGGATTGTGAGCCGCTGCTTTTGTTCTCTCCAGCCACAACAGAGGATATTCGGGCTGGATGACCTCATGGGAATTTTCAACTTCAACCACATCTGCGGTCTGAAAAGACAATAGGTAATAAACCTTTAAATGTATATTCCACTCGGTCTGCTAACACAATTAATAACCTCGGTTGATCTGATCTGTATTCCACAAATCCGGGCAAACCGGAGAGCTCTTTAGAAGAGCCGCCGGTTCCCTCTTCTTCCTTATTTACTGTTTTCCCTAGTGAAATGGCTTTCAATTGTTATTTAGGGTTTGCTTTAATCAGCATTCTCGAGAAGTGGAAGCTTTGAGACGACTAATAAAGGTGGTGACGGTGACTTGTCTGTCATGCTTACTGTGTGAAGTACAGAGCTAAAGCAATTTAGAATCAATCCTTGTTACGCTACCAAACCGTGGGAAGTCTGAAAGCAGCTACAGCCTTTATTATGAACAGAGTCCTAGTATACATTTCCAACCCCCAAGTATGTATTCTCAGACAATATATGAGAGATTACTATAATCGCAGTTCAAAAAATATTTTTAAAGGATTAGTTCACTTCCAGAATAAAAAATACCTAAAAAATTACGCACGCCCATGTGATCCAAGATGTTTGTGTCTTTCTATCTTCAGTCACATAGAAATTAAGGTTTTTAAACAAAACATTCAAGATTTTTTTCTACATATGGTAGACTTTAATGGTGGCCAATAAGTTAAGGTCCAAATTGCAGTTTCAATGCAGCTTCAAAGGGCTCTGCATGATCCCAGTTGAGGAATAAGGGTTCATCTGGCTTTTCTTAAAACAATAAATTGTATACTTTTTAACCACAAATGCTCATTTTGCACCAGCCCGACCAGTTTTTTTGCCCTACCCTACCTTTTTGAACCGTAGTACACAGACTAAGAACATTTGTGGTTAAAAAGTATATACATTTTTCTTTCTTTTTTTTTAAAGAAGACCCTAATTCCTAAAATGTGATTGTGTAGAGCCCTTTGAAGCTGCATTGAAACTGCAATTTGGACATTCAACCCATTGGCCACCATTGAAGTTCACTATATGGAGAAAAATCCAGAAATATTTTCTTCAAAAACCTTCAGTTCATCACTACTGAAGACAGAAAAACATTCTTGGATTGTGGGGGTCAATTATTAGGAATTTTTTATTCTGATTCTGGAAGTGAACTGCTCTTTGAATAACCCGAAGGCCTACAAACAACATCACTTTTCCCTGACTGACATACGGAGACCCCATAGGCCATTAGGCAGTTGGAATTTGACTGATTTGACAGCATTTATTTCCTAGTGTTGCAGCAAGCATCAGCTCTTCTACAGCCCCACGTCTATTGAGTCTATACACATGAATCAGCAGATCCGCACTGTCTAGGGGGCTCACTGATGCCTGCTGCTCTTCCTGTGGTGACCGTATGCAAGTGGGCTGGCTGGTCTTCCTGACACAGCAGTTTTCATGCTTTTCCCTGAGCTGTCACAGACCCCCAACTGTAAGCATGAAAAACATCAACTGTTTGTGGTATACGTCCTTGTTTATTCAGGAAAAAAGGTTTAGGTGGGTGCTATTCTGTGCCCGCTTTGCATAATTGTACCCAAAAATGGCATGCTCTGTATATTCTGTTCTGCCTTGTTCCATACTTCAAATTTAATTTGAGCCCTTTTACACTTTTACATTCCCTCAAACCACATTTGAATGCAAAACCACAGTGTGAAACACTAAAGCACTGCATATCACAACTGCAGAATAAATGCTAAATTATGCATAACTGCATCCTGGACAACACTGAAGGTTCACCTACTTGCTCATGGTCTTCAAAGTGATGGACACTCTTGGTTGAAAGTTTGGAACAATTGTGATTTTTTTAAAGCTTTTGAAAAAAGTCTCTTATGCTGACCAAGGCTGCATTTATTTGATCATAAATAGAGTAAAAACAGTAAAATTGTGAAATATTATTACGATTTAAAATTTTGCTTTTTGTTTCAATATGTTTTAAAATGTAATTTATAAGTGTTATGCAAAGCTGAATTTTCAGCAGTCATTATTCCAGTCTTCAGTGTCACATGATCCTTCAGAAATAAGTGAGCAAGTCTGTCTCCTTATTATTAATGTCTAAAATCAAGTTGCCCTTATTATTATTTTAGAAGAAACCATGCTACATATTTTTCAGGGTGCTTTGATGAACAACGTTTAAAGACAAGCATTCAAACAGCAATTTGAAATCTCTAACATTATAAATGTCATTTGTCATCAATGTGATGCATGCTTGCTTGATAAAACTTTTTTTTTCTTTTTAAAAGAGCCGCACAGACCCGTCTTTTGCACTATAGTGTCCATCTCTGCCTCGGCTGGCCATTTGTGATGATCTTGATGATCTTCCGAGACAGATGTCAATACCAGGTGTAAATGGGGTCCAGATGTCTTGCCATTGGCCAGTAAACTAAGGTTTGAATGCTGTTGTATCGTGAGAACATTTCACCCTGAGAAACACAGATGTGCAAAAAGCAGTGGTGACGTTTTGATGAGGAAGCACTCTTCACTAAGTTTAGTTCTCTGGTAGTCAATATTCTGTAAATGAATTGCTATCACTACACTTCTAAACAGAGTGGTAACATACAGTTAAGAGAAACAGGTTTGTTGAGCAAATGCAGAAAGCTTCAAGGTTGTGACGTATGAGACAGAATCCATTGTGATGCTAAAACGCTGACAGTACATTTGTTTCACAAGTGCTTCAAAGGTGAGCCTGCCTCCTTTCAGACAAAACAAAGAAGCTTTAGTGTTCTTCGTGTTTTCTCAAAGGTGATAATCACCCCAGTGAGAACTGTTTGGGCTGAGAGACTGACAAAATGGGGGTTATTCACACAACCTGGGGGAAAAGTGGGTAGGAGACATTCAGCGGAGGTGGTCGCAGGTTACACAGGAGTGATTTTAAGTGGCGCAATCTTGTAAAGGTGTGGGGGGTGAAATCAAGACTAAAAAACTGGACCACTGACTAAACATCACTATTATTATTACTAAACTACTATTTTATTTTAATATAATTATTTCAATGATATTCTGTTCTAGACATTTCGCAAATTTAGTATATCTGTTTATAAAGTGTATGTATGCATACAGTACTTGTCAAAAGTTTGGAAACATCACATATTTTTTTTAATGATGTCCGAATAACTATTTTCCATTTGAATACATTTTAAAACATACTTTATTTCTCTCATGGAAATCTAAATGTTCAGCATCATTACTCCAGTCTTCAGTGTTCCATGATCCTTCAGAAATCCTTCTAATATGCTGATTTGTTAATTGACATTATTTACACTTTGGAAATATAGTAAATTAATAGTGTATTTACAATACACCAAGAAAGCTGAATGCTACTTTTGAGTTTATACTCATACTCATATTCATACTCATTAAATGAAAGCATGGAAGCATCAAGAACATGGTCAGGTCATTAAAAATCAAAAGAAATTGAGACCCTAATATAATATTAAGCACATTTTGGGACATTATTTTGATGACTCATAAGCACATCTGCTCCAATTAAATTCTTTCTCTTAATTTTTCTCTCTTTTTCTCATTTCATTCAAATTGTACAGAATGTTCCCTCTTCCTTTGATTAAAAACACATTTTTACTATATTACATTACATAGCTAGAGAAATTAGTATGTGATGAGAATGATGAAAATTTATGTCCAATCATCATGCGAAAATCTGTTTGTAAATCAGTTTTATTTTCTTCATTTCAGTCATTTTTGGATTTTTCCTTTGATTTTGAAGTGAAATGTTCTTCTGAGATTCATTTACCAGAACACTAAATGCAATAGATTAAGAAGGGATGTCAATTATTCACTAAAAATGTGGGATAATGGCATAAAAGAGCTGTATACAGAAAACCTGATTATGTTTCTGGACCAGTCCATTTGGACACATCAATACACCAGTCTACTATATTACATTACATAGTTAAAGAAATTAGTATGTGATGAGAATGAAGAAAATTTATGTCCAATCATCATGCAAAAATCTGTTTATAAATCAGTTTTATTTTCTTCATTTCAGTCATTTTTGGATTTCTCCTTTGATTTTGGAGTGAAATGTTCTTGTGAGATTCACTTACCAGAACACTAAATGCAATAGATTAAAAAGGGATGTCAGTTATATGCTAAATGTGGGATAATGGTATAAAAGAGCTGTATACAGAACACCTGAGAGTGTTTCTGGACCAGTCCATTTGGGCACATCAATACACCAGTCCAAACCCCCTGAGGACAGGAAGTGGGCTTGGCAGATCCCTGGGGCCGCTAGCCCAGAGTGATAGATCCATCAACACCTCCATCATCCACCCTCACCACCCAAAATCACACAGCAGAACATCTCACGGCCCACCGCAGGCTCTTCACACCTGGACATTCTGCCCTGAGTGGCCCCCTCCTTCCAAACCTCCATTTCTCGAGTACCAGCCTCAGCTGCTCCGTGACCATTACACACACACACACACACACACACACACACACACACACTTACAGACAAACTCAAGCTTGAATGCGTGATTAGGACTGGAGACCACCAGCTGGAGGTTCAGCCAGAGTAAATACACAGTAAAACAACAAGGCACATCTCAACACAGAACTGTCAACAAAACAGATCCGACTGCAGCTAAAGTCAACAATCAAGGAGTTCATTTAGGAGCAAAAGTTTGAGAATGAAACTTCAATGTGCACAAAATACATAGAACACACTGCTTCTGCAATGCATGAAGAAGCATTCGCAAAGCAAGGTTCAATTTGATAAACTAAGAATTCAACCAGACTGTTTCAATAAATCAATTTTAAAAATATTAATTGGTTCATTTGATTCATCATTTGAAGGTGTTGACAGATGTTTTTTTGTAGTGAAACACTTACTTAAACACCGCTAAACACTTTTCATTACAACACACAAATTACATTACATTGTTCAAAATTGTTTGCCATACACCTGAGTCATGCTTTGCAAACTGGTCCAACGCAATCATTAAAAAGAATCATAAAAAAACACAGTCAGATGTCTAGAAGCTCCTAAAGAACTATCAATTCTCAGTTCAATCCAGCAGTTTCAACTGAAGTCAGTAAATAATCTGAAGTCAGAACTTTTAATCTCAAAACACAAGTGACTTACTTTAGTTTCATGGTGCCACTCCACTTATTTTCCTCCACAGTCCATGATTTTCTCTCCCTCCAGCTGCGAGTGTTGGTGTGGGGCATTAGTCCGAGTCTGCCCACCATGTGTGTGGATTCACCTCACTGCCTACCAGCTCACTGCATCAGTGTTTTCAAAGTAACTGCACATTGGTGAGTTTGCCACTATCAGCCTTGACCGAATCGCTCCCGTTTCCTGGCTTTCGTCACACAGCTGCGCAGGGTCCGGCTCCGCTCCAGGGCCCCGACCACTCAGCATTAATCTGTTTTCCCAATTTGTTCCTGTCAGGGATTAGTGCTGTCACTCAAACTGCAGCCATCCACATGGATCATTTGTCTGTTTTTTTTTTCTCCTGTACTCTTTTCCTCTGTGTACTTTCTCTATCTCTCCATCTCTCTGCCCCTCCTCTCTGTTTCTGGATATCTTTCTCTCTGTAATCCTCCGCTGTGATGGGTGGCCTATGGAGCCGACGTTATCAGCTTAGCTGAGTGCTGTTGTGACTGTGTGCAAGAACTCTCAACGATCCCTCTCTCCTCTTTCACTCACCTCTCCAACCATCCCCCATGTCACCATCCCATCGGCTCCATTAGAGCCCAGCCCCCTTGTCCCACCCATCAGGAGACCACTGTCCACATTAGCATTGGCACAGCATGTGGGTGGATAGGTGAATGGCATCCCCCTGTTTACAACTCTCGGGATGCTTTATCACTATTGCCCCACTACAGCAGTAGAAGGAAGCAAATCTTCCAAACAATGAGAATAAACTGATGCATTTATGTACCTAATTGACTTTAAATTGGAGCACACAGTCAGAATTAGGGGCAATGCTAGTCATAAAGGGGAAGGCACCCACATGCATCAACTGACCTTTCATTACAAGAGGAAGAATTGTTAAATATCTACTAACTTATGCGCCGTTAGCCACTCATGAATGGTTACTTCAAAGCTTTAGATGCTTTGGTAAGCATACATGCAAAACAAATCAAAATACAGGCGAAATGAGAGATCTATAAACATGCATTCAGTAGTTGGGTGCCATTTTAAAAAGCAGCATGTTTTTTGGTGATGTGAAGAGTGACAAAAGTACACTTATTTTGTCTTTTACCAGCAAAGGCAATGATAAATTAGTACCTGTATAGCCAAAGAAGCAAACGCCTTAAAGTCAGAAGACAGAAAAAAAAAAAAAAATGATCTGGAGCATATTTAGTAGAGTCTGGAGCACAAGCGTCCTGTCGCTTTCTATTAAGATTGTGTATGCGTGGGCACTATGACCAAAATCTTATATCACGATATGTGTCATTTTATTTCACGTTAACGTTTTTATCAAAGTTCCAAAAGTGATTTAGTCAAGAGCAGTGAAATATTTTTTCTTTTTTGTTGTTGGTTTAACATGAATGACAGACAGAAGAATTTCAGACTGCTGTCACTTTAAGAGCCGCCCAGATCCAATAGACTGTTTTTTCTTTCTCAGCTGTTTGCTTTCACTTAAGACCTAAATTACTGTGCATATTAACATACTTGCAAAGACAGGCATTTAGGCACATACAAGTGTTTCTATTTAATTGTTAAAGGCCAAAATAACTTCTTCAATACTCCCACGCTCTATGAGCACCGTCTTCTTGTGCGCATTGCTCTCAGACAGCGTGTGCATATAGCGAAATGAGTTCTCTTCCACTGCTGATTGCATTTAAAATCACTTGTTTTAGACCACAAAGCTTAAAAATGCATATGTATCACTACGGACCATGATTTCAGCTAAAAATCTTTACGGTTCTACTCAAGAAAAAAGTCACATCTTGGATGGCCTAAGGATGAGAATTACCAGCACATTTTTATTTTTGGGTGACTGATTCATTTAAAAGACAGGAAGAACAGTAATGCTAATGCTAGTGCTAGCTAGATAATGTCCCTAACAGGAGGTATTAGCATACCTAGCATTTAAAACTACTTTGGACTGTAACAATTTGGTAAAAAATATGTAAAGGAAATAATGTTATACTTCAAGCTATCTTTGAATAAATAACTTTTAAAATGTTAAAATGTACCATCTATTCTAGTTTGAACAATTGCACCAGCGCCAGGAAAGCAGTTCAGACGTGGCATAAGGAATGAATGTAATTTTCGCAATTCATGTGAACTAACGCCTCCCTTTCCCACTTTTATCTTCAGTTAGCAATTATGTTTATTCAGACAGAGCATATACATGCCATGAATTAACTTTCCTTTGTTTCTATGGTTACTCCCTAAGACCAGTGCTACAAAGCACTTTGGCTGCTCAACTCGTCTAGTGACAGTCTGGATTGTTGTACGTGTAATTACGGTGGAATGTTTACTCCAATCATAGTCATTACTGTTCAAACTCACCTGGACAGGGAACTAAAAATGAGTGCTAGGCCATAAAAAAACATTTCACTGTGTGTTGTGCTCAATGCCACTGCAAGTCCGCATACCGCCAAACAGCTGTGCCTCTCAATGCTGACCTGCATACATGCACGTACAAGCACACACCTTCCGTTTACACACCTTGGAAACTTGGAATGGGCAGTCTTCTAACAAATCATGGCAGCAGTTTAAAAGAAAAATGTTTTAAAACAACTACTGACTTAACACAATGTCTACACCACATGTGAACAAGCATCACATGTGAACAGTAAAAACAGCACCGCTTTTATAGGAGGAGACTTGTCACATCACAATGCACCACTCACTTCCTGTGTGTAACAGATTACGTACAGTAAAGGGCATTTTACACTTGTCACCCATTCACATGAACGGCACTGAGAAGCACGCTAGTGACATGCTGTGTATGTGAGATTATGTAAATTTTGCATTCCGTGCTATGTAAATCGTAGTTAAAAAATCTAATTAAATCCAGTTTGATCACTAAAATTGGTCAACAACATATATATTTATATACTATGGTTAGAGTAGCAAATCCAGTGTTAATTTGTGGTTTAACTACACTAACCATGTTTTTTGGTTTTATTTGTAGTAAAACCAAGATTATTTTTTGTAAGGGTAGGAGGAAACTTAACTAGGTGTTCAAAGAACCCACAAATTGGTCCACTAGCCCAAACCTCCTACGAAAGGCTTGTATTTGGCAGTTTCCCATTTAAAACTTTTGACACCCACACATACACCATACACGCACACCAAATCTTTTACCATTCATTGCACATTTTTAACCCACATGGACAGCCGCTCTGATCTCTATACAGACAAATCTCTCAACCTTATTTTCTTTCTCTTTCTCTCATCCCTTTGGAGTCAATAGAGCATGGGGCCGTCTAAAACAGTCATATCCTTTAATCAGTTCTACCCCAACTCCCACCTAGCAAAGGCTCAGATGATTCACTCACATGACCCTGTACACGATGCTCAGTTCAGGGTTGTTTTGAACCATTTCATCTCACGGAGCACCGAGGTGGAATAGCAAAGCACACCAGGCTGTTGAGTGTGACAGCGCATTCAGTAGCTCTGGGAAGCTCTTTGGGCCCTGTGTCTGTATTCATTACAGGAGCCAGCTAGAATGTCAATACACTAATCATATGCTCCGTCACTCTGGAGCATATGCCGAGAATGGGGGTTAGGGAAAAGTCAACTTCTCAGCCATGCATCTACCCGTCATCCGCTCCTCTATTTGCTCACTAGATGCCCACTAATATTTATACAGTACAGCCTGAATAAAAGAAAGTAAAACCACTTTATGGGAGCCAAAGTTGCCTTACAAAATGACTCTGGTAACACTTCATAGACCAAAGTACTATGGTACCAATATGGTAGTGTCCATTTCTAAGGTTATACCAATATACAGTTGTGCTCAAAAGTTTACATACCCCTTGCAGAATCTGCAAAATGTTAATTATTTTAGCAAAATAAGAGGGATCATACAAAATGCATGTTTTTTTATTTAGTACTGACCTGAATAAGATATTTCACATAAAAGACATTTACATATGGTCCACAAGAGAAAACAATAGTTGAATTTATAAAAATGACCCTGTTCAAAAGTTTGCATACCCTTGATTCTTAATACTGTGTTGTTACCTGAATGATCCACAGCTGTGTTTTTTTGGTTTAGTGATAGTTGTTCATGAGTCCCTTGTTTGTTATGAACAGTTAAACTGTCTGCTGTTCATCAGAAAAATCCTTCAGGTCCCACAAATTCTTTGGTTTTCCAGCATTTTTGTGTATTTGAACCCTTTCCATTTTTCATGATTTTGAGATCCATCTTTTCACACTGAGGACAACTGAGGGACTCATATGCAACTATTACATAAGGTTCAAACACTCACTGATGCTCCAGAATGAAAAAAACATGCATTAAGAGTCAGGGGGTGAAAACTTTTGAAATTTTAAGATCATGGTAAATTTAACCAATTTTGTCTTCTTGGAAACATGCAAGTATCTTCTGCAGCTTCTGAAGGACAGTGGTAAATGAAAAAAAAAAAAAAAAAGATTTTTTTTTAGGCAAATTGAGCAAATTGAGCAAAATGTACATATTTCCATTCTGTTCAAAAGTTTTCCCCCCCGGTTCTTAACACATGTTTTTTGTTTTTTTTTATTCTAGAGCATCAGTGAGTGTTTGAACCTTATGTAATAGTTGCATATGAGTCCCTCAGTTGTCCTCAGTGTGAAAAGATGGATCTCAAAATCATACAGTCATTGTTGGAAAGGGTTAAAATACACAAAAATGCTGGAAAACCAAATAATTTGTGGTAGCTGAATGATTTTTCTGATGAACAGCAGACTCTATCACTAAACAAAAAAACACAGCTGTGGGTCATTCAGGTAACAACATAGTATTAAGAATTAAGGGTATGCAAACTTTTGAACAGGGCCATTTTTATAAATTCAACTATTGTTTTCTCTTGTGGACTGTATGGGGTATGTAAACTTTTGAGCACAACTGTATATTATGGAAGGAGGAAAGTTATTTGAAATCAAAGATTAACAGCACTAAAGGGTTGACCGGAAACAGATTGACCTTGTCCCTCGTCACTCTCCTCTCCACTGTGCAATTATAATTACAATCTAATTAACATTTCACTTACAAGAGAGGATCCAGCCTCCTGCTTGTTGTACAAGCAGGTTAAAGGCCCAATGCACACTAGTGGATGTTCACTGCCAGCTTTTGATTTAAATGTAGAAGTTTAATAATGACTCCTTTAGAGGATGCTCTTCATTAATTTTTTGGCATGCCTGAAAGCAAGGTGTTGCACTGGCGTTTCTTATTCCGATCAAGTGAAACATCTGTGAGGGGAAAGGTATCTGGAGGTGAAATTGCTAGGTGGAGCAAGACATGTTATTAGAGTTTTATGGTCTTGATTTTTAATTAAACAGAAATGAATATTTTATACCCACTTCACACCTTAAACATGCAGTTTACTGTTAATCCATCATGTGTCACTTGCACACAGACTAACACTAATGCAAACTTGTTTAGACAGCAGCTAGTCAAAGTCTCTTTAAGGACAATCACACAACAGCTGCCATATTGAGAATTCCTATCACTCAATCTCTGATCTAGTGCAGTTTTTTAATTTCTCAGCCTTTGGTTACTTATTCAATGACAGTTACACAAATTAGCTGTTAGTAACAAACAGTCACACTTAGAACCAGTATTCCAATAATGCTAGGGAGTCTAACAACTGACCTCATTTCAAACCATAACAATAAAATTCCTGGCAGGCACTAGTATTTGGGATGAAACAAGAGGTGGTACCCGACATAACTTCCTACTTCGTCTGTTCATCCACCCAGGAGTTTAAATTGAGAGGGAAAAACAAATCTATTTTTTCTCTCTTCCTCATCGTTCTCTTTTTGTGACATAGCAGCCTCCCTGCTTATCCGCTTCTTTTGAGATCAACTCCAAAGAAAACAGACACGCAATTATAAATCAGACCGCAAAAATTAACCTTGTCCTACATGGGGTCACATCTGTCCCTTGTCTCAGAATGACCCGGAAGTGCTTGGGCAGGTGGCAACATCCCAAGCGGATCTAACAACTTAGCTGCCGTCATTCTCCACAAAGGGAGAGGCCCCTGATTACCGTTTAATATCCCATGTTGTCACTTGGCTTGAGAAATTTGTCAAATGTGTTTTCCAGAAGCATTCCTGCCACCACCCTTTTGTACATACCAGTGAAATTGAGAAACTAATACATTGACTGGTTGCATGTACTCTACGTTCCTAAAATCATGCCACCATTTAACTAAAGCAGTGATATAATAAACTAGTAGATGCTGGAGCAATATGGGGTTAGGTGCCTTGCTCAAGGAACCTTTTGGCCACTGATAACTTAGCGGTTAGCACATTGACACAGTGCAACTGCTCCTCTGGCGACCCGAGTTCAAGTCCCGTGGTCCTTGCGGTCCTTTGACAATCCCATTCCCAACTCTCCACCCCACGCTTTCCTTTCATTCCCTACTGTCCTGTCTGCTAAGAAGCATGAGAAAGGCTACAAAAAAGAAGGAACACTTCTGGTTGCCAGTCTATAGCTACTATGCAATGCCATCCTATAATAATATACCACATGAAACAAAGTCCAAAATCTGTAACCTTGAGATTCAGTTCTCAAGGTAAGGATCCAGAGGCACTGAGTTAGCTACCTTGCTTTGCTGCATAAGGATGTTTAAGGGTCCATCAAGTGATCTATGTTAAATGTGTTTTCTTACCTGATGAAAAAGGATGCCGCAGCTGAAGTGGGATGGTCAGAGGAAGCAGGCGCAGCCTGGCCAAACTGAACCGGACTTCTTTGTCTGGAGGGAGTCAAGGACACTCTGGAGATGGTGGTGTCTGAATGCCATTCGCTCTGCTCTGCTTGACCTACGATGCCTTGTGTCTGGGATGGAAAGAAGCAGGACAGATAATGCTTCAAACTTTAGAATTCAATAATATGGGATTAAATTACCCTCTTACATAGTTCCATGAATCACACGCATAAGTCACAGCGGATCACACCTTCTTGAAGGAATAGAGCAAGTCCTTACAAGGAGCAAGAGGCAGTTCGCTTACGGATTATGTTTTAAAGTTCACATATAAAAAGAAGGAGGTAACAGTTACTCACATGCATTTATCATAAAGTACATAATTAACCACCAGGGAGGAACATTCATCCCTGTACTAAAGGTATGAATGGGGTTTCAATGGGTAGAGATTACACCGATTCACAAGAGACGTGAATTCCTTAGCCAGAACCATAGCAAGATGCAGAGTTTGCCAATCCAGACATGGTCTCCCATGACTTGAGGCAATATAGGCAAGTCTTACTCTGCTCTTGAGAAAGTGGTGAGGTCAAGAAACTAGTCTTCTGTCTGTGTCTCCAATGGTGTTCACAGAAAAGCTCAGTGAAGGAATAGCAAGTGGGTAGTTGAGATGAACAGTACATGATTCCACAAATTGTGATATTTGAAATACTGTTACATAATTATTGCATGAGGACTGTGAGGAACTGCTTTTTTTTCACAGATAAGGTTTGTAGTAGTTAAATATTCTTGCACTGGAGCCTATTCATTCACAAACGTGTTCATTATTTTACCAGAGTCGCTCGTTGTCTCTAAGACCTGTGAGTAACTAAGTAGCTTAAACCCACAATCAATATGATCTGTCAAGTGCATGTTTTGAATGTAGGCAGTGCGCTAAAAGGCTTCAGGTAAGGTTGGGCAATTTCCCAGAGAATATTGTGAGTTAGTCACTGACAACACATTGAGCAACAGACAACTGCGGCTTTAGTGTGGCATGTCATCTATGTTGCAGTGGTTGTACATAATGGCTGGATTTGTGTTTGCTTGGGATTCATGTCTGGCAACTAAAAAAACATCATTAACAATCTTTTCATGAAGCAAATGCCATCCATTATAAACCTTAGATGACATATGAGTGCCATATATCACAAACCTTCAGACACATGGAAGGATTACTCACAAGAGATGGAGTACAACAAGTAGCATCCATTCTGTTTCTAGTCTGCACTTTGTTGAACTGTGACATTCGGTTAAATGATTACTATTACATAAGCTTCAACTGATTTGAGGGCTGAAGAATTCTGAACAAAGCAAAAAGGGTTTGTTTTGTTTGAGCTGTTTACTTCTGTTTATTCAGATGCACCAGGATTGTGTTTATGTCTATAATTGCTTTCTGTGTTTGCTTGAAATCAATAATTGTTATGTCTGTCAGTTCTGTAGCAGAAATGGCAATTCCATTATTCGAAATCACAAAGTATGCATGCGGACATAACTTAAACTTCAATTAGTTTTTGGGAATTGTTATACATGCACAATTGTGGTTGTACATACAGCTCAGGTGGGATAAAAACCAACTCTGGTGGCCAGGTTTTTAAGCTCGTGAGAAGCCAGAAAGGGCTTCAATGACTTTGCACTCATGCATTCATCAATGCAAAAAGCGCCATGCTGGATCCATGACATGACAGAGTCATATCGCTGCGCATGGCATTCCGGTTTCAGATGAGCCATGATAAATCAAAACAGCGTCACACTGACAGCGAGTGCTGTCTATCTGTACAGAATGGTAATCCCCACATACAGATAAAGAAGGAACGGGTGTCACATTTCACATCAACAGGATGTTTAAAGGGGCTACGCAGTCAAAGCGAGACCGAATTTGAGACGCACAAACACAGACATTAGACACACATTCACGCACACACACACTGAAGCAGCTGTCAAAAAACCCACTATGGGTTTTTGAGGACTTAAGCCCTCCAGTCAAGCTGTCTTCATGAGTGTCAGACACAGAGCACGAGGTGCACACGCAGTATCCCCAGGTCGGGTCATTAAAGTACAGCTGCACAGAGCTCCCAGCACTCGATAAAATCAGGTATTCTCTTTATGCTACACCCTACACCCTGTCTACAACCTCATCTCTACACTAGAGTCCAGAAAATCCAACTATTCACATCTCCTTCCGAATGTCTGTGTCTTTGCTTTTCTTTTCTGAAATGGAGCAGCATTATTTCTCTCTCTCTTTCTCCTGCTCAGAGGGAGGTAGGCTGTTCACAGTCTGTTCACGCTGCTCAAGGATTCCTGGTTCGGGGCTCCCAGTAGGCCAGTAGGTCATTCCAACCCATATGAAACCCACGTGGAAAATCCCATCCCGCTATGCTCTAATAATTTTATCTGCCAGCTCGAGTAAAGAGCAATAAACCTGACAGTAACACGCTCACATAGACGTTTTTTCTTTTTCTTTTTTAAAGGTGCTACTCATCACTAGGCCTATAGTCAAAAATGGTTCACCAAATGCTCTAAGATGTATAAACATTTTTTCTACTGTTTGTTACAATGCATTCTGGGATCATCTTCACTTTGAAATGATAAATGCTATACTGTTTTACAATTTGGCAAGCAATCAAGTCCGAATTGTGGCAATGATGTCTAAAAATTTGGCCGTTTGGAACAGAGCTTTACTGCCTGAATTACTAGCCTTTGTTTGCTAAATGTATCATTCAAATTTCAGACTCGTTCTAGAGTGTGTGTCTGAATGTGCTTTTATACTGCTTTATAAACAAGTATTATGATGGCAGCACATTGATAGTATCAGTATTTGAATATTGTAATAACCCTGGTATTTACCAAGGCAATCCAAGAGATTTAAAACAAATGTACTGGTATTACCGTAGTACATGTTCAAAAAAGCATTTCAAGCATTTGTTTGAATCTAAACTTGACAGCCGTCAACTTCTTCATCTTGTGTTGATGGTGAATCTCCTGAACTTTGCATCAAAGTGCTTCTTGCCATTTGATGTTTCACTTTTTGCTTTTCAGGAACTCTCACCTGCTTCAAAAGTAGTGATGTGCCTTTACCAAGTAGCACAGACATAAAAATCTACTTCACAGAACACAAGTCCCCTCCAAAGACTTCCTGTCAGATTCAGTCCATCTCAATGGCTTTGTCTCCTCCTCTTTTCTCCTGCTGCTTGTCATTCCTCCCCACAGAAATCAGTTGAGTTAAGCTCTTTGCTCAAGGCTCTGCTGAAGTCCCAGCGCACTGCATGCATTATTGTCATCCCTCCGATCTAATGAAAGGAAGGAGCCTTCCCAAATTACACAAGGCACATCTTTGAACAAGGGAAAAGCATCAGAGCTCAGAGCTATTCCTGTTCATGCACAGGCTACATGTGCAAGCTGTGTGTTTACGTAAAACAGATAACTTCTGTTGGTTTTTCAAGACGCACTGGGCCAGCAGTTGGTCACTTTTTTTTTCAAGGCTTTTTGCTTTGTGCACAGATACAAGCTTTAGTTCATTGGAATAAAAGCACTTGTTGACATTAACTCAAATAGGAAATGCACCGGCTACTGTTAATCTCCTTCAATAGTGGCAACAGTTGGCAGGAACAAAAAGATTGTAAAAGCAACATCAATACCACAGAAAGAGGTGATATGTATTACAATTAGACACTGCTCTGATGCAGCAGAGACTCAGCTATGAAAGACAGACAGGAATAGTTCAGCTGACCACCTGTGGTGGTGAGTTTTGTTTAGTTTAACACGCTGAAGCTGTACACTTAGTACACATGAACAGACCACTGTGGAATGTAACAGTGCAGTAAGGCAGCCAGTCAATAAAACACAGGAGTAATAAAATGAACTCCTCAAGCTGTCAATCTGCCAAACCTGCATTCTGGTGATCGATCGATATTTAAGACCAATATATCTGTCAGATGAATAATCATATTCAGCCATTATGAGAATTATGTCAACAGTCGATAACCGTCCCTGTTTATTTACTTTAATTGCTGTGTACATACACTTCAGTTTTGCAGGGGTTTTTTTAATAAAAAACTAACATTTTACAAAAAGGTTCCATTTGCAAACTATATTTAATGCATTTAAGGGAACCACAGGAATTTAGATTAGTGTGGGTTATTATAATGTGATGTCTTTTAAAGAAATATGTAGTAAGATATATGAAAGATTTACGTTATTTACAAAATACCATTATTTTATACACTTCTATTATAGACTATGGGGGGCACCATTATTTCGATTATGTAAAAAATGGTTGCACTGTGTGAGCTGCTGGTGCTACTGTTGCTTTTTTTTTTTTTTTTTTTTTTTTACATTATTTTCTCCTCTTCTTATCGCTAGAAAAGCAGTGAAGACTCACTTCTGACTGCATCACTTCTCTTGCTGTCCTTCGATTGAAAATTACAACCAAAAGCAGCATAATGCGGCATCGTATCAATATTTAATTTTCCGAGTTGCGGTAAAAAAAGCAACAGGTTATGGCAGTAGCTTACCGAGTGCAACCATTTCACGTCAACTACATAATTGCCCCCCTATAGTCCAATATATGTATAAAACTATGTGAATTTTTTAAATAACATAAATCTTGAATGGGTTTTCTACTACGTATTTCAGTAATAGACATCATTTATATTATATTAAGCCACACAAGTCTTAATACCTGGGATTCCCTTTATCTAACATTAATTAACAAAGAGCAATACCTTTTTTACAGTATTTGTTCATCTTTGTTATCTTTGTTATAAAAATACAGCGTTTTTTTTTTTTTTTTTTTTTTGCATAGTAGCCCACAAGAGAAAATAATAGTTAAATTTATTAAAAAATGACCCTGTTCAAAAGTTTATATCTTCATAACTGTATGATTTTAAGATCCATATTTTCACACTGAAGACAACTGATGGACTCATACGCAGCTGTTACCGAAGGCTCAAATGCTTACTGATGCTCCAGAAGGAAAGAAGAGGGTGAAAACTTTTAAAACGGAATGGAGATGTGTACATTGTTCTTATTTTACCTAAATGTCATATTTTTTAATTTAGTACTGCCCTTCAGAAGCTACAGAATATAGTTACATGTTTCCCAGAAGACAAAATAAGTTAAATTTACTCTGATCTTCAAATTCACAAAGTTTTCACCCCCCGGCTCTTAATGTTTTTTCCTTCTGAGGCAACAGTGAGCATTTGAACCTTCTGTAAAAGCTGCATATGAGTCCCTCAGTTGTTCTCAGCGTGAAAAGATGGATCTCCAAATCATACAGTCATTGAAAAGGGTTGGAAAGGGTTCAAATACACAAAAACGCTGGAAAAACAAGTAGGATATTTCTGAAGAACAGCAGGCAGTTCAGGACAAACAAGGGACTCATGAACAACTATCACTAAACAAAAAAAAAAAAAACACAGCTGATCATTCAGGTATTAAGAATCAAGGGAATGTAAACTTTTTCATAAATTCAACTATTATTTTCTCTTTGAAGAGGACTGTAAGCATCTTTTATGTGAAATATATGATTCAGGTCAGTACTAAATAAACAATAACATGCATTTTGTATGATCCCTCTTATTTTGGTAAAATAACATTTTGCGGATTCTAAAAGGGGGGTGTAAACTTTTGAGCTCAACTGTAGTTAACTTAGAACCTTATAAAGTGTTGCAAAAAAAAAAAAAAAAAAAAAAACGTGAAAAATATTCCAATACAAAACAACAGTTTCTATTTACATATTTTTTTTTATGTAATTTATTCCTGTGATGGCAAACCCAAATTTTTAGCAGCCATTACTCCAGTCTTCAGTGTCACATGATCCTTATTAAAAATTTGGTAATGAAGCAATATTTCCTATTCTATTTTATTTTTTATTTAATATTTTATTTCTCAGGATACTTAATGAATGTGAATATGTAAAAAAAATCAGACTTACTTTCAAACCGAATTTTTTGTAACACTGTAAAAGTCTTCACTGTCACTTTTGATCAGTTTAATGCATCATTGCTAAATAAAAGTATTTATTTATTTATAAATAAATACTGACACTGACAACGTGATACACATTTCCAAATCAACAGGTGCACTGACAATGTGAAATTGCACTACAGATGTACAAATCTGTAAATGAGACAGCATAAATTGTTAACACACTGTCCCAGTGCATTATGTTGAAACATGCTCTCTGTGTATAACTGAGCCCATGTGATTCAATTATGCAGGTGTTTTCAACTGCGATTAATTTAGACAGCAGTACGCTCAAATAACCAGACCAATTGTCAACTGATGCCTGCACTGGTGAATAATAATGCTTCAAAGAGCCCTTCAAAGTGAACTTTTCCATACCTCTTAATCACTGTGTGGCAGCGTCAGCAGCTCTTTTGACTTGAAAAAATTGCAAAATACATCCAAACAACTTTTATTTTCAACCCCTGTCCCTGTAAAAGCTCCTTTAGTCACTTCTAAATCCTAAACACAGTGAGAATTATTTTTTAGTAGTAAATCAGAGCAACTGATTATCATTAAATTCATTTAACGCACAAACAAAATATCTCATAGTTGGAGAGAAATGAAAGGTTGCATACTGGGTTTGGCTGAGGCAGGAAGTTATTGACGCGCGAGATGCTCCACATGCCCTCCAAGTACTGCTGGGCTTGAATGGTGACCGAGCTGATGGTGCCCGTCAGAGGTCTTCCTCCCATGGTCACCTGCACGCTGGGTTTCAGTGTACCAGTGCTGGAAGATGAACTCTGAGACCAGCCCAGCTCACGCTGCCGCTCCCCCACAGGCAGGACGCTGTGCGCTGGGTGAGGTATCCTCGATTTGGTAGGTCTGGAGGAAAGAGTGACCACGCTGTGAGTCGTCAGCCTGGTGGGATGCCCAGGGAAGGTGTTGGGAGACAGGGATGGCATGTCGGAAGCAGAGTACAGTTCTCGGAGAGTCTGAAGTGCCTGCTGTTTTAGCTGCTGTGCAGGTGTACCGCACACCTGACACCTTGTTCCTTCATGTCCTCCTTTCAGCGACCAATCAGGAACTTGCAGCTGGTCAATGATAAAGGAAGCAAATCCAGGGTCCTGCAGAGAACAACAGACAACAAAATACTGTTACAGCTAAAATTATGCTTATTTTCAATTTGTTTTTCAGATGAAGTTATTATAAATAAAGTTACTTAATTAAAAAAAATAATAACATTAAAAAATTCTCATTATTCTTATCACAATAACAGCAAATATGCAAAAAAAAAAAGAAGTGTATTTGGATGCATTTTTACTGATCAGTGGTTTGAATCGATAAAATGCATCCAAATACACATTTTCTGCATATTTGTAAAAATATATTTTTAATGTTATTTTATTATTTATAAAATATTTTTTATTTATTTTAGCCTGCAAGCACAGACAAATCTGAAAATAAGAAAATAGCCTGCAGACATTTAGACAAGATTTTCCCAGTTTTCCCAAAAGCCTCATCTTAATTATAATATTTCAAACTAAGCAGAGCTGAAAAGTGAGAGTTTTGTGGGTGGAAGGATTGAGAGGTGGAGAGAGGAGGGGTGGCAGGCGATAGGGTGTAAAGAAAACAACAGCTGAGCCCGGGCATGAAGCACATTGCTGCGTCTATTTACATTTGATAAGACTCCCAGCAGGGAGAGATATGACAAGAGACCCAGCATGAAAATAATCATCTCCCATTCAATGCCAAGGGCATGACGCCAGTCTACCTGATGGACAGGGGCTTATGTCTGTGTACTCACACTCGAACACAATGAAGTGCTTGGAGCAGGTAACTGTTGCTACAATACAGGATCACTTATCATGATAATACTACCGAACATAAAGGATTAACCAGCCACCATTAGAAAAACACTTACACAAAAGGTAAACAAGTGGAAATTCTGGGAATAAGATTACATTTAAAGTGATTCTATGTGAATGAAATTGTCAATGAATAAAATTAAAAATGCCATTCTTTCTCATTAACGTTCTTTCTCATTGAAAAAAAAGAAGCTCATACAGGTTTGGAATGACATGAGTGTGACATGAGAATGCAAATTTTGATGGGAACCAGTCATTCATTTCTAATGCAGCAATTTCTCTTTGTTCTGGTCTTTTGAGAGACATATTTCACATTCTAGATCAGCATTAGGAGGTTAGACCCTGACTGGAGCCCAGGGCAGCATTAATGTTTATGATGCCTGATTTTCTCAGAGCCACAGTAGTAACCTGGATGAGTGCACTACCACTGCATGTAAATCATCTACTATGAGATGTAAAGTAAGGATATTTAGTGGTATTAACAGCATAATTACTACACAAAACCCTCCTAGGTCTCTTCAAGCATCTCAATTAAGCCAGACTTCAATATGAAAGCAAAAATCATCCCACAACTCATTTTAATAAAATATGTGGTCTCCTATGACAGACGATCGTTAGGAATGCAGGCAGATATGTTTGTGATTTGTGGCCTGACTTTAAACTTCTCAAATCAGGTGCACTGGAGTCCAATTATTATAAATATTCTGTGTGGGACTATACAAAAGGGCATGAATATTTAAAGATGATCATTTAGATAAATAGTTGAATAGTACAGTCAGGGAACAGAAAGACAGCAATATTCTCAAAGATGATGAGAAAGAACCGTATAAGTTAGTGGTGTGTTTTCAAATGGGAATTTTTAGAATATTTGCTCATCTGTAATTTATGTCTAAAATGTTCTCTGCCGGATGGTAGTGCAACATTCTGCAGATGCTTTCATGAAGTTATTTTTATGATTTGCACTGTAAGGTACATTCCTGTTTTGTTTTTTAACTTACTGTTTCTACAGAAAAATAGTTTTGTTTTTTGTTTTTTTTAAATGGAAGCCCGTTTCCACCAATGAATACAAAAGAAAGGTTTTTGCGACTATATCTCAAAAAGACCTTATTGTCTCAGAATTGCATAACACAGACTCGCTACTCTGCTTTTTTTTCTCAGAATTGTGAGATATAAACTCACAATTGCAAGAAATCAAGTCAAAATTGTGTGATATAGACTTGAAATTACAAGTAATAAATTCAATATTGTTTGATAAAAACACACTTCTGACTTTTTTCTCGAAATTGTGAGATATAAACAAAGAAAAAAAAAGTAAACTTGCATCTCTGACTTTTTCCTCAGAACTGCATTTTAGAAACTCATACTGTAGTTGCGAGAAATAATGTCAGAACTGTGAGATAAAAAAACAAGTTTGTATCTCACAATACTGACTTTCTTTCACATAATTCAGTTTTTTTTTTTTTTTTTCTCAGAATTGTGAGCTGTAAACTCGCACTTGCGATTTATAAAGTCCAACTTTGAGGGGGAAAAAAACAGCCATTTCTTCAGGTTTTACTTCAGTTTCTGTTTTGCATGATCCTTCAAAAATATTTGTTTTTTTAATAGTCTGAAAACTATGGAAGCCCTTTTCTGACACTGAATTAAAAAAATAAAAATAAAAAGGTAATTGTTTTTTTGTCTCACAATTCTGACTTTTTTTCTCAGAATTTTGAGATATAAACACAATTGTGAGTTCTAAAGTCAAAATTGTGTTATAAACTCGCAGTCGCGATTTATAAAGTCAGAATTGTGAGATATAAACTTGCAAATATGGCTTTTTTCTAAGAATTGCATGATATAAACTCAAAACTGCAAGATATAAAGTCAGAATTATGAAACCAAAACATGCTATTGTGAGAAATAAACTTGAATTTCTAAGAAATAACCACAATTCTGACTTTTTTCTGTGTTTATATCTCGCAATTGTGACCTTTTTTTTCACAACTGGAAGTTTATATCTTGCAATTCTGACTTTATAACATGCAATTGCAAGTTAAGTCAGAATTGCAAAATATAAACTCAAAATTCTGAGAAAATAGAAGTCCCCCCCCCCCCCCCCCCCCAAAAGTTGGACTTTATAAATGTGAGTTTACATTTTACAATTCTGAGAAAAAGTCAGAGTCAAAAAGTTTATTTCTCAGAAATGAATGTTTGTTTCTCAGAATAGCATGTTTTTTTTTTCTTCCATAATTCTGACTTCATAACTTGCGATTGTAAGTTTATATCACGCAATTCTTAGAAAAAAGTCAGATTTGCGAGTTTAAATCTTACAATTCTGACTTTATAGCTCAAATATTATATATATATATATATATATATATATATAAAATCTTTGAAATAACATGCACAGAATCATGAACATCAAGACAAGAAATCTATGTTAACATTTACAACAGGGTGTATGCTCTGTTTTTTCATTGACTTGAAGACACACATGTACTTGCTGCGATATGGTAAATTGCCCCACCATTAGGATGATACCATCCATCCACTGATGCCAGAAAGCAAATGATAAAAAATTGAGGAGTGAGAGAGTGAGTGAGAGTGAGACAGGATACGAGGTAAGATGGGGGGTTAGACCCCTGGCCTTGGGGCTTGTAGTTGGCCATTGTGTGACTTTATTGGCAGTCAGCTCTGGGTTTTTATGAAGCTCTGGGGATGAATGCAGGAGCCTATCTGCTGATTAGTGATGCACTAAAGAACAGAAAGGGAACAGAAGGATAAATGACTACATGTGTGCCCTCAGCCCGCTAGTCTGACTGTCTCTAAAACTAATGATGATGAGATATGAGTGTGGGAAAAGGACAGAGAATATGAGGGTGGGGGAGGACTTACAGAGATACATGCGAGTGAAAGAGAGAAAGAGATGCAGAAGATATACCTGACAATGCGACAGTAAAAAGAGAGAAAAATACAATAGATGATGGATGAGATTGTAACACTTGGATAAAAAATAAATAAATAAATAAATAATAAAACTTTATCTATAATTATTGACCTCCATGGCTGAAAAAGATTGGCAAGATGGCATATTTAATTCATCATGACCAAAAACAAAGATTTGAGGAACAGAAGTAGCCAGTCAGTCCATTCAATATGTCAAAGCTGACAAAATGTTTTTTCTATGTGTGGGCAATATATCGGTAGACACAAGGCCTTATTGTTTGCATAAATTTTTAAGCACTGCGGTTTAAAAACGTTAAAAGTGATTTTAAACACAATCAGCAGCAAAAGAGAGTTAAATTTTGCTATATGCTCACGCATATTCAGAATTCAAAATTCTAAAATTTCTTTCTCAAAAGTGAAGTTCTGACTTCATTACTCAAAACTTCAAAGTTTTTCCTCAGACTTGGACATTTATATCGCAAAATTCAGATTTTTTCCCCTCAGAATTAACACATTTCTGACTTAATTAAGAGTTTATTTCTTGCATTTTTGGAGTTATCATCTCATGTAATCACCTTTTTGTTCCTCAGAATTGCGAGTTTATATCTCCAAATTCTAAACTTCTTTCTGTTCTGACTTTATTTCTTACAACTCTTGAGTTTATTTCTTGCAATTTTAAGATCACATTTCACATAATCACAGTTTTTCCTCAGAATTGCATTTATATCTCAAAATTAAGATTTTTTTTTTCTCAGAATTGCGAGTTTCTAACAGTTCTGACTTAATTTCTCAAAACTCTTGAGTTTATTTCTTGCAATTCTGAGTTCATATCTCAATATGCCAAAGCTGACAAAATGTTTTTTTCTACGTGTGGGCGATGTATCGGTAGACACAATTCCCTGATCACAAAACCTAATCATTTGTATGCATTTTTAAGCATTGCGGTTTAAACAAGTGATTTTAAGACGTTGAAACGCAATCAGCAGTGAAAGAGAACTCATTTGGCTATATGTTCACGCTGTCTGAGACTATCAGAGAGGCATACACATAAACTGAGTGATTTGTCCCGCTTTTAGGCCTTGAACAGTTAAATACGCACAAAAATGCCTGTCTTTGAAAGTATCCTCATAAACAAAGTGAAAGCTAACAGCTGAGAAAGAAAACACATGTGTACCAGTATATTGGAAAAGGGCAGCTCTTAAAGTGACAGCAGTCTAACATTCCTGCTGTCTGTCATTCACGTTAATCAAACATGACCGAATCAATCTTTTAATAAGAAGAAATATTTAATTAATTAAGAATTATGCCGTGTTTTTATACATTTGATTACTTTGTATTGTACAATTTGCAGAAGCATAAATGAATAAACTATTGACTGAGGTTCAAGCAACCGGTAAAGATATGTTGGCACTTTTGCTCCAGGTATTGAGGGAGGAGCTTCTCTGAGGTGAAAGCTGGTTGTGTGAAAGTCCCAGGAACAGCTGTTGCTGCACACCCTGTAGTGAAAAGGTGAGCGCTGGGTCTTCTCACAGCAGGCCATTAATACAGATTACATATACTATACTCTAAAAAGCTAAAGACCACATCTAATGCTAATCCCTGTGGACCTCTACACAAACGCACACACACACATATGCCATGGTCAATCTACCCAACAGCACTGCAGCCCAGGAGGGATTCCTAAGCAGGGTCATAATGTAGGCTATAGAGCAGGAGCGCTGAGATCCTCTGGGCCCCCATAAGTGTAATTACAGGAACATATAGGACGGAGGCAGATGTGTGTGCGCATGCACACCTGCATCCCTATCTATGTGTTTGTGTGGAATAAAAGCATATGGGGTATGGCTACCTTACTTACTATCAATAAGCAGCAAATTAGGAGTTTATTGAGGAAAAAGACTTCAATAAACTGAAGTGTTAGCAAACTGCCAATAGTAATAGACCCAAAATGTGGCTGTTTAGATAAAAAGAAAAGACTAAATTCAAATGGAGATGCAGAAGCGAAACCAGTGAAAACCAGCAAAGCTCAGCTCCTAGTAACACGTTTACTGCAGTAAGATGATCACGCACACTCACACCACGGGAGAATGAGACAGAGGGTCATTAGAAACACAGATGTTTGTCTGTCTGCTGAGTGACTGTCTTGACAGGCCACAGTTGGTGCTCTCTCATTACTGTCTGATTGATTATATCCTCTGTCAGCGCCATTATTTCTCATATTCTGCACGCGTATGATACAACTACTTATTACACGGCTCTCTAGAATACTTTAATGTAATTGGCCAATCACAGCATTCTGCTGTCAGATATTTTTGTGTAGTGACCGCTAAACTATAATTGCCCGGTTTTTACACAGATGTACTATCATAATTCAAGTATAATTCTGCACTTTTATTTTTCTGATAAAACAAAATCATTTTAACTGGAATTAATTAATATTTAATTATTTGTTTGTCTGTCTATTTATTTATTTAGGCATTAACAGTCAATTTTACAGGCTCAGACACTTCATATTGTGGTTTTCTGGTTAAAACACCTTTAAACATTCACATAATTCAAAAATAAATCACATCTTCAATCAAATTCACATTAAATTAAATCTGACGTATATGAATATTAAATTATGTAAGTTAATCTCGCATATGATCAAAATTTCATCAAGACAGTCATATCTAAATCTTGAGAAAATCGCCTTTAAAGATAATTAAGATAATAGTCTAAATGAAGTTGTTAGCATATTATGAATCAAAAATTAAGTTTTTATATATTTACAGAATAAAATTTACATAAATATCTTCATGGAACATGATCTTTACTTAATATCCTAATGATTTTTGGCATAAAACAATAATCGATCATTTTGACCCATACAATGTATTTTGGACTATTGCTACAAATGTACCCGTGTTACTTAAGACAGGTTTTGTGGTCCAGGGTCACATATATTCTTAGAAAGACCAAATTTACCTTGCAGATGTACTTTATAGTTGATTTCCTTTATTTTTGCTGGTGTACATAGACATGAACCTCTTCAAATTCCTGGTTCCGTGCAAAAAGAATGCAGGTATGTCTCAATCTCCTATCCATCATTGATCGCTCTTGTTGGTCGGACGCTCAAATGGCTTTTCCTGCTTACTGGGGCTTGAAAAAGAAACCCGTTTTCGCCTGAACTGTTTGGATAACCCTCAATACTGTCTCCTTTCTGTCTGTCACCCTCCCATTCTCTCTCTTTATGGATCACTCCAGCTGTCAGTGACTCGTCAGACCTTGCATGGGCAGCCAGTCAGGATTGAGGCCGCAGTAACCACAGACCACTATTTCCAAAGCTTCTTTAAGCTTAAATCGCAGCTTATTGCTGCAAGACAAACTATAAACACTTGTCTGCGTGTTTGACTTCTGCTCAGTTCCAAAACCTTGTGAGCTGCCTTGACTGCAGCTTATGAAAGCCTGTTTCCGCCACAGAATAATAAAGAAAAGTTTTTTTTTTTTTTTACACACAATTCTGCCATAATTTTTCACAATTCCGAGCTTATATCTCACAATTTTAATTTAACACATAACAATTTAGACCTTTTTCCCAGAACTGTGAGTTTATATCTCAAAATTCTGAATTTATTTCTCAAAAGTGAAGTTCTGACTTCATTAATGTTTTTAACACATTTCTGACTTAACTAAAAGCTCTGAGTTTATTTCTTGCAATTTTGAGTTAGCATCTCATATAATCACCTTTTTGTTCCTTAGAATTGCAAGTTTATATCTCCCATTTCTAAATGTATTTCTCAGAATTGCAGGTGTCTAACAGTTTTGGCTTTATTTCTTACAACTCTTGAGTTTATTTCTTGCAATTTTAAGTTCACATCTCACATACATTTTTTTCTTCAGAATTGTGAGTTTATATCTCAAAATTCTGAATTTCTTTCTCAGAATTCCAAGTTTCTAACACAGTTCTACTTTATTTTTTGCAATTTTAAGTTCACATCTCACATATTCACATTTTATCCTCAGAATTGATCTAATATCTCAAAATTCAGATTTTTTTTTCTCAGTATTTCAGTTCTGACGTTTATTTCTTGCAATTTTGAGTTCACATCTCACACATTCATTTTTTTTTCAGAATTGAGTTAATATTTCAAAATTCAGATTTTTTTTCTCAGAATTCCCAGTTTCAGACACAGTTCTGACTTTTTTTGTTAAAACTCTTCAGTTTATTTCTTGCAATTCTGAGTTAACATCTCGCATATTTACATTTCTTTACTCAAAATTGCGAGATTATATCTCAAAATTCTGAATTTCTTTATCAGAATTGCAAGTTTATAATAGTTCTGACTTTTTTTTTCACAATTCTGGTTTATTTCTTGCAATTTTGAGTTAACATCTCACATATTCACATTTTTCCTCTCAGAACTGCAAGTTTATTTCTCAAAATTCTGAATTTCTTTCTCAGAATTCCAAGTTTATAACAGTGTTCTGACTTTCTCACAACTCACAACTCTTCCTCAATTTTGAGTTAACACCTCACAAAATATTTGTCTTCACAACATAAATTTTATAATTCAGACCCTTTGTCCTCATTAGGTACCAGTCAAAAGAGATATAATCCTAAAATACAGAGGAAAAAAAGTCAGAATTGCAAGATGTAAACCCAGAATTGTAAGTAAAAACGTCAAAACTGACCGAAGTACATTTGCAATTCTGAGGAAAAAAGTATGAATTGTGATAAAAAGATAAAAAGTTATTTATTCCATGGTGGAAATTGGATTCCATAACAGCCTGTACATGTTGCCTGTATTTTTACCAAAGCAATAATTTTGCCTTAGGTTACGGAGCAGAACTTGGTGGCCTGAGAATGGTTGCTGAAGTTTTATGGGACCCAGGGCTAAAACAACAGTTAAACTTAGTAAAACTAACAACGCCGCCTTGCGTTGCACTAGAGACATGTGTGCATGCATATTTATACACGCTCACCGGCTTATTTCCCCGCAACTAATTAAAAAAGTTGATTTGCTGAGACTGTCTGGAACCTCTCCAGACTGCTATTGATGATTTATTTATCTATTTAGCCTGAGTTTATGGAAATAAAAAAATAATAAATCAGCTCTTCACTCCTTTAGAAGTACAGCGGCCTGCGGAAAGGTGAAGAACAGAGAAGAAAAAGTAATTGCTGCAAGGAATTGTGGGTGTTCTTGACTATTAATAAGCTAATCAAGGTGGATGGCACCACTGAGCACTCTGGGAAAGAGAACTCCCAGAGTGAAGAGGCAACGTGTGTTCAACCTGACAGCAGTTCAATCACTGAAGACTGCCAAGTCACTGTACTTTTGGTTGACAGTAGTGCTTATAAATGACCAGCTTCAGGCTGCACATGTTAGCCAACCATTCTGACAAAAAAATAAATAAATAAATAATCATATATATATATATATATATATATATATATATATATATATATATAAATCAATCATAACCCCACGAAGCAGCCTAACATCTAAAGTATACTTTAGTTTTGATGCAAACACTTTGCATATGTGTACAGCCAAACAAATAGCCTTTCAAAGTCTACTTCATTTAATAACATGCATAAACAATGGCAGTCAACAAATGTGTGCTAGAATGTTTAATCTTTGTCCAGTGTCTGTGCTATTTTTCTCTAGAAGGTATGAGCAAAAAATAATAACAATAATGTCCTACTCTTTTAGATGAGGTTAACCCTCGTCTTACAAGTGCTAGTCAAGTTAATAAAATAATGATGTTCTTACTACCTTTCTGGGCCTTGAATGTGTCAGTTGCATTGCTGTCTATGCAGGGTCAGAAAGCTCTCATATTTCACCTAAAATAGCTTAATTTGTGTTCCGAAGATGTCTTACAGGTTTGGAACAACATGAGGGTGAGTAATTAATGACAGAATTTTAATTTTTGAGTGAACTACCCCTTTCATTCCAGCTAATTAATCTTTTAAACAACCTACCAACTAGTCAATTATAAAAACTGGCAGTTTTGCACATCACTACTAATTACTAACTGCAGTCACACATTTCATTAGTTTAGCTAATCTGGATTTGTTTGTGTTCAAATTGCTTTTAAAACTTTCTAAACACACAGGTACTCAACTTCTCTCTCTCTCTCTCTCTTTATATATCCTATATAAATCTACATACAAACACTGCACTCTGAACAGAGCTTCTAACTTTCATTAACTTTTCCAGAAGTCTAAGCCTCCTCTCAACTTCCTGTAAGCCCTCCCAGAGCCATCTGCTTTCAACAGAGACCTGCTCTTTCGGCTGTAACACACACCAGCCCGTGTGGGCAAGAAGAGAAGTTAATTACCTAGTGATAAATGCAAACAGGAAGAGGTAAACACACAAACACACGTGTCAGTAATTTGCATGAGCTCCACTCGTCTGCAACCAGCAGCATGGGAACTGATGAGATTGCTCGCTCTAAAGCTCTCATCCCAGGAACTCAATCTCCAAAGTCACATCTAAAGCAGCACATCAGCATAATTAGGCAGAGTAATTCACACAAGAGACTGATGTCTTAGACCACTCAGAGTGTGTCAACTTTTGAGTGGAATGTGATTAGATGACTCCGGCTACTATATATAATTCACAGGATGACATCTGTTAGACAAAATACGTGAGAGTGTGAAAACACTTTTTCTCTGCTGCATACAAATGTGAGGCAACATGTGGGCCCTGATTTACTCACCCTCAAGCCATCCTATGTGTCTATGACTTCCTTCTTTCAGATGAATACAATCGGAGTTATATTAAAAATGTCCTTGCTCTTCCAAACTTTATAATGACAGTGAATGGCTGTTTTTGAAGTCAAATATAAAGCATCCATCCAACATAAAAAATGCTCCACATGGCTCTGGGGGTTAATAAAGGCCTTCTGAAGTGAATTGATGTATTTGAGTAAGAAAAAATATCCATATTTTAACATTTCTAAACGTGCGTTCACACCCCGGAGCAGTGCGGAGTACTTTTTTTTTTAATGATGGATGGACACACCTTGGAACCTTGGAAGAGTCAGGACATTTTTTTAACATAACTCTGATTGTATTCGTCTGAGAAAAAAAAAAAAAAAAAAGTCACACACACCTAGGATGTCTTAAGGGTGACTAAATGATGGGATAATTTTAATTTTGGGGTCAACTATCCCTTTAAAACACAATTTAAATCCAGATAATATACATATAATAAAAAAAAACATATGATGTAAGATGGCAAACAGTGACTTAAACCATTTTCCATTGGTAACAACAATCGCCTTTCAGCATAATAAAATGCATTTCAATCTGTGAAAATAACTGGAGTAAGGCCAAGTTTTAACCGACTCAAAGGGAAGAAAAATCACAAGGTCTTGTTAATCATGAATCTCATTTGTTTCTCCCAGGCAGCAAATCATGCTAAATGGAGAGTAAATTAAAATAGCTGCTTGATTATCCAGCTTCTCAGTAATAGTTTAAAAATAAAACACTAATTTTTATTCTTCATAAGGTACTTTGGCAGAAACATTTTAGACAACACTGATACATATTAAAAACTATACTAAAATACAATTTAGTCATCTAAATAAGTCATCTAGGTGCATTCAACGAATAAACAGATGCTGTAGCTGTTTTGCTAAAGAAAGACAATCATATCTGTTAAATATGTGTCAAAAAAGTCAATTCAAAATTGAATTTAATAAGCCTTTTTGCTGCAGATATTTGGACACAAATCGAGACAGCCATCCAAGACTCTCAGAGATTGGCAGGTCTGAATGTTTTCTTTGGGTGAATAGAGACGTCTAGACACAATGAATAAGATAGACAGAGAGATAGACGGAGGATTTCCAAACCCTTCTCTTTCTGGAGTAGAACGCACAAATGAATCGCCTTAATGACTCTAAAAATCGTTTATTGCCTTTCATTCTCTTCCTTTTTTAAAATCTTTGCTTATTAAAAGTAGTAACAATAGGCATTTATACACCTTGTACGATGGTAACAATGGGGAGGACTACAAATGGCCTTGACGCAAACACTGAAAAGGCAAAATCTATTTGCTACCCATTGATGGTGGGATGGTGAGGTGAGGGAGACCCTGACTTATAATGGAAGGAACTGAAATGACTAAATCACAGAAGGAGAGGGGCAGCCATTGTGAAGATAGGACAGAGAGAAAAAGAGAGATTACCTTGGTGCTTTAGGTTGTTTCTGCTAAACCAATATTATAACTGTCATTCATCATAGCTAAAATGTCTCTTTTGAGGGAAACAAGGCAAAAAGAAAAGAAAAAACTGAACACTACATTCTGATTTAAGCTCTCTCCCTGAACTCCATTCAAAATATGTTCAATTTGTCATGGCCTAGAAGCACTACACCTACATAAATGCATCTCTCCTGCACTTACAGAAAACGTTGATGGATTCATACCGCCTGTTGGTTCTCTGTCCATCAAGGCAATTAAAACATGAAAGCGTCCGGAGAATATCTACACAGTGATGTCACAAGCGTCAGTGTGCAATGAGGGAGCAAGAAAGGCCAGGGCTGAATCCACTCGGATTTGCATATGAATAAGAGCCCATTATATTGAGCGTTCATTACATTATTTTTAATGGCCTGACACATTCAGTCATGTACTCGGTTAAAGCAGGGCTGAGCCGCATTATAGACTCTCTTTATCCAGACAAGGGGGTTTCAATAAGCACTTCCTATGTGATTCTAAACCTCATCCAGTGTGGCCCTGCTGTTCTGAATTTAGAATTATATTGTTATTCAGCGCATAACATGCAAAGTTAATTTAAAATAGCATATAACAGAAAACTAATTTTCCTTGATTTGTCTAAATAAAATAGTTATAAGTACTATATAGACACTTTCCAGCTCCCTTTCCAATCAAAAATAAATAAATAATATAATAAATGTACTAAAACAACAAAGGTGAACCAAATTTCTCACAGAGGCGTGAAAGAGTACTGTCTCCATTTCTCTGAGCAGCCTTATTAAGATGTCTACCTCGTTCTAAACAAACACACACAAAATGCAGGACAAAGGATGTGCAAGCATGTTCTCTGAGCCTAAGGGTTCATTGGCTGATGAGATGTCAAAGGTCAGCTAATTGTGCAGCTTCTGAAGGTCAGGGTAGGAGTGCAATGCAGCTACAACTGTTTTCAGGAGCACTGACCTTTCACCCCTCACCTTCACCACTCACAAAATAACCACACACATGGCACATCCTCATTGAGTTACTGGAGAATTGATTTACTATACATAGATCAACCCACCCATAATCATACATTTAAAAACAAACATATGTACATTGAGGAAAGAAATTATTTGATCCCCTGCTGATTTGCTATGTTTGCCCACTGAGATAGAAATGATCAGTCTGTAATTTTAATGGTAGGTTTATTTGAACAGTGCGAGACAGAATAACAACAAAAAAATCCAGAAAAACACATTTCAAAAAAGTTATACATTGAGTGAAATAAGTATTTGACCCCTTCGCAAAACATGACTTAGTACTTGGTGGCAATCACAGAGGTCTGACATTTTTTGCAGTTGGCCACCAGGTTTGCACACATCTAATGAAGGATTTTGTCCCGCTCCTCTTTGTAGATTGTCTCCAAGTCATTAAAGTTTCGAGGCTGACATTTGGCAACTCAAACATTCATCTCCCTCCACAGATTTTCTATCGGATTAAGGTCTGGAGAGCTTTGTTGCCTTGGCTGTGTGTTTTGGGTCATTGTCATGCTGGAACACCCATCCACAACCCTTTTTCAATGCCCTGTCTGAGGGAAGGAGGTTCTCACCCAAGGTTCTCAACCCGTCCATCAACCCTTTGATGCAGTGCGGTTGTCCTGTCCCCTTAGCAGAAAAAACACCCCCAGAGCATGTTTTCACCTCCATGTTTGACGATGGGGATGGTCTTTTTGGGGTCATAGGCAGCATTCGTCCTCCTCCAAACACAGCGAGTTGAGTTGATGCCAAAGAGCTCGATTTTGGTCTCATCTGACATAACACATGTTCTCCTCTAAATCATTCAGATGTTCATTGGCACACTTCAGACAGGCCTGTATATGTTCTTTCTTGAGAAGGGGGACCTTGCAGGTGCTGCAGGATTTCCTTCATGGTGTAGTGTGTTACTAATTGTTTTCTTGTAGACTATGGTCCCAGCTGCCTTGAGATCATTGACAAGATCCTCTGGTGTGGTGTAGGTCACTGAAACTCCACGAGGTGAGATCTTGCATGGAGCCCCAGACCGAAGGATGGGATATGGTTATTTGGTGTTTTTTCCATTTGCGAATAATCGCACCAACTGTTGTCATCTTCTCACCTAGCTGCTTGGTGATGATCTTGTAGCCCATCCCAGCCCTGTGTAGGTCTACAATCTTGTCCCTGACAATTCTTGGACAGCTCTTTGGTCTTGGCCATGGTGGAGAGTTTGGAATCTGATTGATTAATTGCTTCTGTGGACAGGTGTCTTTTATACAGGTAACAGGCTGAGATTAGGAGCACTCCCTTTAAGAGAGGGAGCCAGAAATCTTGCTGACTGATAAGGGATCAAATATCTTTTGTTGTTGTATTCTGTCTCTCACAAACCTACCATTAAAATTATAGACTGGTTATGACTTTGTCAGTGGGCAAACTTTGAAAATCAGCAGGGGACCTTTTTTTTTTTTTCCTCACTGTAAATACAAAACACTTACAGTAAGCAATCACACCTTCCTACTGTAAACATGCACATAAACTCAAAACAATCACAGCAAAGGAACTGAGATCAACACAGGAACTTCCTGTCCAGACTCACTTTCTCATGGGACACAAGTTAGTTGCACAGCTTTCTGGAGTACTTAATTCTGTCTGGTTATGTGTCTTTCTGCAATGACCAAACTTCTTCTCACATAGAAGTTTAAATCACAAATTTCTTGATTGCTCTTTTCAAGGATTTCTTTTGCAATAATGACAGACTGACTGTACATTACCCGTTACTTATTTTATACACCTTTAAGATCGAGCCTGGTAAAACTGCACAACAGCACTCTTGAGCAAGACACTTAATTCCATGTTGCCCCAAGGGCATTGTCACTGTAGTAAAACTAGTTTGATAAAATAATTGTCTGCTAAAAGAAGAACTAACATAATGCAGCATTAAATAATTTAAAAAGGTAGAGAAAACAAAAGGTCAAACTGAAAAGAAAAGAAGAAAGAAGAAAGGTAGTGCTGTGTACAGTATGTCAAAGCATTTTACTTTCCAAGAATCTAAAACAGAGGGCTTTTGTGTGCAAATAACAGTGTGCAATTGCTTTCTCTTTACAGTCAAACTAAAAGTAGCATTTAGAGTAAACCAACTCCAGGCTATAATGAAAGAAATGAGGAGATCGCTGTCTAGTGCCAAGGTTAATAATCACTGAATTTCCTAATTAGCTATTCGAGGCAATGCATAATGGTACCGGGGGAATCTGGCTGCCTGTCAATGTATCTGGGTTGCAATCTGAGAAAGAGGTTAGTCTTGAGATTTAGCTTAATCACAAATACTTCTAAACAGTGTCCCAGAAAAAAAAGAAGAATTTTTTCTTCTTTTTTTTTTTCTGGGACAAAAAAAAAAAAAAAGAAACATGTTTGCCAGTGTTGGGTGGAATTAAGAATATTTAATGGACATAATCATTTTGTTACTGTCTAGAAAACTATTTTTACATTTCTCATTAAAAAGCATAATCATCCCTGCACAGAAAGTAATTATTGTTTTTACAACTTTTTTGTCTTAAATATAACAGACTATATTCAGTCATTTTAAAATGCTGAATTGAAGCATTGCAATATAATAATGTACGTTATGAAAAATGTATATTCATTTTGAGATTTGCTTGAAATTAGATTTAATATATAGATTTAGTGTTATTAAATATTAGTGTTTTTAAATATTAACTTAAATGATGGAAAAGATGAAAGAGGAAATTTACATACTGAAATATCAGCCAAAACAGTTTTTAAATAAAAAAGTTTTAGTATCACTACGATATTATAAATTATAATCGCATTTTGAATTAGTTGCCTTTATTTATTTATTTATTTTAGGTTTGATTATCTTGTGCATTTTTGTAATTTTTATTTATTTATTTATTATTTTTTTGTAAAACTGAAAAACTGTAAAACTGAAATTGAGAAATTCTATGTACTGTTTTATAGTGATTTAGTTTTAGTTTTTTAGTTTTAGTTAACTATGATAACACAGGTGTCAACATTTTGTGTATCATTAAATTAATACCATATACCACAAGCAAAAGTTCGCAATTATAGACCCTTGCATGTGACATTCAGGGCAACAAATATCTATTATAAAAGATATTGTGGCTATAAATTAAGAATTTGTTCCCATTTGTGGCCAAACTAGTACAGTTTAAACTAGTACTAGTTTGTTTCATTTTCAAATTTAGTTACATCATGGCCACAATGTAACTACAATAAGGGAAACGAATTAGTCCGGACATGATTTACCTAAAATGAGAGACCAAATTAATTAAGTCATAGTAATAAATTATAAATTTGAGGGCATTATATTTTTTTTGCCGTATGCCATGTGTAGGGCTCTATTTCCAATAATAACTGTTATATAGAAAAAAAGTGAGTGGTAGTCATGTGATCCTCCGTTTATGAATCAGCAGGTGTTTATCTCCACAAGGCAGCCAGGCACATTTGAACTTAAGTGTCAACTGAAAAATGGTTCTTAGGTCCATTGTAACATCTCAACTCAGCTCCCACTGGGGGAAGATAGGTGTGAACAGAGGAGACGACTTCTCTGCCCACAGAAAGATGGATTACAGTGATGGATGGAATGTGAAGGAAAAACAAAAGAAACCGGTGCTTTCAAAAGCATCGCATTGTGTGTGGGTCAAAAAGAGCGTCCTGGGAAGGAGGGCACCACTTCAGAAATGATTAACAGCATTCCCCACAAAAGCTTCCTTTCCTAAACATACGCGGCAGGCCAATCTCATTAACAGGTTGTAAGCGGTCGGTCAATGCCTGCGTGCAACTACCTGAGGACAGCTGGCTGCGCTAGCCAGCGGTCCATTGCTCTCGCTGTTTGTGCGAGCAAGCCATCTTCCTCTGCTTCCTGTCAAAACAGGAAATGAGCAAATAGGAAATTGCTGTATTGATGTGCATTGGCTGGAATCCTACTCTTTCACAGTTCAGAAAACAGGGATATGAAGGGTGTGACCCGTGGCAGGACACTCAGCGTGTTATTTATATTACTTCAAAATGGTCAATTAAATATTTCGACTGTTAAAGGAACACTCCACTTTTTTGAAACCCCCCCTAGAGTTCAGCAGATGAGTTTTACCGTTTTTAATCCATTCAGCCAATCTCCGGGTCTGTCAGTAGCACTTTCAGCATAGCTTAGCATAAATCATTAAATCTGATTAGACCATTAGCATCTCGTTAAATATTTTCTATATTTTAAAACGTAACTTTTCTGTAGTTACATTGAGTACAAAGACTGACAGAAATATCCAACAGAGTATAGGAACTATACTCTCATTCCGGCGTAATAATCAAGGAACTTTGCTGTCGTATCATGGGTGCAGCAGGTGAAATGATAATACGCAGCACCTGAAAATAGTCCCCAGCTAGGTAACTTCCAAAGTGACCAGCACTAAGCCACTAAGGTAATAGTAAAATAGCTGGGGACTATATTCAGGCGCTGCATAATATCATTGCGCCTGCTGCACCCATTGTATGGCAACAAAGTTCCTTGATTATTATGCCGGAATGAGAGTATAGTTCCTATCCATATCAGCTTGGAAAATCGCAACTTTTCATTTTCTGTCGGTCTTTGTACACAATGTAACTACAGAAGAGTCAAGTTTTAAATAGGAAAAATATTGAAAATCTTTGATCATTTTTGAACCAGATGCTAATGGTCTAATCTGACTCAGTGATTTATGCTAAGCTATGCTAAAAGTGCTACTGGCAGACCCGGAGATCAGCTGAATGGATTCAAAAACGGTAAAACTCATCTGTTTAACTGTAGGGGAGTTGGAAAATGAGCCTATTTTTTTTTTTTTTTTAAAGTGGAGTGTTCCTTTAATCAAAGATTGTGGATCAGATATTCATGACCCTCATGACCAAAATATTTATAGACCACCTGCCAATATCAGCAGTACCAACTCCTCAAAAGTTGCCAGATATCATGATTTCTGAATATATGAATTTGAATACTTGGCTTTATTTCTTTTTTTTTTTTTTTAATCTCACATTGGCAAAATATTTTTATAATTGATTGTTTTTTTCCCCCACAAACACCTGTTTCATTTTATATGTCTCTAAGAGGACATGATGGAAAAAAACAACATAAGATATTTTTTTAATTTTATCACAAAATATTGCATTCTACAGAAAAACCTGACATTGTCTTGCATTAATATATTTTTCCCACCCATTTCAAGTATTTCCACCACAAGATGTGCAAGTGCACACAAAATTTTGTGAATGAATGCAAATCTTTTCAACAAGCTTCAAGAAATATAATGCTAAATACCAGAAAATAGTATCTTTGCTTTATTGTTTTTATTGAATTTATTTGTTTATTTATTGCTTGCTTGCATAAATAATTACTTACAAAATATGCTATTGTTTTATTCATTTTTTATATTTATTTTAACATTTAACATTTAAATAAAAGGAATTTGTTTATTTTCTATATTTTGCTTAGGTATTGACATTTTTATAGCAATTCATGAAATTTCACTGGTAATTGTGTCACTACTGAAATGTTGCTTTCCTGACAACCCCACCTTTGACAATGAAACCAGACAGAGCACCAAAACAAAAGAAAAAAAATGAACAATGCACACATGTATGCGTATGCTGTGCGGGTGTGCGCTTAAAGCATCCTAATGAACGTATTCTGCTGTCTGCGTGTTCGGGTGGGAGGTGGAGCAGGGGGGTGGCATTCACTTTGAAGGCCATAGTTTGGTGTTGACAGGAGTTCCTCCTCTCTCCACACGTGTTTTTTTGGGCAGTGTATGTTCCTTTCATGTGTTCAGGAAGCTGCTTGAGGAGACACAACAAGCCCCTCACTTGGCTCTCTGATCTTCACTGGTCCATTGTTCAAGAGTTAATTAAGAATCACGCAGCACTGCAGTGCATTCATACAGTCTCTCACACGCCCCACAAAAACACACAGACGACACAAATTCACTTCTCTGTTTCTACCCACAGGCATATTTGCATTTCTAGTGCTTAATTTAACTAGGTTTTTACCATTCTTATAGTAATGCCCACGCAAAACACACTGCCATGAACAAAGTTGTAATAATCATTCTAATTCTATGTGAATAGTGCACACAACAATTTTACTGATACATAGGAACAATATCATTAGTGCACATTTAGTACAATGCTTTTCAAAAAAATTGACAGCCAATCAGAATCCACCAGACTTTGAGTTTGAGTATTTACAGTGGTAGACAATGTAACTGCAATGTGCACTTATAATAAACATATTATCATGTGCAGGTGTGGACACTAATATAGTTATATTTATTGATATATTTATATTTATAGTTACAGTTATTGTTTTCAGTGGTGTGTGTATAGGAGTTTATCATGAAATTAAATTAAATAGACTTCAGTGGTGAACCGACATGGTAGATATGGACCTCAAGGCATTTTCAAAGGCATTCTGTTCCAAATAAGTATGAAAGCATAAATCATATCTGACAATAACATGTTGTGTTGCATTTACGTCATGTCAGAATTTCCTTATGAGATTCTCAGAAATGACAAATTTCCATGAAGATGCACATCTATCTATGTATCTATCATCCTTTTTTCCCGAAACCTTTAAACAAGACTTGAAAGGGATAGTTCACATAAAAATTCTGTCATTAATTACTCACCCTCATGTCATTCCAACCCCTAAGACCCACAAATTAAGATATTTCTGATATTTTTGATATTTTAACAGCTTTCTGACCCTGCAAAGACAGCAACGCAACTGATTCATTCAGGGCCCAGAAAGGTAGTAAAGACATAGTTTACATATTCCATGTGATATCAGTGGTTCAACCACAATTTTATGAAGCTACAATAATATTTTTTTGTGTGCAACGAAAACAAAAATAACAACTTTATTCAGCCATTTATTCTTTTCCATGTCAGTCTTCGATATGCGCTCATAAAATTTGTGTTCCATTGTGAGGGTGAGTAATTACTGACAGAATTTTCATTTTTGGGTGAACTATCCCTTTCTCGAAGGTCTTGAACACTGTTTTTAATTTTAGGAAATAATAGTTTAATATGAATTTCAGTTCTTTTTAATTCGACTTCTTTTGCCTCAATTAAAATTTAAAAGGCATATATCTACTCTTATTCTAAAAAACCCTTTAATAAAAAATAACTTAAAAAAAAAAAGCTGACAAGCTTCACTTCCAAGGAACATGAAAGAGTGAAAGCCAAACAACTCTATCAACGGTTGCTGGCTCAGATAGTGTGGGAAAGTAGAACACTAGATTGCTCCACACCACCCATTGCCCCTTTACTAGCATAACAAACGTACATTAATAGCTGCGTCACTGATAATTAAACTCCTCCTTCAATGGAAGGACCACAGGGATAACACGCAACTTGTAACCGTAACTGCTTTGAGGCTGCGACTTCACAGTCCTGTGTGAAACTCCCGACTGCGCAGTTTAAGTGTCCAAAAGTGACTAGCTTTTACACAGAGGACCGGCGAGTGGTTGATGTCTGTGGGAAAGACAGCAGTGGGGCTCATAAAGGGAGGTGTGAGGTAAAATAGCTGACACGCTGCAAGGATAAAACGCACGCTCTCCAGGACCACGTTGCAATCTGACATCATAAAAGCCTGCTGTAGTAACTCCAGGCTGGGAGAAGGACGGTAGCATTTTCGACATCATAAATGGTGCTATGGTAACAGATGGGCTAATACAGAGCTGCTTTTGTTGCAACATCATTAGCAAGGCCATGGTAACAGATTGGGTTATACAGAACACTAGCGACAGAGGCAATTACAGGCCAGCCAGCGGTCTAATATGGCACTGACATCATAAAAATGACATTTCTTCCAAGTTTTCATGTAACAAGCTAGTTTTTCTAACAAGCAGTGGTTTAGCGTAGCAAAATGTTACATCTCTAGCTGAATAATCAAATGTTGACTTGATAAATTTAGACAGTTCATGTAAATTAAGTATATAAAATATGATTCTCTGATTGTGCCTTAACAGCATTTTAGGTCTTTTTTTGTAGAATAGTATATACTTTATACTCATTTATATACAGTTGAGGTCAAAAGTTTACATCCCCCGTTCGGAATCTGCAAATGTTAATTATTTTACCAAAATAAGAGGGATCATACAAAATGCATGTTATTGTTGTTTTAGTACTGACCTGAATAAGATATTTGACATAAAATTTGTTTATATATAGTCCACAAGAGAAAAAAATAGCTGAATTAATAAAAATGACCCTGTTCAAAAGTTTACATCCGCTTGATTCTTAATACTGTGTTGTTACCTCAATGATCCACAGCTGTTTTTTTGTTTAGTAATAGTTGTTCATGAGTTCCTTGTTTGTCCTGAAAGGTTAAACTGCCTGCTGTTCTTCAGAAAAATCTTTCAGGTCTCACAAATTCTTTGGGTTTCCAACATTTTTGTGTATTTGAACCCTTTCCAACAATTACTGTATGATTTTGAGATCCATCTTTCACACTGATGACAACTGAGGGACTCATATGCAACTAATACAGAACGTTCAAATGCTCACTGATGCTCACTGATGCTGTATGACTGATGCTATCATAAATATATGATATTTAGGCAAAATAAGAAAACAAATGTATCTCCATTCTGTTCAAAAGTTTTCACCCCATGGCTAAATTTTTTTATGTAAAATATCTTATTCAGGTCAAAAGGGGGATGTAAACTTTTGACCTCAACTGTAAATTAAACTTGTCTTTTGTGTCTTATATTTTAGGTAAAATACTAAATTGGGATTCTTAGTGTTTTCTGATGGAAAATTTAAACTTTGTTTAGTACACAATATGAGTACTTTATAAAAGTGTCTTGACTGCAGTTGAACTGTTTTGAATTTTGACTGGTGAGTTTAAGGTAAATGATACTTAAACCAAGTTCAAAGTCAATGTTAAAGATTCTTGACTACATCTTTAGGTCTAAAGCAACATAGCTCACAGAAAAGTCAGAAAAGACAAAAAAACAAAATGTAAATTGCAGGAACTGGTTTAGGAAACTTTCTTTGTCGGCGTATGAACTGGGGCCAACCCTTGCCTTCTAGGGGAAAAACAAAATAAGGGCAAAGATCTGGCACTCTGACAGCGCTCAAAGACATTCAAGTGATTCATCTCTCCTACCGTCATCTGCTCTAATCAAAGTTCAAAGAATATTAGGCCATTAGTCATAATAAGCCATTATAACAAAGTGTGATCCTCTACCATGTTACAAATTATCTCACAAATGATTAAAGATTTACATGTCCATCACATAAAAGAAACTCACTACAGATAAAAGAACAGATAGTAACCACAACAAGAAAACAGAAGTGATTCTTATCCACTCTTTGTCATAAAACTGTTTGTGCAAAATGTGAAAAGAAGCCAGATGCCATGAAATTACATGCCCATAAAACAGAGATTAGCAGATCCTTGCAGGAAGCCTCAATTTATCATATAATGACAATGCCGTGGCAGAAACTAGCTGAAATGCACTCAAGAATCAGAAACGTTAAATACTTGAGAATAAATCACATCACTGCACAGGTTTCCGAACGACCTGACCAATGGTTCTCAAACTCAAAAATACTTGAAAATAAATAATTTAATAACAGTCAATACATTGTGATAATTTTTCTGTTGTTTTATTTTAGTAATGTTCAGACTTTCTTATTGAAACATTCTCACATCAAAATAAAGTAGTTTTAGGTTGCCTGCAATTTTTCGTTTTACCTGAAAAGTTTAGGAACCTCTGATCTATTTGACTATTATCCACAAAGACAAAGAGCTGAAAGCAGTGGCTTTTGTTTAAACCAGTGAATCACAACTGTGAAGGTGAGACAAATAATTTTTTACTGTAATGGCTGATTAAGTCTTCCATCTCTGAGAGAAACCTGTGCATAGAAAAGCCCGAGTCAATTCTGAACACGCACACTCTCTCAAACACAAAAAGAATAAATGATAATCATTCCATGATAAAGCAGCATATTTTTATGCAAAATCTCACACACAGACTGACGCTAACATGCCGCACCACACACGCAGAGGAAGACAGTGAAGCATGAAATGAACTTAGGTGTGAACTTTGACTGGCATTTCCATGCACAGATTTATAAGGCCCACATCTACGAGTTCTGCGGAATGGAGAATAAATAAGGGCATACAAAAGAGGCATCACACACGCTCATATCATGCTTACACATGCCAAGCCAAACACCACAGGAGATCCTCCCAAACTCACATGAATGCCGACAATACAATGACAGGTTGGGCTGACAGCTGACCCACTGACCAGCAGACAGTGACACTGATGTCAAGGCTAGGGTAGCCATAATGTTGCAGAGTCCTTAAAAGTTTCAAAATTGTTTACAGTTTATAAGTTTATATTCTTTATAATCAATCACTAGCATTTCAGCAATTTGCTATTGCTGGTCATAGACTTGTGTATTAGAGAGAGGTGCATTTTAATTCTAGAGAGAGTAAAAAGTAAAGGAAAGAAGTAACTTCTTAGAATTCTGGTGAAGGTCCCCTCTGGTGGACTGGAGAAGAGCTGCAGTGCTAAAAGAAAGGAAAAAAAAAAAAAGGTAATGCCCTATTATTCCCGCAATGTGGAAAATGCAAATTGAATTGTGGAATCCAGTCCTAAAAATGGAATTTACTGGTATAAGGTCATGGGATTTGCTAGATTTTGGACAAATAAATACGTAGTAGGTCAGTACAAGTAAATCAAAATGCAATATGGATTAGTGTATGTGAATATTAAGCTAAGTAAAACACTATTTAAATATGAATCCTGCATGCTCTGCATGTCTCTGTGTGAACGAATGGCACAGACGCCAAGTTTACTAAGCATATACTAAAAGCGCGTGTGATGCTGGTGTTTTCAGCCTCTGCCGCCACAATATATGAGTATATGAACACAAACACCATCTCTCATATCATATACAAAAAAGAAACTTAAAGGTTTTCACAGCAACCCATCAAAATAAAAGTGTGGCTTAACTTAAAGAAACTGTGACAGAAATATATTACTTAATGTAATGATACTACAACTACTACTACTAAAAATTAAATTGTTATTAAAACATGATGGTTACGTAATATTTACCAGAAAAAAAAAAAAAAAAATATATATATATATATATATATATATATATATATATATATATATATATTTATCATAATTGATTTACCAGATTTTTTTTTTTTTAAATACACAACAGTATTTCTGGGGGGAAAAACAACATCCATCTATCTATCTATCTATCTATCTATCTATATATATATATATATATATATATATTATTATTATTATTATTATTATTATTATTATTATTATTATTATTATTCTTGTTGTTGTTGCTGTTGTTGTTGTTATTATTTAATCTAAAATGAATTCATTAGAGATGTTTTTAGTTATTAAATTTAATGAAACCATTAAAATGGAAAACACAGAATTTGACAAAAAAATATTAATTTGAGGAAAAATAAACGTTTTTTTTCATCGGGCCTCAAAAAAGTCATTTTTGTTAAACTTTTAATAAATTGCTTCTAAAATTATGTAAGTTTCATTTAATTAGACATGATTTTTGAATAATAAAATGGAACTTAGCCATTAAAACAGAGTCTAGAAAAATTAAAACTGAAAAAAAAAAAAACCAACAAAAAAAAAAAAAACGGAATCCAGAAAGAAAAAAAAAATTATCAAATGGAAAAACCATCATCTTTCAGTCGTACACTAGAATATAGTTGACTTCAGAGCTATAGATTTATCAAATCACTTTTGTTTGGGCTCATTATCGTTTAGCATTTAGATATGTGTTATTGTTACTCAGAGGCTGGTTTGTTGGGGGAGGGGCATTTGTATTCTTTTCATTCAGAGATGGATTAAAAGCCACAAAATATCTATTTTAATTGAATGGGGTTATTAAAATTTACATAAAGGTTGTGTTGTGTAGTTGCTAGAACAATTTATACAAGAAGTGAGCCATCATGAGTGAGCTATGAGCAAGGCGCTTAACCTCTGTTTGCTCAAAGACAGTCAAGGTTGCCAGGTATGCGAAACAAACCCAGCCCAATTGCTAATCAAAACTTGCCCAATTGCGTTTTTTTTTTTTTTTTTTTTTTTGCAGTTTCCATTCCAGAGGGGTTCTCCACCATCAAAGTAGCATTCACTTTAAACCACAGTCTAAAAAAACCCTGCGGAAACAGTGTAAAAGTAGCTTTATTCCATGGGAAACCCACAGACTTGGCAACACAGAAGGCAATTGTCCTTGTTCACAGTGCTGTTGTGAACAAGGTGCATGAAAATCATGTGAAAGTACATGAAAATAATTTCAGTGTTTGTGATGACAGCTAAAGATTCTATTCTGTATCTATTCTATTCAATACACAGAGTCATCTGAACATTACAAAACACTGAGATTGTATTTGTCTGGTAAAATATTTGCAATACCAGTTGAAAATAACTGGATTAAATAACAAAGTTCCATTTCCTGTGCTGAAAGTTTACTCAGTCTATGAGTACAAAGGCAAAGAAATATTGCGCTGATCAGCTGATGGCCAGATGTGTTCAAATCTAGAAATTCAGAGCCAGTGTGATACGGCACATGCTTATGTCTTATCTGCTAGCCTGCAGTCGGCATGACATTTAGTGTAATAGCAGGCAGGACTGGACAGAGAGAGGAATGACAGAGAATAGCAATTACTTTGGTTGGAACATTCCTGGATGTTCTTTTTCCATAACGATTCAGTCGTGTGGATTCCAAAACACTCACACATATGCCAATGCACTCGAGCATTTATGCAGCTACACAGCCTTTAGCTCAAGCCCTCTTCAGCCTGTTTCCTGTGTCACACCCTACAACATTGAAAAGTTTCCTCTCGCTGTTGGCAGCCTGGGATAAAATACAAAATCAGAAAAGGGATGGCTGTAAAATGGCCAGTGTGAACTCATTTTTACTGCATATCCTGCAGCATTGTTCAAATTGAGGGGGGACTTCAGAGACTTCCAAGAGCTTTGACACAATTCAAACAGTCCTGCAATGCCGAATTTTGGTTGAACCGTGGTTTATTGATTGATTTGGTTATTTAATATATACAAATATATACAAATTTATAGAAGGATAATACTAATATGCCAATTGTTTTTATTTATTACATTTATTTTATTTGTTTTGCTTAAAAGTCTTAGCAAAAATGGCTGAGAAAAGTTAGTTTTACACATTTTTAAAATATAGTGTGTGTTTTGGTCCACTGTAGCTATATTGTACCAAATTCAAAATCCATGTAATTTATTTAAACTCTCCTATACAAAATTTAGTCAGCAGATACATTTGAGAAACTGATTTGTTGTGCAAAAAAAATAAAAATAAAATAAAACAACTAATACCAGCTCTAAAAGTTATTCTGCAAGCCAGTGAACAAGAATGCATTCAAAAGAGAAACCCATGTGCCTCTAGAGGACAAGAGAGGAACTTAGTTTCTATAGGATCCATACTTGACAGCTTCAAACAACATGCCTGAACTTGTTTTATCTATTTATAAAAAAAAATAAAAAGGTGTCAATATGCAGATTCCTTGAATATGTTACGACATCTTTGTATATCAGCAAACATCAATACATGCCCTAAGAAAGTCAAATGCAAAACAAGTGGTTTGTTTCGACATCAAAAAACAGTGAGAGTGAGAATAAAACAATTTAGGATGAGCTTATCATAGTCATATCAGCTGAGCATACAGCTTAACAGTGAAACGGCCCGGAAGCAAACAATGAGTTTAAACACTCACTGATTAAGAAGCAGATAGCAGGGATCACCGGAGTAAACATCAATAATGCAATGCAGTACTTGGTTCTCTCAACCCATCATTTCCTGTGGTTTACATTCTGCTTTTCCTATGGCCAGGGTCGGGTTAAAAGGTTAAGAGGAAGACAAGAGCCGCATGCATAAAACGTCCATCTTCAGATTTGGAGATTTGACCCTCTGTGAGGTGGGTGAACCCAGGGCAGTGGATTCTGGGCACACGCTGTTAAATATTACTCACACTGGAATAAAACTGTACCGGTTTACAAAGTCATGCTGTCAAGGTCTTTGTAGATGTGGGTACATTTTTCGAATTATATAATTTTTGGGGGGTATTTCTAGTATAAAAAAAGCTATTGCATTAGTGTCAGTGATGTTGATTCAAATAAATTGCTAAAAAAATTCATTAATACAAACTATGCCTTAAATACACCTCTTATACAATGAACATGTTTTTCATTTCTGAACACGATCAAAGTCATTTGCCACACCAACTTGCAGAAGCATGCAGAAAACAGGAAATGACACATCTATGAACTATGAATTACTATTTGTAAGAAATACAGTGTAAAATATATTTAAAAACTTCAGTTATATCCAATGCAACTTTCGTTTTATTAATTTTTTTCAAATGTTTTATTGAAATTTCTATTACCATCTGAAATCTACATTATTAAGAACTTGGCATGTGTTTTAAACTAGATTTTATTTATTTATACGTCATAAGCCTATTAAACATTGTCACAACACTTTACTTTCAAATAACATTGGAGATACGTAACGAAAAGACAATTCAAAGAATCAGGTGAGGGTTGACGTAAACTATTTGTCAGATGCCAATCCACCCCCACTTACGTCACAATTCTCCTGTTGTTCTGTTCTGATCAACAGCTTTGAATTTCTTGTAAACTCCAAGCATACGAAAGTACAAGAAAAGGGCTGAGGAGAAGAATCAAATGAGAAACTATTAAAGGCTATAAAACTTGAGTGATTTATGGTGACTGTTGTGGCATGTGCTAGGCAAACCTCCCCTGCAGGGTTGAGAGTGAAGAAATGAAGCAAGCAAGTCAAACCAGGACTTCCAGTAGGCCTTCAACTCTGCTTCAACCAGCCTCGCTTCTCGTGAGAACTGTGAGCTTTTCTCTGGTAGGGGTGTGAGGAAATAATTGTCCTCAGAATAAACATTTGAACTGTGCCGTTGGGCATGCAGTCACATTTAAAGTAACCTAAAAAATTAAAATCAGTTCACAACAGCGTGTGGTTTATTGACTTGTTTAACTCTATAAAGAGAGGATACGTTCTTAAAAATTAGCATTTTTGTCATCTATGGTTCAGTGAAGAGCACCTAACATCCATGAAACCTCTAATGCACAATAGGTTCTGTATAATGGAAAAAAGGTTCTTCAGATTAGTAGAATTGTTCACAACAGTGAGAGGTTTCTTGATAGATTGATAAATGAACGTTCTTGAGTCTACGTTTTCATAGGGACCCTTTAACATACACAAAACACTTCCAATACCCAAAAAGTTCTTTACAGTGTAGTTTTATAAAATTATTGAGTTTTTTTTTTTTAAAGGGAACCATTTTTGAACCCATTCAACTGATCTCTGGGTCTGGTGTTTTTAGCATAGCTTAGCATAAATCATTAAATTTGATCTGAATCATTAGCATCTCACTCAAAAATGACCAAAGATGTTCGATAGTTTTCCTATTTAAAACTTGACTCTTCTGTAGTTACATTGTGTACTAATACCAACAGAAAATGAAAAGTTGCGATTTTCCAGGCTGCTATGGATAGGAACTATACTCTCATTCTGGCGTAATTTTTGATAAAAAATATCAAAAATCTTTAGTCATTTTTGAGCAAGATGCTAACGGTCTAATCAGATTCAATGATTTATGCTAAGCTATGCTAAAAGTGCTAACGCCAGGCCCGGAGATCGGCTGAATGGATTCAAAAATTTTAAAACTGATCTGTTTGACTCTAGGGGAATTGGAAAAAGAGCCTATTTTCAAAAAAAAAGTGGAGTGTTCCTTTAAGAATCTTACAGAGAATTGATTTTTGATTTTTCATTGATTTTTCCCACAAGGAGTCAAAATGCACACAGATATCCGCGCTGAGAAACTCTTTCAGTGACTGCAGCATCATGACAAGTGTTACATATTTACATCCTGCCAGGATGGCATCTAGCGTTTCTTGCCTCTGCCATTAGTAAGCTCTTTCAGTGCCTGTGGTCTACTAAAAGCCTCAAAGGCATCAGCAGTGGAAAGCGCAAGTTTTTAGGAAGTTTTGTTTATCCACTGGCATCTTTCCATGCCCTTAGAACTCGAGGTTTTGCTATTTAAACTAAAATAGTTTCAAAATGTCACATCCTTTCAAATCTGTCTACACCTTAGAGATTTTTCATAATACTTCTGGCATACAATATAGCATCTAAGTGGCTTATGCAACTACCAGCAGCCACTGCTCTAAACAATCTCCATCTTTATTGTCCAAGACAATGCAGTCTAATCAGGCACGGTCCACCCATTTTCATACTTTGTTATGATTCTTATCCCATAGCGGTCTACCGCACTGACCTTTAACATTGGTGGTTACAGGCCCAATGTTGCTCATACGCACATACAGACACACAGCTGCGGGGGTTAAGTGCTTGAAATGAAACGGCAAACAGAAAATCCATCTAGCTTTGCTTTAGATGATCCTCCCATGGGTTTTTTTAGGAGGTCTGGTCACAAGAGAGTTCAGGGAGATGACTGACAGCAAAGGAGAGCTAAGTATTCTCATTACAACCATCGTCTAAGGTTTCAACCAGCATTTGAAGGACGGATGGATGCAGGTGTTTTCGACCTGCCTGGTGAACAGACTTTAAAGTTCTTGCATGTCACAACAGAGAGCTTATAGGCCCTTAGAACTGTAGTGGCTATTATAATTGATGACAGCCATTTCAGTGCCTCTCTTTGGACAATGGAGATGAAATAACGACCGCCCCCAAGCGCATATTCATCTTATTAAATGTGATACCATATACCGTGTAGTCCTTCATCACAATAATGGGATTGGGAACGCTACATTCCAAACCACTAGATTGTTCTAACCCAGGTGCGAATGGCCTTAAATTTTGTTGAATGATCTTGTAATCGAAACGGACAGCCAGTGGAGTGAAAGCGTTTGACGTTAGACGTCTCAGACTCATTCTTAGCGGTTAATGGTTATCGTAGCCGGATATATGATTTAGAGTTAACGCTGGCCATTTTTAAATTGTGATTATGTGCTGGAGCTTTGTGACTAGTTAAGTGCCAATCATTGTAGGCAATGAAGTCTTTGTCCATTGTCCCGTGCTAAGCTTCCAGGCATTCCATCCTCAGGCATTGTTCAGGTGTTAAGTGCCCTGACATTGAAGTGAATGAACTACTGAGGGGAGAGCTTCTTTATTGTTTGAAGAGAAGAGACCATTCCTCACTGATATCAGCCGAGGGAATCATTGGTAATAAATAATAAAACAAAGGATGGCGCGGGCTGAAAGCAAACCTGGTGAAAAAGAGTGAAGCCATTAAAAGCTGTGGGGCGTGAAGAAAGACTAATTGCCGCCTGCGAGCGTGTGCTTGGCAGAAGGATGCAAGAAATGGCCTGTCACACGCCAGGCTGCGATGCTGACCATGTATTTCCTGGAAGGAACCCACTTTTGGACAAATTTTCAGATTTTAGAACATTTCAATAAGGATTTAGCTTCTGACTAAGTTTTTGTGTGCACTTAAAGGAGAAGTTTACTTCCAGAACAAAAATGTACAGATAATTTACTCACCCCCTTGTCATTAAAGATGTTAATGTCTTAGTCTCAGTCGTAAACAAATTAGGGCTGTCTAACGATTAATCGCGATTAATCGCATCCAAAATAAAAGTTTATGTATACATACTATATGTGTGTTTACTTTGTGTATTTATTATGTACATATAAATACACACACATACATGTATATATTAAAACTAAATATTTATATGTATATATATTTATACCTGTATACAGTTTAGATTATAAATAAATATAAATATTTTATATATAAATCTAAAATATTTTTCCTTAATATATACATGAATGTGTGTGTATTTATATATACATAATAAATATACACAGTTCACAAATATATAGTATGTAAACATAAACCACAAAACCAGTCATAAGGGTCAGTCATAATACATCATTTGAAAGTTGAATAAATAAGCTTTCCAATGATGTATGGTTTGTTGGTAACACTTTAGAATAGGTAACACTCATTTTTACTAACTAGTTGCTTATTACCATGCACATTGCTAGAATTTTAGCCATTTATTAGTACTAGTTAAGCAAAATATTAATGCCTTATTCAGCATGACCTTATTCTACATCCCTAATCCTACCCAATACTAAACTTAACATCTACCTTACTAACTATTAATAATCAGCAAATTAGGAATTTACTGAGGGAAAATCATAGTTAGTAGTGAATAAGTGTTATTTATTTATAGTTATAAGTGGCAATATTTGGCCAAGATACAACTACTGAAAATCTGAAATCTGAGGGTGCAAAAAAATTTAAAATACTGAGAAAATCACCTTCAAAGTTGTCCAAATGAAGTTCTTAGCAATGTATATTACTAATCAAAAATTATATTTTGATTTACGATAGAAAATGTACAAAATATATTCATGGAACATGATCTTGATTTTTGGTATAAAAGAAAAATCTATAAGTTTGACCCATACAATGTATTGTTGACTATTGCTACAAAAATTTTGTGGTCCAGGGTCACAATTATGTTTTTGTATTTATGTATTTCAGAATTTCTCTCCATAAAGAAGACCTCTATGGCGCCTGCAAATTTGAACTTTAGCGATCCTAGTCGAGGAAGAAGGGTTTTATCTAACGAAACAATCGGTTATTTTCTAAAAATATATATATACAGTTTATATACTTTTTAACCTCAAACTCCCATCTCATTTTCTCCTCCAACTTCAAAATCGAATAGAATATTCAAAAGCCTACATGAATCTTGGAACTGGATTGTTCACTTGCGAAAGAAAAAAAAATCTGCAATTACACAAAAATAATTGACTAAGAGGCCAGTGCTCCTTGCCAACACAAGCTGGCCGAGGATAAATGAGCTCTAGTATGAACCACTGAAGTGCAGCTGGGTCATTAGGGCAGCCTGATATCTGAAACTTATTGAGTGTTGCAGTTCCCAGACTTTTGCTGCAAACTGAGAACAATTTTCATAATGAACATGTGAGGGGGAAGCAGGTGTGAATCGCAATTGAAAATCAAGAATAATGAAAACTCGACCAATTTAAGCCTACGGGCCACCCACACTTTAATAGCCACTGATAAACAGTAACCCTCTGTAGCTTCTCATCTAGAACCATATCGCTTGAGTCTCTAAGTTCAGGTCAGGTATCCACCACACATCTCTGGCTGGACAAAGCATCCTTTCTTTTCCCAACTGCAGGGAAACCAGGACTCCCATGGCCAATGCTTCCCCAGTCTCATTAAGCCATCAGCAGTGGGGCCGATAGAGGCGTAACCTCTCCGGCTTGACCCCATGGCTTTATCCCCCACACCTGGAGCAGACCACACAGGGCAAACAGCCAGAGTGAAATGGGGCAGCCAAACTTGTGGTGATTTCAGATAAGCACCACCGATGAGAATGAGTAAGTATATTAGCAAGCTCTGGAAGCACTACCTAAATAACACATCTCAGGGTGGGACGAGGTCATACGCATCCAACCAACATCGATGCACACCCACACAAAAACCTTCTTTTTTATCCCCTGAGGTAACCTGGAGAGAAGAGAACTTGAGGGGGGGTTCAAAGCAAACCAGAGGGCTTGTAATCCTACCTAAGCATGAGATCTCTCTTGAAACACAACCACAAAAGAAAGCGAAGGGAGGGGGAAAACCTGAGGCTAACCCAAGCAGCAAGTCAGACAACAATAAAAAGTCGACAGCCTATATTTAACTGTGGTGGGAATTTGGTGAGGAGTATACAGGAACACTTTGAATGCATGATGAAGGTCAACTGGGTCTGCACTTCCTCCACAGACTGCGCAACGAGTTCGACTGTTTTCTCCCCCCAATGTCGACGGACAAGGTGGAAGATAAGCATTGTTTCCCAAAACAATGGGCCACTTCCAATAGCCCCCTCCCCTGTCCACAGACTCTCAAAGACTGGCACTCGCATATACTGTGTGAATACAGTGTGTGAAAGTAAGAAAAGCTGTTGAAAACTCTAGAAACTGAAGGTTTGAGGAAAAAAAGAAATTTCTTGGCTTTAGGAATGAGCACATAGAGTGCGAACATTGCAAACAAACAATAGAGTGGTTTTGTAGCTTTAGTTTACCAGCATTCATTAAAAAAAAAAAAAAAAATGGAGTCATTGAATCATTCACTCAAGTAATTCATTCAAAATTAAAGTGACTATTAAAGGTGACTCTATTTATGAGTGAGCTCGACAACAGCACTCTTGCTCATGTGATGCTGCTTAAACAGCCCTATTTCAGACAAGACTTTGTTTCATTAAATGTAGTGCTACTTTAATAGTTCATTTTTCATCCAGATTGCTTTCTGTATATCATGCCCATCCACTTTCTGCATTGGCAAGCATAGGAGCACATTGTGCCACACAGCTGAGCATCTCACATCTCACTCCAGCCATCCCACTCAAGGCTTTATGAGGTTTCATCACTATTTTGACCATAAACCAAACAACCAGCAATGAGCATTTCAAACAGCATTTTGTGGTGAAGCCATGATCACACTTTGCAATTCAAGCTGAATATGATTTCAATGCATAACTGATCGCTCTGAAGTGCAACAAAGACTGTAGTTTGAAAAAGAGGTCATTGGAATATTTACTCTCTGTGCCGGCATAGTAAAAAGATTAACCTTTTGATGAGTCGGTGATCTTTGTGAAAAGGAGCCTGAATAGGATATCGGTTTTCTGATAAGGGAGTCATAAAACTACAAAGGCACAGCTTATTTGTGTCAACTATTCATCAGATCATGAGATTTTACGCAAAATGGCTTTTGAGAGGCATTCAATGCATTGCAACTGTTTTATGTGAGGCTTTCAAAATGCTTTGAAAAGGACAGAGTGAAACAAGGAGAACAACTTCCAGAGCTTTGAGGCTCAAGTGAAAGTCAAGTGCTTCTTGAAAGTAACAAAAGATTCATACTCATACAATGCTGCATGAGTCAAAACAGTTCTTTGAAAGATAACATTATTAGGCTAAATAAGTACAAATAGCAAAGCAACTGATCACCCCTCATCTTGGATGTGTTTGTTTGCTTTGCAAAGGCATTGAAATGTTGTTTCTCACTTACTGACCTTAAAGGAAGCAGGGTCGGACAGAGCGAGGGCTTGTCTCCTCAGTTCAGCTATAGTCATCTGACACTGCTTGCACAGATCTGGCTTAGTCTCATCCCTGTCAGATTCAGAGACGCTCACGGCTCCTGCGCCTTCAGGTGGTGGTCTGCTGGCACACCTTTCCTCCTCCGCTGACAGTCTTTTCCTCGGGTTCAACTCAAGTGAGAGTGAAGACTCTCCACTCGAACAGCCTTCCACCTTTAAGAAAGACAACAAAATCAGAATGCAGAAAAACCTGATCTATTCAACATCTGTCAAAAAGAGCTAATTACAGTGTGTACACAATACACTGAATATTATATTAAAACAATTCTGTGTAGTTTATTAAATATTAAAAAATACAGGTAACATAAAACTCTAAACTTGTTGCAAGTTACTCAGCCATAATGCACCAACAGCAAGATTAGGAATTCAAACAGAATACTGTAACTTCTCAGCATCAGCGTTTATTAGAGGACTTACAGTTGACCGACTGATCTGGAACGCTCCGTGCGCATTCCCCTGTGTTAAGTCCATCATCTCGGTATAAATGATCAAAACGCGGACATCTAGTGTACGTTATCACGTCTCTATTTGTCTACACACCTTGATTAGGAACACAGTTCATGGATAGTCAGTGGGAGCGCAAAGGAAAAAGCATAACTCAGTTCCCGTGAAGTTTTGCTTTGCTTTAGTTCCATGACGACGCGCGTACGCGGGAGTGAAGTTTGACTGCTGTCAATGTGCGTGGTTTGGTCACTTGGTTGGAGGGGTGGAGCTGAGCGTTCAGTAGCTATTCAAACACTGATAGATGCTGGTTCAGGGAGTTTAGACTGCGTTTGCACAAACAAAAAGTGAAAAAAGTTGCTCTCAATTAATCAGTGCACTCACAATGTATTAAACTGTGTGTTTTGTGATAACACGTGTGCGTTAAAGAATTGAGTTGAGAACTGTTGAAAATCTTCAAATTGCATGTCTGATAGCCTATACAACGGTTCTTAATGGAAAACATGTAAGTAAAAGCCAGTACACTTATCTTTTCAATATTTGTATGTCTGAAAGAAGAAGAAAAAATAAATCAATAAAAAATGTTTCTAACATAAATTACGTCATCTTTTATGTTGGCTACAGTTTACTTGTGAGATTACGGGGTCTGTTGGAGTGTTTTACTTATTACACTGGCGCCACCCTCTGGTATTTAATTTAACTGCATCTTACCTCTAGGTTTGCAATAAATTGTGGGAATGTTTGAATATTTAATTACTCATCTTTAACTATTTTATGTTGATGATGTATATACCTGAATCACGTGACATTACATTGCAATCCAAATATTGTTAATATCCCGAATAATAATAATTTAAAAAACACTCATTCAGTCCTTTGTCTGTGACAGCGCAACTAGTCCAATAAACCATCAATAACGGACCGTTTAACGTGGGTGAGGAAAACGGCTAAATCTGCTGACAGAAATTTGGCTCTTTTTTGTGACCGTCTATAATACTTGCAGTTTATAGACTCGTAATTTAATCTCTAACAGTCAATTTCAGAACCTTTACTTGAACGTTATTGTCTGTTTTGTGTACCTTACAATGTATTAACACATCAGACCGATGTTGTTTTTGGCTTTAAGTCGTTCTTATTTTCACGTTTTAAACGAAAAACTGCAACCTAGCTGTTTTTATAATTGAGTTGAATTGCTGAAATCGTATGGTCGCTGAAAAACTTTTAGTCTAGCACACACAAAGTTCGCTGTCAGATAAAAAATGTTTTTGAAAATGAAGGGCTTTATCTAAGATACTTACTGAATTGGAATGTAATGCATTTAGGATGTTTTAGTGAAGTTCCTTAAACGCAGTTGATGGGGATGATGAGAGCTGTTCGTGGTGCTGAAATGAACAAACCTCTACACTATGAAACTATGAAAAACCTTTAAATAGCACGGTAAGTTTTTTTAAGCGAAACAACCCACGTGGAGTCTAATAAGCTCTAAATGAGTCAACTTGTGGAGTCTTTTGTCCATTTTCAAAGGCTTACCTTGGCTTTTCGCTTTAACAGATGACTAGTAAATCCAAAAATGATGTCAGCGTCCACGAAAAACGTCCCCAAGTCAATCAGACTAGGCTTCTGCTTGTCCGACCCAGATGACCCGTTAGAGTTTTGTAAATCCATTGTGCAGCTGTGGATATATTTCCTCTCCCAGCTTACAGCAAACGTGAAGAAGTCATGGCAGCGCTCTAGAGTTCCGAATCATTTTACAGATGGTTCTCTTTGATTCCAAAGCAGTGTCATGGTCTTATCCAGAGGTTCCCTCTCAGGTAGATCCAACTGTTGACTCATTTAGATCGTCCGGTTTCTGTTCCAAATTACTTGCCGCGTATAAAATCATACATCCAAATTTGGACACTTGTCAAAGCACGCAAAACCCCCATACAATCCACAAATGATCCATGCGCTCTTGCCATACATCCTTGTGAGATAAGCTGTCCACGCCTTGTCTTGTCTACACTGCAGGTCTAGCAGTGAACTCACGCGAGCCTGTTGAGGAGACTACCTTAAAGAACTCCACCTCTCTCTCTCTCTCTCTCTCTCTCTCTCTCTCTCTCTCTCTCTCTCTCTCTCTCTCTCTCTCTCTCTCTCTCCGGTCTGACATCCTCGCTCATCCAGTGTGCGCTGCTCCCTGCAATTCCTTGCGATGTGACGGACGCCCATATCAGTCACCATAGTTACTTTCAAAGCTATATTTCTATGAAAGTGCCTAAAAAGAAAACTTCGTCCCTCAGGTCATGTTCATCTGAACAGATATTAAGAAATTCAGCATTACATCACTTACGCATCAATAGATTCTCTGCAGTGAACGGGTGCCGTCAGAATGAGAATCAGATAAGCTGAAAATCCAAGTAATCAACTCGTTTACTCAGTTTATCAATTAGCGTCTTCTAAAGTGAAAAAATGAGTGCTTGTAAGAAACAAATCCATCATTGAGACGTTTTCAAGATAAAACCGTTAAAATATGAGTCCTCTATCCAGTAATATTGCTTGCTCAAGTTGAAAAGTCGTCTCGTCTGAATCAGAGAAGCAATATGCGACCCTGGACCACAAACCAGTCATAAGGGTAAATTTTCTGAAATTGAGATAGATAATCTGATAGGTGAATAATGAAAATCTGTAATCTGAGGGTGCACAGTAGTAAATGTACAAAATATCTTGATCTATAGCCTACTTAATATCCTAATGATTCTTGGCATAAAAGAAAAATCGATCATTTTGATCCATGCAATGTTGCTGTCACATTTGAATACCTTAAAACAGTCCAAAACAGTTCTAATAAATGTGTATGGATTTTTATGTGAGAGTATAACATATTAAGTTTTTCACTGGATAAAGTGTTATTATGAACTAGTACTTTAGCCTATTATGAATTCACTTCTTACAAACACAGCTTTAAGACATTAGTTGATGGACTGGAGTCATATGGGCTTCTTGGATTATTGTGATGTTTTTATCAGCTGTTTGGACTGTCATTCTGACGGCACCCATTCACTGCCATTGAACCATTAGTGAGAATGTGCTGTAATACTAAAATATATCATATAATTAACTATTTTATTAATTAAATGAAACTATTTGTTTAAGCCAACTGGATAGCACGACAACTGTCATCTAAAAGTAGAAAGCTTGCCCTTATATTTTCGTTTCAAGAAACTTTTGAAACAGTAACTTTTATTTATCATTTACTTATTTGTAACAAGTCTTTTATAGCTTTGTTGTGTGGCGATGAAAAGCTCATTTCAAAACTTGCTTTTATTTTTGAACACCAGATCCTTCCACACCAAAGCGGATCCACCAAAAGGCTCCCTGGTGTGTGCTTTCTGAGCAGCCGAATGCAAAACCGTCCTGTTATTGAGCAGCTTAAATACGAAGCTTAATACGCTAGATAAAGTCGGTTATTTGCTGGGCTTTGAAAGCCGAACACAGGACATTACTGCCGCCCTCTTAATAAAAACTCTTATCTCGAGCATACAGAGGAGCATGCTGTAGATAAGCAGGCAGGCATTATTGCCATAATATACTCGTTCCTGTAGACTGTCTTTTGAAGGAGCGCGGTTTTGTCGGTCCGATTAAAGGGAATTAGGCAGTTGACTGTTGACAAGTCTGATTGTGAATTGGAAGCAGTATTGGCTCATCGACTTGGCCCAATATACAAAGTCGTAAGTTGCAGTGATAGCCAGAGCGTGCAAGCAGTGTTTCAGATTAATTTGGATGGCGAAGGGGGTCGCTCATGCATTAGTCCTTTAGGACCTCATGATTACAATCCATTGTAAAGGTGATTTACCACGTACACAAGCCTTTATCTCAATCTACTCTCCTGGAGAGCGCAGGGTCATCCCGACACGATGACGAAATTCCGCGGATCGGGTCTCACGGGAGCGCTGCTCGACATCTGCTGCCCTTGCGCATGTACGCAAATCGCTCCGGGCTCCTCATTAAGACTGTTGAAATATCTTCCACTCTGACTCAAAATACTGAGCTCCGCCAGTGGGGTGCAAGACTTAGCGTTTAGCGAATATTGCCGCTATTTAGGACGCGCTTCTGAGATCAAGAAGAAAGAAAGCGACTAGCGCCTGAGAGGACACGGATAAACAGAATATGTGATTGGATTGAACGCTCATGAATAATTTATCAATAACAAAGGACAGCAAAATATGGTACCATTGAAGCATTCGACTGGAACAAGGTCGGGGGGATCTTGAAAATTACACGTGAATATTGAAAATTACAAGATTTAGTCAAAGTGGACATTTTCATCTGCCATTAAAATGATATATATATATATATATATATAAAGAAAATTGCGACAAAAGTCGTCTGAGGTCATCATAATCAGATGAGAGAGTTGGGTAAGATGAGCCATTTTTTTTACTTAGTGGTCCTCAAGATAATTGAAAATGAGGCAGAAGTGCAATGAAAGTATCTAAAGTCATTTCAGGATGTGGCCTTTCATTTTATTTCAGTATATGACAAAGGGTTCTAAAATTATGGCTTCTTATAAAAAAATGTTCCTGTGGCTCAGTTTGCCCAGGGGTACAAGTTGACCTGAGTCAGTGGGTAAGATGAACCATCTGGGTGAAAACTGACCGTCTGAATGAATCTGATTCAAACCCATGTGAAATTTTAAAGATAATTTACTTTTTTAAAAAACGTAATAATTATTTCATTTTACAAATTTTTATTTATTATCATATTTATTTTCTTAAAGCTAACTTTAAAAATGAAACAGGTCAAATTAGGTTTAATTTTCAATCTTTAATTGTCAGGTGGAGACATTTGGTTATAATGTGATGAAAAGCATCATCAGGTTCTCAGAGAAGGATTTGGTGCACTTGAACACTGTCCCTATCAAATTAACTACAAATATGTATATATACAGGGCCATACACAGGTTTTTAAAAATACAGAGGTCCCAAAATGGAGATTGATAGGGGGGTTCAGGGGCATGCTCCCCCGAGAAAATTTAGATTTTCCTGACCTACTTGTCCATTTTAAGATGTTTTGAGGCTCATAAATTGGATAACAATGTAGGTTTAAAACCAAGTCAGTGGGCAGTAGCATAAATTATTTTTCAAAATAATAATAGATTCTTAAACATGAGAATCAGATTAGCCTAAATGTTGCAATGAATGATCCACTCTACAAACTGGAAATAAACAAGATATAGTATGTTTATTTTTGACAATACACATAGCATATCCTAAAGAGGAATGCTCTATATTTACTGTCTGTCCCTCTATGACTCTTCACTTGTAAATGTAATGTATGTTTTATTTAAATGTAGTACATTATATCTGTTTAATTTGATTAATGTTGGAGTTTTTATCATTTTAGATTTAGATGACAGAAATGTCTCAAACAGTACATACATATGTTTTAAAAAAAAAAAAAAAAAAAATATGCACCTGCACTTCTTCTCTCACCTCCATCACCATCTCTCTTTCCCTGTATTATAGTTTCATTCTCTTTCCCTGTATTTATTATTTTCCCAAAGCTGAGCTTTGACTAAGTCTTTTCATTATTGTCTGTTTAAGTGAATGTAAATATTGGGGCATCTAATATTTATGTTTAATTGTTTTAGACAAGTGATTTTGCTGAAGGCTACCAGGATAATTATAACTAAGTTCATTAAAATCATTCATAATATGTGCACTCACTTTATTAATTGCAAAATTGATTTGATTGGCCATCATCACAAACACTTTGACATTCAAGACCGCTGAGGCATCTCAGATATTAGATCTATTATCTTGGCTTTTTTTCCTTGCAGCACCAAAGCAGAATTAATATGAAGTAATTATTTTGCAACTTTTATTATTATAAAAATACAGAAGTCCGGACCTCGTGGACCTCAATGGTGGGTACGGCCCTGTATATATGATAAACTAAACCAGATGCCTAATATCACATTCAAATACCAGTTTATACTTTTATACCGGATTTAACCTAAGTGCCTTATGGTGGGGTAAGTTAAAGTGCTGGCTCAACTTACCCCACCGCATTTTGCTCACTTTGCCCCATAGTTGACATAAATTTGCTTTGATGTAACAGCCATTACATCTGTTATGCTAACTTTGACAAGCCAAAATCTGTTTATAAAGTACAGGGGTGCCTTACACTCCGCCCATGTGTTTCTCCTTTTCACAGTCTGGCATAAATGATGTGTGATTCCAAAATACATGGTCACATGACAGTAAACGTGTATAGTGCCAAGATACAGGGGTGGGTCAACTTTCCCCACTCTCCCCTATATTCTATACTATATATGTGCAGAAAAAAATAGATGCAGGAAAAAAAATCACTTAGAAATTGCTGGTAAATTCCACAAAAATGACAAAGAAATGGCAATAACATAAATTAAACATGAAATTCTGAATACATTTTGTATGACTAGACTAGACAGTGGGGGAACCACTGTAGCAGTTTGGATAAAAATCAATTTGGCGTTTAGCTGGACGCTAGGGGCGCCAAAGGACGGAGGGAAGCTAAAAATCAGCCTGGTTTCAGCTGGTCTCCAACTAGACTAAGCTTGTTAGTAAGGTGGTCTCGCAGCCTGAGCATAAGAAGTGGTGAAAACCCATCTAAAACCAGCATTCAAACCAACAAAAACAGACATTTTGTTTGTTTGTTTTTACGAATATAATCAAAACAATTGTACAGGCAATATAGAACTCGATTATGTAAACTGGGATGTTGTTTGATATTTTGCTCTGTCTGTCGTGGATTATGGTTCTACTTGAATTTGCAATTCATGAGATGTTTCTCCAGTCCCCCTCTACTGTGCCCCTCTTGATTACGGGACACATGCACAATCGATTTGTTCTTACGCAGTTTGATGTGGGTGTTTGATGCACAGCTTGGACTCTCTAATTAAAATCAGGGTCACAGGTCGGTCTTTTGCTTGGTTAATGAACTGATGAAACTGTTGAGATGCGATAATTGTGACTATTGATTTGCATGACAGTTTGCACTCATCTGTGTGTGTTCGCTCTTGTCACCTCGTCCCACCGTTGTCAAACCTTAAGACAAAGTGTTTAATAAAAAATCTCGGACAGTTTAATCAGGTGGAAACCGGGACCAGCAAAAAAACTGTCAATGGTCCCCAAGAGAATTAGGAGGTTCAGCACCACGGACAGCACACCACTGACGACACTGAGCTAGTGGTCAGTCTAAAGGGGGGAAAACGCTGGTCAGTTTGGTGTATGTGTGTTCTGTTATTTATTTATTTATTTAGCTATATACAGTGAGAGGAGGAGCACAAAGCCGATTATGATCATGAATAGGTAAAATGAAAATGCACGTTACTAATTAGAAGTCAGTATTCCCAGAAGGAAACACAAGAGGGCACTATCAGAAAAGAAAATGACTTTAAAAAGAGAGAGAGCGTGTATATAATGTTTTTTACCCTTCATCGTTCTATTGCAGAACAGTTTAGAAGTCAATGGGAAGTTTACTTTTAAGATTCCTTTTATATATGTGTATATTCCATATATATATATATATATATATATATATATATGCACACACACACACACACACACACACACACACACATATATAAGGAATATAGGAATCTTAAAAGTAAACTTTCCATTGACTTCTAAACTGTTCTGCAATAGAACTATGAAGAGTAAAAAGCATTAAACAATTAAATATCATTCAGACAATTAGAATTTTCATCCCGCATAAAAAGAAACAGCAAGTGAGTTAACAGCATACACTTTACACTATATACTAACAGCACAAATACACATCAAGTTTTCGGCATTTGCAACAAACAATACTCATTATGATAAATATTTTTAGGGTACTCTTTATAACAATTGAAACAGTACACAAACTGACGTCATAATCCAGCGACCCATCTCACGACACCTGTTTAAACAACAAGATAACAGATTGTCACTATATTATTTTCATCTCATCATCATTGTCCCAGAACCAGCGAGTGTGTCTCCCTGATCAAGTGGTCCTAAACATTTCACAATTTTGAGACAGAACTGTTGAACTGTTAAGAACCACTGCATCAGAGAGACCAAATAAAGTCCGCAGAAGGGAACCGATGCCATTCATATCTGAAGCTGTCCATGACGTCCTCTGCAGCTGTAACAGTGGCTGTTCACACAAACACACAAGCATTTCTTGAGATCAAAAACAGCAAGACAGAGCGAAACGGAAAGCCCAAGACATTTCTAGTAGCCTAGCTGAACTACACTTAAACGCGACGCTTAAAGAAAAAGAGAGACGCAAGGCCTGACTCATGTGTGCATAGAACAAACAAACAAACAAACAAAAAAACTTTGGAGAAAGTATATCCTCTTTAAAAAGCAACCTCTTAACAAAATGTAGGCTATATCGTGGAGCATCTGGTTCACGTCAGGCGCATCTGGTATGAGCGTTCCAAAACATGAAAGTGTTCTTCTGGAACGGCCTCGGCTCGGCGATACACAACTTGGGTGTGCAATAGGCTAAGTCTTTTTATACTGAGCGGTGCGTGTACTATTCACGCTGAGGTTTTCATACAAACCAGAATGACGACTCTTCAGGTCCGACCGGCTTTTCTGGGTTCCTGGGCAAAAAAGAGCACTCATTTTACACGTTTGATTTTATCTCATGCATATATACTCTTAAACCATTTTGATTTAAATCCCAAGTATTTCTCAAAATGTATATGAACCTGATTGCAGGGTAGCTCTTTTAAAACTAACGCCATTTTTTGCGCCGTTTTGCAACTAGGCTACTTTTAACCAAATGTCAAGTTGATTTTTGGAGGATGTATTAAGTCAGTTCCCTTTAAAGCTGTCCAGAGTAACCACTAGTTCATCACATTAACTTTGAACATGTTACACTAACGTTTGACATCCATAAACTGTACAGATATATTTTTTTCTTGATTATGAACATTTTTTTTTTATAGTTACGTAAGTTAAAACTTAAAATATGCAGTCTGTTATCACCCATCCGTCCATTCTCCAAACTGCTTCTCCTTTGTTGGGTTATAGTTGTACGTTGGGTCAATCTGTTGTATGTTGAAGTCAAAATGATTCATCAATCAGCAAAGTTCACAATGGCTAGATCATTTGAATCATCAGTAGCATTCCATAGAGTTGTATATTGCTGGTATTTAGAGATTCTTTAGATCAAAGAAAGGTGAACGATTTGAATCAGATGGAGTCATTAGACATTTGAGTCATCACTTATGTTTTTGTTTTTTTTCCACCACTTGTAGTTTTTATTTGCATGTGCTAAACACAAGATGTATACAGGTAATTCAATAAGTATACAAGTATTTATTCTACAATATAGAAATTATATCTTTTTTTCTCTCTGTGGTATGATTTAATTTTAATAACGTTTATCATACTGTGTACTAACACAGGAATGAGACATGCAATAATGACATACAGACCTGTGCCTAAATGTAGGTATTTTAAGAGAATTTTATTGATGTGAATTTAAAACTGATCCGTGAAGAATTTGATGAAAACTTTTCCTGGTGAACAAAAATTCAAACATCACTTACAAAAACAAGAAATACAGATTTACTGAAGAATAAAACTACATTAAAACTATATTTTTAAGAGAATTTTATTGAGGTAGCACTTTAAAATGGGTCCATACAGAATTTGATGAAAACCTTTTCTGGTGGACAAAAATTCAAACATCAATTATTTGAATATTAAATGAATACAGATTTACTGCAGAATAAAACTACATTTAAGAAATGCTTTATCAACAAATTAAAATTTATTTTGGTTTACAAACACATTTTTCTAGATACCCATAGAACAAATAGGTAATTTAGTTTCCAAGGAAAATTTAAATGAAACATTCAGCATTTTTGAAACATCAACTTCTCTTTTTTTTAACTATCAAGTGCTTGTTATATGGTCCAACAGCGAGAAATGTGGAAATGTTAATAGTTTTCAGATAAAAGCATTTCTAAATTTTCTAAACATATTATTAAAAGCAACACATTTAATCAAAATGTGAGACAGAAAAAAATGTTCTTCATTGTTTTGCTAAATGAATAAATGTAATCATCACACAGTCGCAGAAAAGATTATTACCCCCAAAAAGGTGTTCAGATCATTTTAAAATCAGTAGTTACAGTATCCAGTACTGTATAATTTTCTGAAAATGCAGAAATGATTATGATTTCTGGACATTCAAATCTAAAAGCGTACTGTTAAAGTGCAATGGAGATTTGGTTTTAAAGGTTTACAATTTGTTTAATAAGCTATACTATTGCTAAAAATGATGAGAAAGTAGACAGATGATAATGGCATGAAGTGACAGCCAGCGTCCTCAGGATCTTGTTGGACCAGAAGTAATCCTGATAAACTTCCCATTCTAGAAAACAGACAGAACAGAAAAAAAAAAAAAAAAAAAAAATGTAAGCACACTTCTGCATTCTCTGCATTCAATGTGACTGCAGTTTAGAGGTCATTTTATCAAAAGTCCTAAGTTTTAATAATCATTATAAGAAAAAAAATCATAACATATTGGAACATTTGTTACTTCATTTTAACTTTTTACTTAAAACCATAAAACACACACACACACACACACACACACACACACACACACACACACACACATAACACTATTTTTTCTAAATATTTTTACTAATATAATACAAACATTTTATATAAAACTTATAATTTACTCAAAAACTGTGACAATCAAAGCCAATAAATCTGAACAAGCTGTGTTCCAAATATGCCAAAAAATAAAAAAAACCTCAGATTTCAGTAAGTTTTTGTTCCGACGCAAGACCAAAAATTAATTTCCCATTTGTTTCCAGTGCGTGCATTTTTGACCGTGATCAAAAGTGACTATTATCTGTATTACCACTTAACCTTTTAAAATATTGAGTCATGTCTCATGTTTGCCCAAGACCACCTGCATGTTCAAAAAAATGCAAAAGTGTATTAAGACATCTTAAAATCAGTATTATATTAGCATCAGTATCAGACTTTAATATCAATATCGGGACAGCAGTTCATAACTTCAAGCTGTGGAGAAGAGAATGCAACAATAAAGCACAACATCAACTAAAGAATGGTTGAAAAAGAAGAAATGTCCTGACCTTAAACCAATTTACATACTGTTTCATAACCTAAAATGGCCTGGGATATCAAGGCAACCCAGAAATATTGATAAATTGAAACTGATTTGTGGAGATGGATGGTCCATATGTGGTCATAAGCAGCTATAGAAAATATTCGGTGGAGGTTTGATGCTAAAAGAAGGATCTACTATCTAAATTCAAATGTGCATATCCACCTTGCACTGTGAATGATGACTGGTGTGTGGCGTATTCAATAAAATAGTCAAAAATAGGTTACTGTTTTTGTGTTATTAATTTCGATAGAGTGTAATTGTATAATTGTATAATCGATGTAGAAAAGGGTTTACAAATGTATACTTGCCAATGTATACACTGTACAGTCAGAAAAAAAGGTACAAAAGTTGTCAGAGAGGCAGTACCTTTATAAAAAGTATAAATATTTTTAATTTGGGTACAATGTACACCTGAATAAGTTGGTAAATCTTAAAAAAAAAAAAAAAGAGTTAATCAGTTACATCAAAAGTTTAGAAATTCAAAGCTTATATAAGCAAAAAGCAGAAATGGCAGATTTTTATTTTGTACTCATTTGTGTAAGCTAACTCAACATTAGTAGTGGAAATTTATTTAATAAGCAAAGTTTAATTTTATATATTACAAAACATTAAAAGTCTGGCATGTTCTCATTTATGTTCTCATGTGTCTGATTAATAAATGTTCCATACCTGAATTTGGCCCTAAGCCTGTAGGAAATCCTCAACCTCCTTATGTCCAAAGGCTTTTGCCTGAAGGTGAGAGAGGCCGATTTATGAATTATTACAGGAAGAATGACATTTTCAACATTTCTTAACATACACATTTGCTTTGCTGACACAGAAGACAAATTTACTTCGATAAACACTTTATCCAATACTACTTACAAATAAGGAACATCACAGGTAAATGCCTCATATAACTCCACTCACACTGATTTATGAATGACAGGACACTGCAGTGTCCACACAATGCTCCATTAACTCACCACTTCAGCAGGTGTCTTCCCATCATACCCAGACATGGTCATATCAACCCCAGCTAACTTCCAAACCTTCAGTCCCCCCAAGTCGCCTTTTGCAGCAAGACTGTAAAACATGCAGCAGAATTTCTACATGAGCAATCATTAAAACTGGCGCTACTATTAATATTTAAGCTCTTGAAGATTTAGTCATGGCATGTGTTCAATACGCTGATCTGCTCATGAGGAGACCTCAACCTATTAATATTTAAGCTCTTGAAGATTTAGTCATGGCATGTGTTCAATACGCTGATCTGCTCATGAGGAGACCTCAACCTCATGTCAGAAATACGGCAGCTTTAAATGTAGAAAACTGTAAAAGCTTACTAGCAGTTTCTGAGTGAAATTTCTACACATTTTTTTTTTTTCAGTGTATAAAGACTAGCCGATGTAGCTGAAGGTCTGATATGCCATGAGACACTTGTTGTCATGTTTAAAGCCAAATTCCACAAATATCTCTTTTAGTGCAATGTTGTTTGGGAGCATTTTAAAAGTTCATGAAAGTCCCTGAATGACTGGTCAGACCTGAGTAAATGCTACAGAAGAAGGGGGTGACAAGAAGCTTGTGTTTGTGTGTGTGTGTGTGTGTGTGTGTGTGTGTGCATGAGAGAGAGAGAGAGAGAGAGAGAGAGAGAGAGAGAGAAAGAGAGAGAGAGAGTTTTTCTAATTTCTTTGTTCTAATGAAGTCCTTCTTTTAATATTACTTGCTCAAATGTTATATGTTATTTTAATAGCTCAATTGTTCAAAAATACTTTCTGTTCTATATGTTCTCTATACTCCAAAGTATGCTTTGGCAATGCAAAATGTGCATTTGTCATGCCAATAAAGCTGTTTGAATTGAATTGAATTGAATTGAATTGAATTGAATTGAGAGAGAAAGAGAGAGAGACCGGCACAGCTCCGTTCCAATATCCTGCAATTCATCACGGGAGAGGTGAGCTCCACTCTTCCTCAGCACCTCCACGACATCTATATGTCTAAGTGACAAACAGAAAAACAGATGAAACAGGAAATCTTTAAAAAGACAGCTTAATCTACAGTCTGTATAAAATTAACAAACATTTTCAATAATACATGAAGAAAATGTGAGTGGTGCATTATCATACATAAAGTTGCCACCTCAATGTTTAGGACTTTGGGTGGTTAACATGGTGACTTAAGTTCTGTTTTATCATTATGCAAAATTGTGAGCCCAACCAAAAAAGTCATAGTACACCTCTCAACAGCAAACGAGTACATGGTATGCGGTTTCATTCAAATGTCACAGATGTGTTATTAAAAATTACAAAATTAAAACTAACTCACAAATGAATTGCATTTGAATGCATTTTTCACCCAAAACTGAAAATTCTGTTATCATTAATTCACCCTGCAGTCCTTCCAAAACTATAAGATTTCTTTTTAATGAAATCAGCATGCAAGTTGGTATTCAGAATGAACGTTATACAGAAGACTGACACAGAATAGTAGAAACTGTTGAATAAAGTCTTCATTTTTGTTTTCTTTGTGTAAAAAAAAGTATCCGCATAGCTTCATAAAATTACAGTTGAACAACTGATGTCACTTGGACAATTTTATCAATGTCCTTACTACCTTTCTGTGGCTTGAACATGTCAGTTACATTACTGTCTATGCAGGGTCAGAAAGCACTCTGATTTAATAAAATATATCTTCATTTGTATTCTGATGATCGACGAAGGTCTTGGAACAACATGAGGGTGAGTAATTAATGACAGAATTTTCATTTTCGGGTGAACTGTGCCTTTAATTTGTGCTTTTATTCACATGTAAACACTGAAAACATCTGTTCATCACATAAACTGATCATGTCTGTTCAGAACACTTGGAATCAACTGCTTGATTGATATGGATTACATTTACTAAAGTTTTATAAACGTTTTGAGGTGGGGTGAACAGACTTTTAATAGAGGGACTGAAATTTTATTAAAAATATCTTAATTTGTGTTTTGAAGATGAACGAAAGTCTTATGGATTTGGAATGACATAAGGGTGAGTAAATGATGACAGAATTTAGATTTACTCTTTATCATTTCAATACTATAAGGGTGCGGAACAGAGGTGCAGTCAGCAATTAAGAGAACTCGGAAGCATGGACCTTGTCTGATTTGTTGGAAACTTGCTCTCTTTGGTTGTACAGAAGTGGTGGTTTGTAAGCTGATATAGTTGGTTGCTTACTGGCCTGAGTTAAGCTCATCCTCAAGTCCAATGTCTCTAATGGTTTAGGTGATTACTTAAAATACATTTATGGGATTTTACTGTGCAACAGGTGAAAATAATGCATTAGTACTAAAATAATACGACTACTAGGAGTGGTACTCTAATATAAAACAACGCAGCAGTCTTTCATAGTATCTGGGTGTAGCTTATTGCCTTATCTATTTGAGGAACTTTAGACCAGTTTGGCCCTACCCAGCCAAGCTCTGACAAATCTAGTGGCAGTCGCCCTTCCAGTTTGTTCTGTTTCTCTTCGCTAGTCAGAGTATCTGCCACACATGAAACTTGAATCAGGTATAGCTGGTTTAGAAAACACACCTTTCTTTTCTTGATTCCCTTTTTTCAGATTTTTCTGTTTTATTTTGTGTTCATTGGCAGAAAAAATCTACACCAGAAAAGTCTTGTATGTGCAGACAAAACCGATTGGAAGTGTCACTCTGTGTCACTGTAGTTTTAAAGCAAAGTGTTTTCCATCAGCTTTCAATGACTTACTGCAAGACTAATAGTTGCTCCCAGGTCAGCCAAACCTGCCATTGTTTTTAAAAGGGGCGACATGTTTGGACATGCCAGCAAACAGAAAAGATGCTGTCATAACCCCAGCGTTTCCACTGACAACTAGATATACGCAACTCTAGCAGCTCAACGCTCATTTTTCGGTACCACAACCTCAGTTTTTTTGGCTGAATTAGCTCTTTATTGGCTTTAAATGCTAAAGAATAAGAAGATAAAATACAAAAATATATGGGAGAGCATGTAGAACACATAGTTCCGATCACTCTGTTCTACAGAGAGACCAATTAAGACATTTAGAGGGTTTTGGAGGTCTATGGAGAATTAAAGTAAAAAAAAAAAGGGGGGGGGGGGGGAGAGATTTTGTACTTTGTGCTCAATAGATTATGGTCATTTAGGAGTTCTTATTAGTGCATTCATATGCACTAGTCTGATAGTCTTATCAAGTCTGATAAATTAATAATAAATATTATCACATTAAATGTGCACCCCTGGTGGAATGACTCAAGAATCTTTTCCATATTTATTTGACCCTCTTGTCTAATTCTATTCTTTAAAAAAATACCCTTTTAGACTTATACTCTATTCATTTACTTACTGCTTGTTTTCTCAAAAAATAAGATAAAATAAAAATAAAAATAATAAAAAAGTACTAACACTAGCTTCTCTCTATACAATTAACAAAAAAAAACATAAAGAAAGCCTCTAACACTAGCTTGTTTTTTTTTAATTTTTTATTCTATTTTCTTTTATTTATTATACACTTTAAAAATCCCTTGCTATGTGTACTCTGTTCATAGCACTTGCATGTTATCGCTCTTTTGTTGATTTTGATTGCTTCCATTGTCCTCCTTTGTAAGTTGCTGTGGATAAAAGCGTCTGCTAAATGTCTGAATGTAAATATTCATTTAGGAGAGATTTGTTGTAATTGCGGTTTATGCCACAATTCTGATTCTGTAGAAAAGCTGACAAAAACACACTTACAAGAAGAGCAGGTTTAGCTGTGATCTGTAAAATTCTACAAATCTGATTGAAGTTTTTTTTTTTTTTTTTTTAACTCACACAGTCTGAATCACAAAGAATCTTTGAGGTTATGGTCAGGTAAAAACTACATATTTTTAAAATTGACTAAATGTCATGTCTGACACAGATCAGATGTGTTTATGAGGGATAACGAACACTAGATAATGGATTATGGGGAAAAAAAAGTTTTGAAGTATATAACTATAATTTTTTATTGCACAAAACTACTTCCATAAGTGGAATATGCATTGTATGAGTTGAATGCTACTCACAGCAGTCATTTTGTAGAAATGATAAATGCAATAAAGAAAAGGAAAATGTGTTGAGTTTTAAAAAGTGCTCTTTTGATTCATGTTGTTTTTATATGGTTTTAAAAAATAAAATATATTTTTTAAGATAAAAGTATTTATGAATGTTATAAAAATGTACAATTATTTTAACAAGATGTTTTCTTTTATATGAATTTCATCTTAATGGGGCCTTTTTCTTCATTGTGATATTAGGACAGTTTTTGATCTCATGCCCGAGGAATACATATATATATATATATATATATATATATATATATATATACATATAAAGATTTAATTCAGAAATGTAAAAAATGGCTACCATTGAAGTGGTGTATTTACATTTAAAAAAATTGTAATTGTTCTTGTAATGTATTGTTGAAGGTGGTGGATTTGTTTTAAAGGCAGGCATCTTTAAGTTACAGTGACTAAGCCCTGGAGAAAAAAAAAAATCATGGTGGGTCAGCCAATCATCAATTGATATGTGACTTAAAGGAGGAGTTCACTTCCAGAACAAAAATGTACAGATAATTTACTCACCCCCTTGTCATCCAGGATGTTCATGTCTTTTTTTCATAGAAGTCATAAAGAACTTATGTTTTTTGAGGAAAACATTTCAGGATTATAAATAATTTTAAATAATAAATAATTTTACACTGTAATGGACTTATGAGCAATGTTTAAAACATGCTCTGCTAGAAAATAACAGCATGGCTATCAAATGACTCTATAACGGAGGTGGATCACTGAAATAGTAACTGCATAAAACTGAAACTTCGAGATTACTTTAAGCACCTTAGTGGTGTCAGTCTGTGTAAAGGGAAGACATGTGTTACATGACAAAAGACCTGTTATACAACATGCCCACACACACATATCTCCACACCCGTGTGCTAGCTGTGGCGAAAACAGCAACAAAACTTTTAAGTTACGAAAAAACATTCAGTTAACAACAAGTTTCTAATGCATAAATAAGCTAAACCATCCAGCCTTAATGGCCTGACTTACCTGAGGTGAACGGCATTGCGAAGGGGTGTATCACCAAAGCGATCTTTGGCAAAGACGTTGGTCCCTTTAGACAGCAGATAATTTACTACATTCAGATTGCCCTCACATGCGGCAATGTGAAGAGGAGTACGGCCATCATAATCTGCCTTATTCAAGTCAGTTCCCTATTAAAAAGAAATACATCTATCATTTCATGTGCCGCTTTTAATACAATGTCGTGCAAAATCATCAAGGGTAAAAACTGCAGTTTGAGGTAACCATCTAATTTACTCAGTGTGAGAGAAAATAAATTCAGTTGTAAGAACTGAAGGAATAAAGAGGGAATTTAAAACAATATATTTTATGATTCCTAATCATAGTCATAAGTTATGTTTTATGCTTTTTCTTTCTGAACATACATAATGCCATTTTCATCAAGCATCATTGCTCTAAGGTCTTAACAATTGTCTGAAAGCAGGTTTTTGGATGTCTTGGTAAAGAGATATTTGTTTGGATGGAGTGGCTGTATGGCAGATGAGCCAATCTGATTGACAGTTTGTGTTGTAATGAAATTTAAAGAATGCTTGTGTGGAAGTGTCTTTAACAATTAGTCACACAGTACACTCACTGCATAGGTACGTGCTGTTACCATAAACAACAAAATACTCACCATATTCTTTATGGCCTCTACAGCCGCAATGTCTCCATTCTTAGCAGCAGCACAGGCCAGACTGGGCATTAGTGCATCGCGTATGGCTTCAAGCTCCTAAGGATATCATTAATATTATAGTGGATTACAACTGTTCATCAAATCCTCTTCTGGTTCTAAATATGTGGAGATATACAAACTAGACCATAATAACAATGGAAGCAGAAAGTCTGCATATACAGTGGATATAAAAAGTCTACACACCCCTGTTAAAAAAAAGGGTTATGTGATTTAAAAAAAAATTAGACCATGATAAAAAAATGTTTCCACTTTTATGTGACCTGTACAACTCAACTGAAAAACAACTCTTTATTCAGTGGGAAATAAAAATAAAAAGCTAAAATAATGTTGTTGCATTAGTGTGCGCACCCTTTTACAACTGGGGATGTGGCTGTGTTCAGATTTAACTAATCACATTCAAACTCATGTTAAATAGGAGTCAGTACACCTGTCATCATTTAAAGTGCCTCTGATTAACCCCAAATAAAGTTCAGCTGTTCTAGTAGACTTTTCCTGACATTTCCCTAGTCGCATCTCACAGCAAGAGCCATGGTCTGCAAAGAGCTTCCAAAGCATCAGAGGGATCTCATTGTTAAAAGGTATCAGTCAGGAGAAGGGTACAAAACATTTTCTAAGGCATTAGATATACCATGGAACACCGTGAAGTCAGTCATCATCAAGTGGAGAAAATATGGTGCAACAGTGACATTACCAAGAACAGGATATCCCTCCAAAATTGATGAAAAGATAAGAAGAAAACTGGTCAGGGAGGCTGCCAAGAGGCCTACAGCAACATTAAAGGAGCTGCAGGAATTTCTGGCAAGTTCTGGTTGTGTGGTAGAGTGGCAAGACGGAAGCCTTTTCTTAAAAAGAAAATCATCAATTTTGCAAAAACCATTTGAAGTCATGTGGGAAAATGTGTTATGGTCTGATGAAACCAAGGTTAAATTCTTTGGCCACAATTCCAAAAGGTATGTTTGACGCAAAAACAACACTGCACATCACCAAAAGAATACCATACCCACAGTGAAGCATGGTGGTGGCAGCATCATGCTTTGGGGATGTTTTTCTTCAGCTGGAACTGGGGCCTTAGTCAAGGTGGAGGGAATTATGAACAGTGCCAAATACCAGTCAATATTGGCACAAAACCAGGCTTCTGCAAGAAAGCTGAAGATGAAGATGAACTTCATCTTTCAGCATGACAATGACCCTAAGCATACATTCAAATCAACAAAAGAATGGCTTCACAAGAAAAAGATTAAAGTTTTAGAATGGCCCAGCCAGAGCCCAGACCTGAATCCAATTGAAAATCTGTGGGGTGATCTGAATAGGGCTGTGCATAAGAGATGTCCTCACAATCTGGCAGATTTTGAGTTTTTTTTTTTTTTTTTTTTGCAAAGAAGAGTGGGCAAATATTGCCAAGTCAAGATGTGCCATGCTGATAAACTCATACCCAAAAAGGCAGGGTGCTCTAATAAAATCAAAAGGTGCTTCGACAAAGTATTAGTTAAGTTAGTGTGTACACTAATGCAGCCACATTATTTTAGTTTTTTATTTTTATTTTCCACAGAAAAAAAAATATTTCAGTTTGATTTTCAATTGAGTTATAGGTCACAATAAAGGTGGAAAAAGGTCTGAAATTATTTGTGGTATTTTATTTTTTTAAATCACATAAACCTGGCATTTTAACAGAGGTGTGTAGACTTTTTATATCCACTGCATGGTCTACTCACCTCTTTACAACCAATGCTGAGGGTCTTGGCTATAATCTGAATAAAGCGATTGTCACTGAGAGAAAACTTTGCCCCCTCCAGGTCAGCCTCCATCTCACCACGCAGATTGCGACTCATCATCTAATGAACAAATAACATGTTTTGAAACCATAAAGTAACATTACTAACACTACACTGTGCAAGACCTCCAGGGAAACTCAAAATTATCACTCACTGTGTATTTTTCACAACATTTGATTGCATACCTTCTTCTTCTCTTCTAAACTTAGGTCTTGTTTTGCCAGCACATAGGTGAGTTTTGAAAGAGCAGCTTCCGGGGTCATATCAAGCCCAGCTACCACACCGGCTTTACTCAGAGCCTGAGAGGGAATATTAAAGGATTACACACTCCTGGAAACACCCACATGAGGCCTTTCCCAAACAAACACCCATACCTGGCCAGTGGCGTATGATATTGTGACCGTGCCTCTGAGACATTGAGTGCAGTTGACCATGATGAGTCCTCTCTCAGTCGCTTTACGGATCTCATCCAGCAGGTCAGGGCGGTTGTCTGGGGCATTGCCGCTGCCATAGGTCTCCAAAATGACACCCTCCATGGGAGTCCTCAAAAAGGCCTTGACCTGATGAGAGAACAGATATCACTGAAACATCTTAAAACTTCTGTCGATATTTATTTAATATTAACTGAACAGCTTAAAATCAACATAAAATATTCACAAGCTACTTTATTTCCATAAAGTAACCTAATGCTGAGTGAACCCATAACTAGAAAAAAAAAAAAAAAATGGAAGACGGGACTTAATTTTATCCTTAATTTTATGTAGGGATTGGCGTATCCTAGTGGTAATGCTTCTTTTTTTAAATCTAAAATTATTTACTACTATTGCCTATATATATATATATATATATATATGGGACATAAAGTTAAAAAAAAATGTCAGGGTGGTAGCATATCTCATAACTCTTGATATCATAATTGTGAAAAAGGCTACATTAAAAATAATTGGAGGTAAAACTTCAATTAATTTGGAATCATTGTTTTTTTTTATTATTAAAAACACTGTTCTTCTTCTACTTCTATATTTCTATACTGTTATACTATAACTTAAATACAAAGTCATGTAATGCAACCAACATGAGGAAGAAATAAAGAAACCAAAAATAACCTCACAGAGAGGACCACTCCAGTTAAGTCTATTAACATAACAGATAATTTGACATTATTTACTTTATTGAAATGGTAAATAAATTATATTTGGGGGGGGGGGGGGGGACTTATATTAAAAATATATTTATTATTATTATTATTAATAATAATATATTTGTTTATTTATTTATTTATTTATAGACTAAGATTGAAAAATGTGTTTTACTCAATGATTACACCATATGTCATCTTATATTGTAACACTTCACAATATGGTGTCATGTGTCATTTGTTAACATTAATGTATTAACTAACATGAACAGACAATGAACAATACATTTATTACAGTATTTATTAATCTTTGTTAACATTAGTTAATAAAAATACAGTTGTTCATTCTTAGTTCATGTTTACTAAAGTTGTTAACTAGCGTTGGTGTAATTTCATAAAGTCATTTGAATTTGTATTATCATTTTTAATTTATTTTTACAAAAAATGTGATATATTTTTCAATATGCAATCAAAATTAATATACTGAGCACATTTCCAAGAACTTGCACATGTGTTTTAAAAATTTGATTTTTAAAATAATTTACCTTTATTGACCAACAAAATTTTTATTTCATGCTGATTTTAAGGTCTTGTGGAGAAATGCAATTCAGCTGTGTAGGATCTATCTCTTAAAAGACACAACAAGCTTTTATTGCTTTAATTTGACACTTTCTTCTAAAGTGTGCCTTTGGGATGACTAGCTTATCATGTCGCCACATTGTTACACTTGAGGGTGTGTGTGTGGCCCAATAGTCCCACAGAGAAAAGAATTAATGACACTGAAGATTAAATGAAAACCCTGGTGGACCACATGCTTGCTACAGCACATCTGGACCAAACACCTGCACACCCAATGACATTTCAGAGTCATAATATGCACAGGCCATGAGATTTCATATGAAATCAAAAATATTTCTGATGCTGCTTGATGGCTAGAATTCCTTGCAAGTTACTAAAACCATAACAGTTCACTAAACTCCAGAAATGTTGTATACACTCTTCAAAACAGAGGTTACAGACACAGTGAAGCCACAGAAGAACCATTTGTGGTTCCCCCTTTCAGTGAACAGTTCTTAAAAGAACCAATTTAGTCTTAGTTTGAAGCACACTAGGATAAAAATAAAATACAAATAAAGGTAAAAAGATCCTTTATCCAATGGGAAAAAAAAACAAAAAAAAAAACAACAACTTTGAAAGGTTCCACTGATGTTAAAAGGTTCTTTAAGCCATGCTTCCAGCTTTGCTACTGTTTGGACACTCTTGCTTACTGCTCTGTGCTTTGCTACTTGTTTATGTACTTTATGTTCTTTTCTCAGATTTTTCTAAGATTTTAACTTCAGCAGACCAGCACAGTGCTCAAACAGATCTAATTCCTTTATGTACATCACTTTGCATTACCATTGCGTATGAAATGTGCTATACAAATAAGCTTTTAAGAGTGTATTGTGTAATAAGTAGCTGTGAATGACTACTGAAACATTGGTCAGTCCCTACACTGTAAAAAAACAAAAAACACAATTTGTTGAGTCAACTTAAACTAATTTGTTACCCTGCTGCCTTAAAATGTTGAAAGTTCAGTTAACCCAAATAAGATTATTCAAGTTTAAATTTTAAGTTGTACTAAGTGGCAACTTAGATATCCAAGTTGACTAAACAAAAAAAAAAAATGTTTGTTAAACTTAACAGTTGTGTTTGTTACTCAGCTGCCTTAAAATTGTAAATTGAATCAACTCGAATATCTAAGCTGTCACTTAGTAAAACATAACATTTAAAGTTAACTAAACTTTTTTGAGTTGACTGAACTTAAAATTTTAAGGCAGCCAGGTAACAAATTATTTTAAGTTAACTTAACACATTGGTTTTTACAATGATCAACAATTGGTTTTTATCAATTATACAGGATATTTACTATATGTTTTCATATGTTTTCAATTTTCATTGTTGATCCAGGAACATGTCCTACTTGGCAATCACGGTGACCAAATGGGAATAGGGTATAGGACAATAAATGAACATGAAGAGGCATCATAAAAAAAGCATATGTGAAGGATCTGCCATAAAAACCAAGATCATAAAAAGAGATAAAATAAAATCTGATGCACATGGCAAAGAGCCAGAATGAGGTAGTAAATAACTGCTCCTTCCCCCATACTGAGCTTAATAGAGGTAGTGTAAATGCTAATGCCAGCTCCTAGTTTTTTTGTAAAGAATGAGACATGCTCCGTAACTCTGTTTCATTACATACAGACCAAATAACAGCATCTGACTAAATAAACCACTACAGAAATCCGTGAAGCGCTCAAAGCGCAATGTCTGCATGTGAATTAAACTCTTATTGCATTTAATAGATTGAAATTTCATACAAATGCTTTGTCACTCAAGATGAAAGATGTCTAACAAAAATCGTGGCAGATTTCCAGCAACCTTACTGTTTCAGTAGTGATCCCCGGGAAGAGTCGCAGGAGACCCACATTGTGGTTCATTTCAGTGTAGACTGTGAATTTGCCAGGTGTGCTGGGTCGCCACACACTTTCCCAGTTAACTAAATAATAAGAAATGTTCATTTTTACATCAGAAAAAAAGACATTAGTATAATTACATCAGTAATATGGAAGTATACTGGCAACAGTATCCTATTGTGTGAAATGATATACTATATGTTTTAAAAAAGCACTTCAACATACAGAATAGCTACTCCTCTGACAACCTGAGTTTGAGTTTTGCTCAGCTTGTGTATTATTCCAATGTTTTCAAGCATCAGTAGCTTAATAGACAGATTTCTGACTACAGCCTAAAGCACTGATTCTCAAAGTGTGGTACGCAGAGAAATCACTGAATTAAATATAAATTAAAAGATTACTCCACCCCAAAATGAAAATTTTGTCATTAATTGCTTACCCCATGTCACTCCGTAAAAGCTTTGTTCGTATTTGGAATACAAATTAAGATATTTTTGATGCTTTTTTGGAACGTATCCATTGAACACAAACAGCTAGTGAGAGAGAGACAGACAGCGAGGTTAATTTGTAAATTTGCTTCAATTGTTAATGATTTTTAACTGTAGTATTTGATCTGTTGGTTGAATATTTGTTTAAAATGTTGATGTGCAGGGAATGTGTGTTTGTTTGTTTTTTGTTGTTCTCTGTCAGCAGCATCAGGCTGATATGCTGTTTACGTTGTTTACGCTTTGAATTGACTGACAACAACGTATCCGTGTGACGCAGGTGACAGAGAACAGCATATGCTGTTTGTGTTCACTCTTCCTGCGAAATGGTACTAGGATGATGCGGAGGCGACAAATTGTGCAATAAAGTTGTTATTTTTGCTTTCTTTGCGTGCAAAAAGTATTCACGTAGCTTCGTAAAAAAAAATGACGGTTGAACCCCTAATGTCACATGGATTATTTTACTGATCTCCTTGCTACGTTTCTGAATGTTGATTATGTTAATTACATTGCTGTCTATGGGAGGGCCAGAGAGCTGTCAAAATGCATCAAAAATATCTGAATTTGTGTTCCGAAGACGAATTAAGGTTTTACGGGGTTGGAGCAAAATGGGTGTTAGTGATTAATGACAAAAATTTCATTTTAAGGTAGAGTAACCCTTTAATGTTAAAAAGTTACATATATATATATATATATATATATATATATATATAATTTATTTATTTATTTATTTATTTTAAATCAAGTAGGCCTACTGTACTTTTTTTCAGGTACAGTATATTTTAATTTCATAATTTTTATTTACCTGTATGCAAGCACATTGCAGTGTTAATGTTCAATCTATATTTACAGTGTTTAAAGTGTCCAACAATAACAAATATTCTTACTAGGAATAAAACTGCCTAATTTTTGAATTGTGCATAGTAGCTAAATAATAATGCCTACTACGCTACTGTATGTTAATGTTGGCCATTATGGTGGTACTTGAAGAGCCCAATTTTTTCTGAGGTGGTACTTGGTGTAAAAAGTTCGAGAACCACTGGCCTAAAGGTTGTAAGAACTGGAATTACTGTTGATGTTGACTTCAGAAGTGGCTAATGGCGGCAGGTTTGGTGAGGCGAATGCTTGAAAGCTTCCAGAGTCCACTTTAGTGACACGATTGCCTCGGTACAGCTTGTGATAAAAATAGAGGCAAACCTGGGAAGAAACAAAGAGAAAGTGGGCTATTTTCTTGTCCTTTACTTAATTCAATCAGTGCTTCCCTTATATAAATTCTATTCATTTTAGTTGTGTGTCAACCTTCATTGGAATACCTTATCATAAGCCGACTGAACTTGTACCAACTTGTTTGACAGGTGGTGTATAGGTGTTTACGCATTTGTGCTGTGTGTGTGTGTGTGTGTACGTCACTCTATTTGAACAATAAGACTAGACATGACAATTTAAACAGCTAAATATGTACATCAAGATTCATGATTCATATTCATTTTCCATCCATAATCTAAACCATTTATCCATGTCCTGATTTATTTCTGTTTTTATGACACTGAATACAGCGTTGAGCACTTAATTGAGTTTAAAAAGTGCAATATGATAAATATTTGATGGTATCTTACATACATTGCTTTGCAGTGGCAATAAAAGCATCTCTGTGAACAGAAACTGCTCTCACCTCCGGGATGCTGAACTGTCCAGCAATCAACAGCGCCCCCAAAAGGTTGTCCCTTCCATCACTCCTCATCTCAAAGATGGGGACCTGCCATATACAAGACCACGTTAAATAATAGTTCACTCAAATATTAAAATTCTGTCATTATTTAACACCATCATGTTTATAAAAAACTCATTTTGGGGTAAACTGTGCTTTTAAAATATGTTACCTGTGATCCAGTGAGGACGACAGGCTTTCCCAGGTTCTCACACATGAAGGATAAGGCAGAGGCAGTGTAAGCCATTGTGTCTGTGCCATGCAAGACAACAAAACCATCATATTCCTCATAGTATTTCTGTGAATGAGACAAAAAGGGTGATTTTCTCAGCATTACATGCTTCTTTGTTTTGCTAGACTAAATTTTATTTGGATGATTTCTTTATTACACAATTTACATTTCTTAATGTTATGCCTAAAATGTGTTTTAATATCACTAACTATTATCAAGGATTGTATGATCTCTGTACATCACTATCACAATCAAATATACATAAGTGCATTTTTAATTGACACTCAGCACGACTTCAGCACAATTAAAGTGTATTAAGCACAAAATTAGAATTAGTTGTTCCAGTTTAGCAGCCTTTAATATATATATATATATATATATATATATATACATCACAAAGTTATCTGCTCTACATCACAGGGAAATTTTTGTGCTGTATTTCAGATAACCAAACTGACTTTAAAAAACAATATCATCCAGTTAAAAAGACTTGCACTAAACAAACATCTCATCCACGTACAAGTTCTATTCTATTCAGTATCATTAGCTAATATTCTATTCTATTCTATTCTATTCTATTCTATTCTATTCTATTCTATTCTATTCTATTCTATTCTATTCAGTATTTCTTCATTGTGTGCATAGAGATGATTAAAAAGGCACCTCAATGTCTTTTCCAATAGTGGTCCAGTCACTCGGAGTCATATTGCTGGAGTCGAGCAGGGGACAATACTCCAAAAATGTATACACAACCCTCTTGCCCTGTTCAGATTTTCTGAGGTGAGCAAAAGAAAGAAAATGCTAAAATGAGATGACAACAAGAAACACAAATCTCATTAATTTTGTAAAACCAAAACAAAACATATATAGACAGTTGGACAGGCTTCACGTTTTATAAGGGAAAAAAACAATAAGGGGGAATTTTGGGTGCCTATCTGTCTGAGCAGCAGAGCGCTGCCTGAAGGTTAAATATGGTACTTATAGAAGAGGAAGCGGAATGAGCAAATGTTGTGAAGATGCAGGAATCAGAGTTTGCTTGTTTATTGTAATGAAGTGGTAAATGCTAGGTGATTTTAACCAATTTAAGCACAGGAAATAAAATGTTGTGTGTTCAAACTAACTTTATGGTGTTGTGGCTAATACTAATAGAAAAAGTATTTCTTTAGTGTTTTGAGATTTATTTATTTATTTATTTATTTATTTATTTATTTTATTGATTTATTTATTTTGCATTCGCAAATTTTTCAGTGCGTAATCATTTTGGATATTGTTGGGCCTATACATGGTGGGATTAATACATTTCATATTTGAATTTAAAGACAGTAAAGGAATAAATTTAAGGAGTAATTCCAAGTCCTGATTACATGTTTGCATGGGAACTTACGGCAGCACCAATGTTTTATCTTCCGGCTTGTAACATTCATACAGCTTCGTCTCTTCTGCATACTTCTCATCATGCAGAATGGGGAGTGTGCGCAGAGTTTTGACAAGAGCATTAGGTTCTGGAGACAGAACTGCAAATACAGAAGAAAAGCATGTAAGAAAGTTGCATTTGCTAATTCATATATATCTGTATACACAATAATTATTTTTGGTCCTTGAATATGATTCAGTTGTGGTCTTGACCGGTCATGAAATAATCAATATAATCCATTTATATAGTCATTTTAGTCTGAGACCAAGACAAGTCCAAGTACAAATGTGATTGAGACGGAGACAAGACCAAGACTTTCAAAACATGGTCTCATACCAAGACTGGTCTCGAGTACTATAACACTACTTTCTGTTTCAATTTTAACAGCATGGGAGTGTTGATATGCCCAGCTGTATCACTATTGCCACCTATAGACACAAAAAGGCAGTGGCAGTGTCCATTGCTTTAATTCATTTAACTTTTAAGTCAAATAAACAACTGCTCCTGTTGCCTATAAGCATAACAAAAACCATGCTTGTACCATGCCACAGAACCGACCCAAAAACTGTGGTTAAAAAAATCACTGTATGTACTGAACAGTGGGCTATAGCTGTTTTGTTGTATCTCTAGTAAATACATAAAGTAAATAGAAAAGTGAGCCATGTGGTCAATTGCATTACAAACAAAATCAGCATAATTTCAAACAAAATCACTTTCAAAATACTCTATTAATTTCACTTAAGCCCAAGAAACCCTTGCTAGTTCTAAATTGAGGTTTTAGAATTAGTAACAGAGTGTGTACGTCTGTTTAACATGCAGAAGATTTGAATCCATAGTATTTCGACACACAAAAGTGTTTATTAAGGCACTTCATGTTTGTTTCTTTTTTTATAATTGTGACTATGGGTGGGAATCTGTAGGCACCTCACGATTCATTTCGATTCGATTCCGATTCAGAGTGCTGATATTTTGAAAAACTAACAAGTACCATACAATCTTTTCCACTTTAACTCCATAGAAGCCAAAGCTTCCTTATGCTAGCTTTCAGTGCAGACGGTGCCGCAAGTCGCAGTTAAAGTTAAAAGTAGCTGAAGTGCTGTGCTGAACCCAGGGCACCGGGGTAATTAATAATTAATCTGTTAATTATGAAAGAAGTTTGTGTAATTTGTAATTTGTCATGAAGGACATGGTATGAATTTGATGGCAATACGAGAGGAGAAATGGGTCAGTCACCATTTTTGACCAAGTCATACATTTTTGTTCGTGGAAAATCCTTTTTTTTTTTTTTTTTTTAAGAATTTAGTTTTGCATAATTTGTATCTTAATTTTAATACATATCTTTGTTGATCAATTATTAAAATCAAATAATAAGAACAAGGAAAAAAAATATTGTGGAATGAAGTGCGTAACAAGATGCAAACCCACTGCCATCCTTCCGGGGCCTGCAGAAAGGCTAAAATATAAATTATAGCGCTCTATATCAAGCATACATACTTTATTAGAGCAACAGGTATACAAAGTTTCACTTAAAATGCACAGTACACAATCTTCCAGCCCAGGGTTAAGTCTTTATAAACAATAACAATGATTTGAATGTGATGTAATGTAACGTAACGTAAAGTAAAACTAAATGACGCTTTTTGTCAACTGCATGCACGGTTTGCTTTCTCACGTCAAATCTTTAAATCTGCAACTTTGCTGGCTGGCAATGTGACCAGCTGGATATAAACGAATGCAAATATATGGTAACAATCGTGACATTAAACATTTGGGTCAGACTTAAGTGCTTTGGTCACAAAAATAGGAAGAAAAACTAAAAATAGATAGGCTGCCCTGGCACTAACTGAAAAAAAATGTTTTATTCACTTGTGGTGCTGTTAATGTGCGGGTCCTCGCCATGATAGCAAACATACTGTTGTTCTTTCTCCGCCAATGCAGCATCTAGTCTAGGTAACAAATTAATTACTTAGTAATGATATTAAAACATGCACTATAGTATTCTATAGCACTATAGTTCGTTGACGAAGTTTTAATCCAAGAAGTGTCCCTGCAAAGTTTCACGTGTCTAAACAAACAGCACTTTGTTTGTGATTTCCACCTCTAGAGGGAGACTGTCCTCAAAGAAAATACGTCCCAGTTGTACGTTTTTGAATCGACCAAATACGATCCATTCTTACGTTTTAAAGTGAAGCGCCCTCTAGCGGTCGTAAAAATAATGACAGTGTCGCGTTGGATCTGACGTCATCGAATGACGTATGAGTTTTTATACGATTTCAGGGTAATTTAAACGTGTTTTACTAGGTGTAATTCGTATATATAACCACACCTAACCCTACCCTAAACCTACCCCTTACAGAAATCGTGCAAAATCATGATTTCTAGTGCATATTTAAAAAAAAAAAAAACATACAATGAAAACATATGCATATTCTGGAATCGAACCTGTGTTCATATGATTATAGCACTCCGCAGCGCAACGCGCTACTAATTGACCTACACATAATGCTAAGGTTGAATTAGATACCTGTTACTGATAAGGGAGCAAATGTTAAATACGCTTTAAAGAGACGTATTTGAGGATTTGTGAAAACGACTTTAGTCGGTCGTATAAATTGGAGGACATGTTGATTATTATGCATAGGCAGAATTTAATGACTTTACTAGGCTGCCATGATACATAAAGACAGAATCCTGATAGAAACAAACTTCTGACTAAACACTCATACTGCCTAACTGAAAAATTAGAGGTAATTATTTTTAAGAAACTCAAGTATGCCACTTTGATTAAGAATAGTCATTTATTTCTGTTTCTCTTCATTTACATAAAGTGTTAGGCATAGCTTCTGATTTTTCCACTGCAGAATAACTGCTTTATGTCTTTTTCTAAAACAAATCTAGTATGGCAAGCCATAAGAAGTTTTCATGTTTCCAGCATTACTCCTAATAGCATTTTTACTAGAAACAATTAAATTAGAGAGCACTACAATATGTCTCTATTGATGTCCATTACTTTTTAAATAGAGCTCTGCAAATATACATATATATATATATATATATATTTTTAGTGGTAAGAATTTAAGTTAGAGAGCTATCTAATTCAATTGTTACCAGTTACCAGTTTACACTTTACAATCAGCTGATCCACGTCTACCTATAGGAATACGACGCCAATCATAATTATAAAAAACATGGGAATGTACAACCATCATACCGCTCAGGCAGAAGACGGATTCTGAGTCCCAGAGAGGAACATTTTTTGGTGTGAAATGTGCGAATCAACCTCAGGACAACAGCAAAAGACCTTGTGAAGATGCTGGCTGAAACTGGTAAGACAGTGTAATTATCCACAGTAAAATGAGTCCTGTACCACCATGAGCTGAAAGGTTGCTCTGGGAAGAGAAAGTCATTACTTTAAAACCACTATAAAAAAGCCAGACTACAGTTTGCAACTGCACATGGGGACAAAATCCTTAATTTCTGGAGACATGTCCTGTGGTCTGACGAAACAAAAATTTAACTGTTCAGCCATAATGATAAACGGTATATTTGGAAGAAAAGGGGCAAAGCTCTGAAGCCTCATAAGACCATCCCAACTGTGAAGTATGGGGGTGGCTGCATAATGTTGTAGGGCTGCTTTGCTGCAGAAGGAACTGGTGCACTTTACAAAACAGATGGCATCATGAGAAAAGAAAATGATGTGGATATATTGAAGCAACATCTGAAGACATCAGCCAGGAAGTTAAAGCTTGGGCGCAAATGGGTCTTCCAAATGGACAATGACCCCAAGGATACCTCCAAATTAGTTACAAAGTGGCTTAAGGACAATAAAGTGAAGTAGCCATCACAAAGCCCTGATCTCAATCCCATAGAAAATGTGTGGGCAGCATTAAAAAGGCGAGCGCGAGCAAGGAGGTCACCAGTTCTGTCAAAAGGAGTGCCAAAATTCCAGCAAACTATTGTAGAGAGCTTGTGGAAGGATACCCAAAACAGTTTTGGGGAAATTCTACGAAATACTAAGAAAGTGTATGTATATTTCTGACTTTGATTAAAGTGAAAAAATAAAATAAAATAAAATAAAAATTCTCCCTCGCTCGATTCTGACATTTAACAAATGCAAAAAAAATATGTTAATATTTATTGATCTAAAACAGAAAAAAAGTTTACTCTGATTTAATGTTTGACATTAAAGATATAACTATATTAACTTTTCTTTTGTGTTTTTTTCTGAAGTGTATGTAAATATTTGGTTTCAACTGTACATATGTTGACAGGCAGGTAGGACAGCCTATCCGAACAAGGGATAAATACATATTCAGACCACTTAGCTTAGTGGTTGTTATCGGGATGTAAAGAGACTTTCATCCAGCATAACAAAAAGAGTTCTTGAACAAAATCACCTGCTCTGCTAATATTTCACTCTGTAAAATGAAAATACATTTCTAAAGAATCTAATCTAATCTAAAATGTATTATAAAATAGCTCTAAAAAGTAACTCACAATAAACAAACTGAAAGTGCACTCCTCTACAGTGAATTTCAGAGTTCTTTGGACCCAGATAAGATTCAAGATTGTGGGAATCCTGAAGATGTATTATTGCATTGACAGAATTGTATTGGCTGTATAGTAGGCTTATAGGAGACTGATAAGTTATGTTTGGCCAATGTGTAATCTGCCTGCAACTGGCTTTCTGCCACCAGGTAGGCTCTATCACAACACATGTAATTGGTGTTTTAAAAAAATGACACTGGTGTTCTACAAACAACAAAACAAACAAACAAACAAACAACCAACAAACAAACGGTTTGCTATAAGAAGATAGCTTATCCCAAGGGTTTTCAAACCTGTCCTGGAGCACGCCAACACTGCACATTTTGTATGTCTCTCCTATTCAGGTCTTGCAGTCTTTATTAATGACCTGATAAGTTGAATAAGGTGTGCTAGATGAGAGAGACATACAAAATATACTGCAGGATAGGTTTGGAATACACTTAACCCTTATACAGTGTCTACACAGAATGCGGGCGGCATGGTGCAGCTCAACAAAATACTATAGAAATCCCTGACAGTAAAAACACAAAGTAAAAATTTTTTAGCATGTTTCGTTTGTCTGACACACCTATTTCAGGTCTTGGAGTCTCTACTAATGAGTTGATGACCTGAATCTCAATTGCTGCCAGTCGCACTCACAGAAAAATGCCCCTGAATGAATTCCAGCTCTCAGCCAACAGCAATTCCTGCTGCAGGACACAGGAACAATTTCCACTTATGAAAAAATATGCACTAAGTGAAAATAGCATATTTTTCTTAGCAATAGATGCTATTAACGCTAAGTGCAAATAGCACTGGATTATATCATCACTAAATGAAAATTGCAATGAATTCTGTTAACAAAAAATGAATAGCATATTTTTCTTAGCGATAGATGCTATTTACACTAATGCCTGGCTCACACTACAGGAGTTTTAGCCCAATTTAGCACCAATTTTCGGGCAACCATGTATGTATATATGTATGTGTGCGTGTGTTGATATATATGAAGAGAGCCCTCTAAAAGCCATCTCGATCAAAAATTAGATAATGATACTGAATGAATGTTCTTGACACATAGTATACGTCCATCAAATACTTTTACTTCATACTCGCTAAGTCCCAGCCTCAGAATGCATTTTTTTTTAAAGAAAGACATCAGATGGTTTTAGAGGCTTTTGCATCTGAATTCTTCAAGGCACATTAGGTATTGAAGTAATAAGTAAAAAAAAATAAATAAATAAAGTTGCAAAAAAACAGACGTTACAGGCTAATTATGGTTTTATATTCTTTAGACTTTTCCAGTAATTTTTCCTTAACAAAATAAATATCTTAATAGAAAAAAAAAATCTTAGTTGAGTAATATTGCTTCAAATTAATAAACAGGTTTGTGTAAAAAATGTAACTGTAAAAACTGTAAAAAAAAAAAAAAAATGGCTGTGAATTTAACAGTAAAAAAAAAAAACGATACAGTAAAAACCTGTTAAATGGTTAACCGTAACAGACTGTAAAATTTAGAGTGATTAACTGTAAATGGACATTCACAAAATTCCCTGCATTACATTTTTTTGTTTTAAATAACTCTTTCTTCTTAGATTTTTCTTAGCAGGTTTGTACATTAGGGTTGTATGCTACATCTAATGTTGTTAAATTAATGTTTATTGCATTATTTCAATTTCATGTGTGCAGAGCCGATCCTGGCCTCCCTGGGGCCCTAACCAAAATTCTGCTAAGGGGCCCTTCTACCTAAGCCATGATTCATTGCTTTCATATCACATTTTAACCTTGATTGAGAGTGAGAGACAAAAAAAAATTGACTTGTTTGTTTTAAGCTTCGGGCTATTCGAGTGCTATTAATACTGGTCCCCATTCAGATAGCCTACTGCTGCTGGAAAGAGCGCATTATGTTTTGTGCACGGCTGCACGCGCATAAACGCAAGATGCGGTCACACGGTTATCCGAATGGCAGTTTAGAAAACACAGTTGTGTTTATGAAACATAATAAATGTACTTTTTCACTCTCATGTTTGTTTTTTGAGACACAAAGTCACTGACAAGCAAGCGAGAAACAGACAGACCTTGCATAATTTGCGGGGCCCTACGCACCTTGCGTAGTGAGCGTATAGGGCAGATCGGTAATGCATGTGTGTTATCATGATGGTGTTTAGTATTTGTGTGAATGACACTGTGCACATATATATGTTAATATTTAAAGGCTGTTTGTGATGGGCTTTAGTTTATCATGTGACTTTTGCATCACCACCTGCTTTTGGTGGTTATCAGTGTATTGCAACAGTATAAAACAGATTTTAGTATTTCAATAGGTTAGTACATTACAATTATATTATATCAATTACGATATTTACTTGTAAATTTAACTGAAAACCATAAACTGTAAAATGTTGCAACCGTATTTTTTATGCTGAAATTCTGGCAACTACAGCTGCCAGTCTTCTACCGTATTTTTTTTTTAACAGTGTGCCTGATAATATTAATAATAATACAAAATTTTTTGTCTCTTAGAAATACACATTTGATAGTAGTTTGCGTTAGGATGCAGATGTAGTTTTATGTTTATTATCAAAATATATATATATATATATATATATATATATATATGTTAATTAACCATTGATCTTCCATACCATTCATTTAGATCATAATATTCACATTTACAACCATAAATATTGCACCTCAATACCATGGTAAAAATGTACATTATTCAAACCTACAGACCAACAGTGGTTATTGATTTGTCATCTTTCTATTTGGCTACTGTGCTCGACTGACAACCTTCAAATATAGCCCTCAGTTGCTCCAGTAGCACAAACAGAAAGTGAAAATGTGTTCAAACCGCACCTGACATTCGAGAATAAAGTGGTCATTAAATGCATCACCTGTAATGAGAAGTACATAAAAACAGTGCCATAAAACTGTAAACCTTTTTTTTTCATGCTTGAAAGAGCCAATGCAAAGGTGACATTAAAATTTTTATTGAACCGTGCCTATAAATCTATGCCTATTAATTAATTAATTTAGGCTCACCAAGCCTGCATTTATTTGATCCAAAATACAGAAAAATCAGTAATATTGTGATATATAATTTATTCCTGTGATTTCTACGCTGAATTAATAATAGATTTGTTAATATAGTTATTAGCACAAAATGTACAATATTAAAATCCCACCCATCTAAACTTTTACATAATATTATAATTACAAAATGATTTAACTGTCATACAAGTTTAGTTAATGTAGAATACTAAATTAACTATTCCATCTAAAATTTTATTTTTACCATTTAGTTGAATAATTAAATAATGATGACAAACAAAGCAGAATCACATTAAAACAGATTCATCTGACAGTTTCAAATTATTCTATGACTTATACACAGATATCAATGATTATATTTAATTGCCCTAATTTATCAGAAGATTTTTCATAATAGAAACACTATGAAACACTATAAATGCAAATAAAATGATTTTACTCTACATAGGTTTTAATGAAGTAAATATGTGTGAATGCAAGTGTTCCACACAAATACAGCTTTAATTAATTTAATTGCACTATATGCACTATAACAATGTACAGAGAAATGAAAGACAATTCGTCGTATTTTTTTTTTATTTTTTTTTTGCATATTCTGCATTATTATTGCTTGGTAAATTAGCCTCTTTTTTATTTGATATATGCAATATATCTGATATACGTCATAATTCTATAATAATAAAAACTACTGTGCCAGTGCTGTTATAAACCCTTGCAGTGGCGTAGCTTAAAATATCATACACAAGCAAAGTGCAAACCTCAGTCAATTCACTATACAGAAAGTGAAAGTAAAAATAGCCTACATACGGAGCTTTTTTAAGGCTGCAATAACGGCGCATAAGTATTCTCTCAGAGACGACGAGAGACTAATCTATTTTAATAAATGCTAATAACAGTATGTAAATGTCTGAAATTATTCCCGTAATATATTTTGTGGTGAAACACATGAGAAGAAACGTGTTTCGCGTTAAACGGGTTTTTGTTAATCATTTTAATTATAGGTCTAAAATTCATTGTATTAATTTTCAGAGCTGTTTTTTTTTTTTAAAGTGTGAAAAACATTTTCAACAAGGAGTCAGCTAATAGCCTAATATTTTATTATCATTACAGCGTCATGCGGTGATGGGTTATGGAATTATTGCGGGGGAAATTAATTGTAATTTAGAAAAAAATCTCACCTAGCCTAATAATAATTGTCCTAATAATAAAATGTAACAGGCTTACATTCATTGGAAATGTTAAACCCTTTTAATATTGCCAATATTTGATGCTTTTGATCTCTGGCTACCGTCGACACATGATACGAAGCAACTCAGCACAGGGAGGTTATCACAGGGACCCCCTCAGTGTCGTGCCCTGCGTGTCCGTCCGCTATACGCCACTGCTTATATGCAGTCGGGTATGAGAACTCAGTTGAATGTGTTTACCTCCGTCATGCATGACCATTCCGATGGTTCCGCCTGTGTTTATGACCAGGACCCTCGTCTCGACATCGGTGCACTTTTCAGGAGACTCCGAACAACCGCAAGAGACTCTTCTACGACCCATTCCAACGACGCTCCGGCAGAGAGACTTCTGCGACTGAAACACATCGGAATGACTTATTCAGCAATAACATGACTGATTAAAGGGCAATTCCATTTAACTATCAAAGCCCAAAACTAACCACCAGTTTCTTAAAGAGACAGTGCGTTAATTTTAAACTACACTCTAAAATAGATAGTTCTTTAAAGGTAATTTACATGTAGTAACGGTTCTATAAAACCATAGCACCCCAAGGATCCCCTTTGTGCTGAAATTGTTCTTTGTTTTAGAGTTTAGGGTTCTTTTAACCCACCTTTTTTTTTCCAAATCTGTAACTTTCAAAAGCTTTGTAACTGTCAAAAATCATTACTGATATTTGAAGTGACACAACTACAAAGACTGTCAACACACTCTCAACAGCTAAATGGTTCCATTCTTAAATTTAAATAAAAATCAAAGTTCAGAATTGTAACTGGTTTCTAAACAAACATTGGGGTTTCTCTTTTCAGTTTTTAGGTCACATGTAAGCAGCTCTGTTAAGCTGAGGATGTAGATGGGTTTTTATGTAAACATATGGATAATTGTTTTTACATAAACAAATGGACACACTGTAACTCTAAACTCAGTTGTGTATTTCAGATGCATCACATCTGACAGCCTCATCATCTGCAGTGAGAAACTGCCACTCATTCACACCAAAATACACATAATGATGGACTGAAAGGCATCACATAGAATTATGAAAATACAGTATTACTGTTTAACTTCTTTAAGTATTAATTTATGTTCTGTATCAACTGTCATTTATTAATGTATTTTGCTAGTAATTGTTGTTAGAACACTGTCATTTCTGCTACAACTTCAAGTCTTTAAAATAAATTTAAAAAGTACTTTATTGACACAATATGCTGCTCTTGATGTTAATGTTGTTGTCTTTTTTTTTAGGTAAAACCCTAGAGACTACCAGATATTATAAGACCAGGCCAATAGAGGCACAAAAGCAATATTAATAAATAATATATACAAATGCTATTAATAATACTATTATTGATTATATAAATATATACTAATATAATAATGTTAATGAAAACTATTAATTAACTATTATTAAACATACATATATATATATATATATATATATATATATATATATATATATTAAACACCTTTAAGGACCCCAAAACACGGTTCTTTATGGAACCAAAAAAGGGTTCTGTTTAGTACCAAAAAGGATTCTCCTATTGTTACAAGCTGAAGAACCCTTTTCTGGTTCTGTTTAGAACTCATTGTTCTTAAAAGTGTAATAAATTTGCATAAATCCATACTTATCACAACTGGAAATATTCTATAAATATTCTAAATTAAATTATAGGTACTTTTACACTTGTATCAGTACAAAAGTATAATTTTGCTTGAAATAAAAAAGCCTGTCTTTTCCAAATCTTACCAGAGAATTCATGTCTCTTTTGTTGTAGTAGCAGTAGGTGAATTCAAGTAGGATGGTTGTTGAAGATAATCATGCAGATAGAAACATGCTCTTTTATTTGTGGTAGTCATGAAGTGAAACTGTGTTTGGACCAATGAGGATGCTGGACAATTAATTAAAAAAAAAAAAAACACAATTATTTATAACATGCAGAGAAATTACATCAGGTCCCCAAATACTTTAATAAATTGCAAAACCCTGCTGTGAGGTTATAACATAACTTGACATTTAAAAATTAGACGGTCATCAAAATTTGTTTCTGCATTTTTTTTTTTATTTTTTTTTTTTTCCATTTTATTTCTTAACTTGGATTGCTTAATTAACCTAACAGGCTGAGACAACACTTCTTACGGAAGTTCTAAGAGAGGCCATGCATTATGCATTATTTTTTCTATCTTGTTTTCTCATTATCACAACTTAATTTTCTCGTGATCTCAACTTAACGAAAAGTTGTTTTCTCGAGATCACAACATATTTTTTTTTTCAATGATTGTTAGTTTTTTTTAAAACATGCGTTGTGAGTTTAATGTTGCCATAGTAACAAACGCAACTTGGACTATAGCATCAGACAAATAACCGCTATGTATGTTTATAGCTATGTAAGGTCTACAATAAACAAATACAGGCTGGCTAATCAATCAGTGTTGATTTTATTCCAAAGTAAACATTTTGTTTGTGTAATTAACATGTTTAAATGGTATAACATCAGAGCATTCAGATGGAGCGCCTTTAGAAAAATGTAGCCTAGAGCAGTGGTTCCTAATTCCGGTCCTGGGGACCCCCTGCTCTGCACATTTTGCATGTCTCCCTTATTTAATACACCTGATTGAGATCATCAGTTCATTAGTTCAGTTCCCTAACAAACTGATGATGTTAATCAGGTGTGTTAAATAAGGGAGACATGCAAAATGTGCAGAGCAGGGGGTCCCCAGGACCGGAATTGGGAACCACTGGCCTAGAGAACTAGGCTATTGTACAAAAGAGCAACTTGGATTCAAATCACTTTATTTTCCTTATTTCCAAATTAAATTATATATAATTTGTTTGTGGCATTCGGCATGTAGGATATGTTGTGACTGATATGTGCGTTAGCTTGGGATGCTGTTTGTAGGTATGATGACAAAATTTTCACATGACTAGACAGAGATGAAAATTCCCTTTACAACGACACCTGGATTGTGAAAATCAGTTAAGGTTTGCGAAAGTTATGATATTTATAATAATGGGAAATGTGTTCAAAAACTATACATTGATTACAATAGAAGTCCTGTGACCGAAAATGCTTATTATTCACACATTTTTGCTTATAATTTCCACATTTTATCAGATATTTGTATGAAATTTGAATAGAATGTAGAATTTTGTTAGTTCTTTCAAATGAAATTATGAAAATGTATTGTTTTAACTGGAATGGGCATCAGACCCATAACTCACTGAAAACAATTATAATTAATAAGCTTTCATTTATATTCATAAGCATTTATTTTCAGAATACAAGAGAAAACAACAACAATGCATATACAAAACATCACTATTAATTGTTAATTCATATTCATACAAGTACAAAACAAATATTAATTTCATTCACAAAATTACAACTGACAGACTTTTTTTTTTTAGAACGACGCCTGCAGTACATCTGACAGTGCGCCAATCTACCTGCTACAAATGTGACTACCCAATTTCCGCGATTTAGTAAAGTACGTTCTCCTCTGTGGATTTCGATGAAATTTCATTAGTACCAAGATATGGTATGTATTTATGTCCAACTATCTTTCATTAGTGTACAAAGCTTAGATGAAGCTCGCCGACCGGTTGAAAGCCACGCAAATCTTCCGAAAGTCGCGGTGACCTGAAAATACCTCAGGGCTGAAATCCCGAAGTGTCCAAAGCCAGAGGGGTTACATACTCCCGCCAGGCGGCCAGGAGTAGATATTGAATGACACGCACACTGAAACGCGCAGTCTGAAACACAGAATTGAGGCAGAATGTTCGCCGCGAGTGGCTGCTATGTCATCATACGTACTGTTTGAAAAGAGTGTTTAACGTGTGTGTGTGTGTGTGTGTGTGTGTGTGTGTGTGTGTGTGTGTGTGTGTGTGTGTGTGTGTGTGTATGTGTGTGTAATTAGCTTATACACATTTTACATAGTCTATAAAAATCACATTTCTTATCAATATATATTTATTAACAATAAAGTTTAAAAATAAGGACAAAAATGCACATTACAAATAGGCTATGTCGTTATAGCGCGTTCTACATCATAATGTGCTTAACTAACAATTGTAGTTCAAAGATGAACAAATGTTGGAGGAGAAAACACAGCCTAGAATTTGGGCTGTCAGTGAAAAGTTAATAGACGTCTAACCATAGCCCAAGACTAAACTAGTCATCAAATAGACAGCTAATGAACACCTACATATATACATCTAATAGACAACAAAATGACAATCCATTTGCATAAACAAATATACAGGTTTATTAAGAAAAATACTTTAAACAACTTTAGACAATACAAATGCATAAAAATTCTAAAGAATTATTGACAAAATAAAATGTTATAAATATAATACACTTAAATATAAATATTATGCTAGGGAATTTACCAACTAATGTTAGCAAAAACATAAAAATGAAAAAAAAATATATATATTTTTTTAAATAATTTAAGATGTTTAAAATAAATAAATCTAATACAAATCAAGAGCATATTATCACACTTAACATTAAAACATTATGAATAAATGACAATGTAAAAAAATAACCCTTTTGTTGGTTTATTTAACAAATAAAACAACCATAGTGAACAGAAATTATTAATTATTTTAATTATTGTTTTTATATCTTTTATAAAATGCTTCCCAACTGCATTCCTCAAATCCAACTCTGTTGCTGCCGGGAAGTTGGTCATCACAGCATCTGCTAAATAAGAAAAAAATAGCATAAGAAAAGCTTTTTTGACATAATTTTTGACGCATTTATTAACACTAATTGTGACAGAAAACAAATTAAATGTTTTACTTTACATGTGGGGAATCTAGAATATATGAAACTTTCATTTTTTGCAATAAGTTACAATAAAATAATAAACCTTTTCATGATGTTCTAACTTCTTGAGCTGAACCTGTATACTGTGTATCACCATTCAGTGTGTAAAAATGAGAGAAGCTCTCTGGTAAATATCTCTCTGCAGCAGACCACCCTCCTTCATGTTGAATTGAAAACCCTCAAATATAATACAGATTGAGGTGGTTAATAATTGCAGACAAAGTTTGACATTTCCAAATGACCAGTAAAGGATTTTTAAATTTCTGAATTGCATTGTAGCTTATTAAGTATTGACACCACAATATTTGAGTAATGTGGCACATTTTGAAGACTTTACCTGTCCAGAATCCTTCTGGTGCTGTCTTTGAGGTTTCTTCCTTCAATTCTGCACAACTGTGACACCTGAATAACAAATGTCAGGAAGGTAGTATAATATGTGTCGGTGAACAAGTGTCCAAAATTGTCTGGCACAACTGATTTCATAACAACACAGTGATAGCTGCTGTAAATAAAAAGTAGCCCCATACACACATTAAACTCCATTATACATGGAATAATAAATTCACCCCTGCAGTTTTTAATTATGTTTTCTGATTGAACTGTTTAGTTTTGAATGCTGCATTGCACATCTTAGCTATCTGCATTATTTTAATACTGCTGCAATTTTTTTAGAATTGATAATTATTTAAATAATTCATATTTTTAAGCTTTAGTATCAATTTGGCTTCAAACTAAATTGTACTTGTAGAATGACAGATATTCAGTTAGCTCATGCTCTCTGTATGTAACAAGCCATTGTTCAGTCATAAATTCAATTCAATATAGTTAAAATAAATGATTGACTTTTTTAGAAATGAGAGCTTTTGTGAGGATTTTTTTTTTTTTTTACCATTTTGCCTGGATCTCCTCATTTTCTATCCACTTTTCCAGATGTTGAAACTCCTATTCAGTTTATTCCTATTCATTCAGTGTGTTCACTGTATAAATTAATAGATTAATCTTTGTCAACGCTGTGTTTGTTCTATTGTTTGCCCTTTCACCTCTGTTTGCTCTGTTTTACAACGATTGAGTTTGTAAACACGGACGAATAATAAACTTAAAATCTATTATCTGTCATCATTTTGCAATTCTCTGATCACATGAAAACTGAACCGTGGGCCTAGTCAAGGATCACTATCAACTACAATCTTCCTACACATAATAGCAAATAATATAGATAAACAATGAACACGTCAAAATGAAAACACGATACTTACAAGACCACGTAGGAATGTCCTTTATCGTTTGACCCGTTGCTCTCCGACAAGTAAACTTAGTGCTGTCTCATACAAAAACAAAATTCATAAAGCTGAAATCGCGAGATCTCGCAGCGGTGATTCCTACTAACTGTCAAGTCTCGCGTTGCCAGCAGTCATGTCTCGGTAGGGCTAAGATTGCCATCTAGCGGTTGGGAATTGTAATTGCTTTTTTCTTTGTAAAATGAAAGAGTCAAATAATATCGTTTGTGTATGAATGTTACACTTAACAGCTTGTGGGATGCATAGGCTACATAATATTATGAAATGCAATTAAACTTTTGAAACATTTAAATTAGCATTATTTTGGCATAATTAATAATGCTATATTTAATAATGCTAGAAAATATAAAACCATGCTAATTTAAATGTTTCAGAAGTTTACTTGCATTTGATAATAATTAATAAACGTAAAATTTCATGCAAACGATTGTAAGACTATTTTGGCCGTGCTCATCGCTGGTCTGATATTGGTCTATTCCAAACCGTTACAAATATTCATTTACCTACGGATCACCTCGATTTCTCCAGGTGGGCTAAAAGCAGACTACATATAGCCCATCCAATTCAGAGCTAAATCGTGTCTACATATAGACCATGTCATGGAATTACACTTATATCTTTATAGATGTTATTGACACTGCAGACATGATGGTATATCAATCATCTCATGCGCTGTCTGCACACTCACAGACTATGCATAGAACATGTCAAAGAAATCAAACCAAACACCTTCTAAACGCTGCTTACTTTGCTTGCTTGATGGGATATCATACAACTCACAAGTTATTTTACCAAAAAACGACATGTGTTCAAATTCAGGGTTATTTGGGCTAGAAGGGGGTTACACATAGCCGGACTATATCGGGTCTATAGGTAACCGAGACGGTGAAATGACGGCTTGCTTGCTGGGTTATGTCATGATACACTAAAATATATCATATATCAAATATATATGTCACAACTAAATTAAGCCACACTAAAATATTAGCTAAAATTAAAATGAATGTAATTAAACTAAACTATATGTAATCAACGGTTTGCCGTGCATTAAAGGATTTTAATGCACGACGTGGAGGCTAATAACCTTAAAATCCTTTAATGCACGGCAAGCCGTGAATTAACCTGTATTGATCTTTGCAGCGCAAGGTTTGACTGAATGGGTAAAAATGACGGTTATTTTCGTCAGCTCATCAGCTCTATCATTCTGCCCGATTCAAATCAAACACAGAGATTATATAATGCTAAATCACATTTATATGAACGAATTACAGCATTTGTTTCAATTAATTATCGATTGATCGAGAGAAAGACAGAGAGGGAGAGGGAGATGACAGTTGTGCGTGTTACCTGCCTGCTGCGTGTCTGCGCCTCTCTCTACCAGTGGCGGCTGGTCAGGGGAGGCAGGGGAGGCACAGCTTCCCCAAAATTTTGAAGTGAAAATGGGAGATTAATGTTAAATTGAATATTAATAAAGTTCACAATTCATCAAGGCCATGTTTCAAGAATGTGCATGTTTTTGTTTGTAATTTCATACAAGTGACTGAAGTTAAAAAAAGCACCGTTTTTCTGTCGCATATGTGCCGAATCTGCTGATGTCATTAGAACCGCTAAGTGATAGAAAAGGGGAGGGGGAGGCCGGGAGAGAGCTATGCTCTTGTGCCTCCGTTGGTAACAAAAATTAGCCAATCACCATCGAGTGTTTACTTTTAGCGCTGAGGAGTGTTGAGAAAGGAAACCTCGCAGGGGAGGCTAGCGTCCCTTCTGGAATATCAGTCATCAGAGACGTAAATGACCTGATATTAGTCTCCCGCTTCGCTGAAAAAGTACCAAGTACTTACGATGAGTAGCAATATTGAAAATTTGATCGCCAAAAGATTACCAAGTTGTCATTAAAACAGTGTATATGTATGTATAAACTGTATAGAAAATGCTGGATATAGGCTACAGCAGTCGCGGCACAGGCAGCTCTCTTTTAACAACTTATGGATGTTGGCTTTAAGTGATAGGCCAGGTGAGTGAAATTATATTATCCTGTTTTATGTGTGCCGTTTTCTTTACATTTTTTTACGTTTTGTGACTCAAAGCAACCAAAAAGCCATTTTAATGGGGTTAAGCAAATAACGTTACTAATAACTTACTAATAGTAACAATCGACAGGGATCGCCAGACCAATAGAATTAGTGTGCCTCCTCTATTTTAAAACCCACGAGCCGCCACTGCTCTCTACAAACAATGAATTAATTCAAAAACAGCGGTTTTACCACCTAGTTGCTGAGGAATATAATATAGTGATCTACTATTCAGGCTACTATATGACTCCAAGGGAAGCCCTGACAACAGTTTATATCCATGAGTACCAAAGACGTCACTTCCGCTATGCTCGCCGCCATATTTGTGTCCGATATGACAACAGACACGGCACATCTAAATGAGATTTAAAAATATATTGAAATAAGAAATTACTTTTTACTACCACTTCCCACACTTACACTTTGACTTGATTGTTTAGGGCAGAAAGTGTAAATGACTGTCGCTCGATAAAGGCTTTAAGACCTTGAAGAATCCTATGCCGGTGTTGTACCGAAATCCGACCCCCGTGAAAATCTTTCCCCCGTGTTAATGTGTAAGGCGCGTGCACGCGAGGGGGGTAAGATTTTCACGGGGGTCGGACTTCGGTACAACACCGGCTGGCAGTACTGGCGCTGACGGCACTAATAATAATAATAATAATAATAATAATAATAATCTCTCTCTCTCTCTCTCTGTATATATATATATATATATATATATATATATATATATATTAGTGGTGTCAAAATTAGCGCGTTAACGCAGGAGATTTTTTTTTTTTTTCATTTTAACGCGTTCAAAATATTTAACGCAATTAACGCATGGGCGGGGCCACCCCACTCACAACTGGTTATGAAATGCTTTTATTTAAATGCGCAGAGCGTCTTTAGGAACACATCAAACAGGAGACTTTTCAGATGCGCGCTCCAACTTTACTTCAGCACCAGACGCGAGTCAAACGACCGCGGAAGCGGTACCGGTGACGGGGAGCTTAAGTAAAACGTTAGTGAACTGCGGTCAGATGAGATGCTGTCAGGCCATATGTCGGTAAAACGAAATTAATTGTCCTGTCAGCCTTTATACTCTGCTTGTAGCGCGCGCTCTTGAAGTTCACGAGCAAATGTGCCGACGCGCGCTGTATTAGGCTATATTAAACCCAAATGAAACTGCGAGCATGCAAAGTCGTAGTTATATCGTCAGGTAAAACATGAATTCACACACACACACACACACACAAAAAAAAACGATTAAAGCTGCCTTAACTGTGCGTGTAAGTATTTATTATTTATAGGTCAAAGCAGTGTCAGATCAAGTTCAGCAGTGACAACCTTTATAGTAACAGCAGCCAAAATATCCTTATAACCAGTTGCTGTGATGTCTGTTAATTAAGGAACAAAATTAAAAAGAGAAAATTAATAACTAGGTTTTATCTTGATATAATTTAGAATTTGATATAATTTAGGCTATATTTTCTTGCTGAAGGGCACAGGTAGCTACTATATATATATGACATTTATTATAATGGGTTTGTGTGAAGATTGTTTCAAGTTCACTTAAATTATTATTATTAGTTATTTTTTTTAAAGTCTAATAAATGTTAAAGTGATAGCTCTTAATGATACTGTAATGTTGAATGATTATATATATATATATATAATATATATATATATATATATATATATATTCAATGGTTAAGTATTAGGGGGGGGGGGAAATCAATCAGTGATATTTGCCTTCAGTCCTAAAACAAGATGGCGTTAAACAAATATTAAAAATATATGTTCTTTATGTTGTTTCTACATTAATTTAAAGCATTAAAGTGAAATTATTGCAATATAAAAGTATAATTAAAAACTTTAATGTCAGGTAGAATTAATCGCAAATTAATTTCAGGTAAAATGTGCAATTAAGTTAATTTTTTTTAATCGATTGACACCACTAATATATATATATATATATATATATATATATACACTTCCAACATGCTAGGATGTCAGAATTCTTATGTCCTTAATTCTCAGAGTTCTCTTCAGTCAATTTTCAGTTAATCTTCATTCTGTTTTTTTTTTTTGTTTGTTTTTTTTCTCAGAAAAACATAGGTGCTACAGTAAAATTATTGGAGCCCACCTGGTAAATGGAAATTACTGGACACTTTTTATGAGTAGGCCAAATCACATACTAGACTAAATGCAATAAAATAAGCTAATGCTTACAACTGACCATTTATGTTTTGTTCTGCAAGACATTTTGCTATAGAGAACCATTTTTAAAAAAAATAAACAATTCAACAAAGGCACCGGTTCATTATTAGAGATATAATAGTTATTATTTATTTATTATTTATTTAATTATTTTTTTATTATTATTTAAAAGTTAATAGTTTATTAATACACATTTGACAGAATAACATTTGAGAGTTCTGACAGCATAAGTTGATGAATAATGAAAAAATCTAATTGGTTCCAAATGTTCATGTTTAAAATGAATGTCAAATGTCCATTTTTGTATTATTTAAAACCACCAATAAACACTGCTTGGAAGTGCTTAGAAGGGTGTGTATTCACAGTGTGTGTTCACTAATGTGTGAGTGCACACTTGGATGGGTTAAATGCAGAGCACAAATTGCAAGTATCATAGGTCATCATAACTGGCCACACCTAATGTCATTTTCACTCTGTGGGGAAGAAAAAAAAATCAAGTTAAAGAGGTCAGTGGTGGAGTGGGGCTAAAAAAACGGCCCTGAACTTTTTGCCACAGAGCAGCCTACCCGGTCCAGGGTCGTTTTTTAGCCCCACTCCACCACTGACCTCTTTCACTTCATTTTTCTCACAGAGATAAATAGATAGATAATAAAAATATTAATATATATATATATATATATATATATATATATATACACTCACACACACACACTAACACACACACACAAACACTTTTATTCAGCAAGGTTGCATTAAATTGATTTAAATGACAGTACTTATTACAAATTATTTAGATTTCAAATAAATAAGTAAACACATGCTGTTCTTTAACTTTGTATTTATCAAATAATCCAGTAAATGTTTCAAGGTTTCCACTAAAATATTAAACAAAAACTGTTTTCGGTATTGATAAAAATATAGAGCCATTAGTAATAACTGATCACAGATAACTGATCATATTTAAGCAGCAAAACAGCATATTAGAATCATTTCTGTAGAGCCACGTTACACTGAAAATTGTCTTAATTATTTCAAACATTTGACTAGTTTGTATGTAAAATAATTTATGTTAAATAGCTATTTTTATTATAGCCTAATATATGTCACTTTCCACGGCACTTGAAAGTGAAAGTCTTCAAATTTACAATGTTCTACACTAGAGTAAACTTGAGAATGATATTTCAGAATGTTAATATGAGAATGAAGCTTATGTGTTTTTATTTTGTAAACATTTTCATAGGCACTTGAAATTACAGAAGAAAGCCTGGATCGAGATTTACAAACATTCACTTTTATCTTATGTTGTGATGAATAACGTAAATGGCATTAAGAAAAATCGAAAATGCCAGTAGTTTGCATCCCTGAAAATGTATGTATGTCGTTCAATATTTGTTTTATATTGTAAACAGTTAGCACAGATTTCTAAATTGTCTCGCCATTCAGCTGCTTACATCTTACCTATATATTTATATATATTTATTTAGGCAATGGGCCGGTTCGCATTAAAGAAAACGGTCCGGCCACGCTGGCATTTGCCAGAATTGCCAGATGGCCAATCCGCCCCTGAAAGAGGTGATACATCTTTTAGGCAACTAGGCTCAATGGAAATACGTACCTCTATATACATTTCTGCAAACATGAATAAAATAAAATAAAATAAAATAAAATAAATAATAACTATATGTACGAATCACTGCAGTTTACAGTTGAAATGAACACCGGATGCAGTGAAACTCTGGATCGAACCCCGTGAAACTATATGGTTCGGCCAAGCAGCTCAAATCCGCATAAGAAAGTTAAAATAACAGGATGCATCACCAAAAACGTTTTTTAAATTACTTTTGCATTTGTTAACACTATCGGTTAGGTTTAGAGTTGGCTTTGGCGTAGGGTAGACCGGGTTGGTACACTTTTTGCTTTGTCCTTTACCACACCAAAACTAGGGACTGAAAAAAAAAAAAAGATTTTTCAAATGACATTTTCTTTACTTGTCTACTAAAATATTAATATTTCTTAACATTCATAAGTATGTTACATCTGTCACAATTAGCTCATGAACACAAAAAGCTTTTTTGTTCCAACTGTACCCATGTCGGGTACAGAAACAGTACCCGATTACATTTGAGACACCAATCCGTAATACTGTAACGCTGCCTAACCAATTCCGTGCAAACGTAAAATACTTTTAAAAAATGAAAATGTATTTATTTGTTTATTTATTTTCATTTCCATTTAGTATTTTATTTGATTAAAGTTAAAAGTAGTTCATTTGTAAAACATTGTATTGTAATGACAAACAGTGATACAATGTTTTACAATGTTTAATTATAACAGCAAACAGCAATGATAAAACAGATCAGATGCAAATAATAACCTAATAAACATAATAACAATAAACATAATAAATAATAACAATAACCTAACATAACATAATAAATAATAACAATAACCTAACAATAGCACAGTGTCCTAATGGTTAGGGAGTCGGACTTGTAATCAAAAGGTTGCAGGTTCGAGTCCCAGGTCCGGCAGGGATTGACGGTGGGGGGAGTGAATATCCAGCGCTCTCTCCATCGTCAATACCACGACTGAGGTGAGACCCTTGAGCAAGGCACCGAACCCCCAACTGCTCCCCGGGCGCCGCAGCAATGCAATGGCTGCCCACTGCTCCGGGTGTATGTTCACTGTGTGTGTGTTCACTACTGTGTGTGTGCACTTGGATGGGTTAAATGCAGAGCACAAATTCCGAGTATGGGTCACCATACTTGGCCACACGTCACGTCACTTTCACTTTCACTTTCATAAACCATATTGTGACTATTAACTTACAGTACATCTAATTGCAATAGGATTCTAGGGCCCCCGCTGACCACCTCAAACATTTCTCTAGATCAGAGCTTCCCAAACTTCAGAGGGGTAAGGCCCCCCAAAAACATAGCAAAAGCTCCACGACCCCCTAATTTTATAATGAATCGAAAAACAAAACTAGGCCGTTTAAATGACAGCTGCAGCCAATAACTAAGCCTCTGCTGCCATCTTTTGTTTATAAGGTAAATTTCATGCCATCTTAAAAAGGAATCATGGAATCCTAGATGTCTGCCCCGGGATACTAGACCCTGCTAAATACGAAAACGAAACGAAAGCAAGCTATCCAATGTGTTATTGCATGGTTAAGCAATGTAGCCCAATCACATGCATATCTGTTGATTTCTTGAACGCAATGACCAATTAGAAACGTTTTTGTCAGTATGCACTCACCGCTGAAAGCCCTGGTTTCGTTTTGCGCGCTGGTGAATCATCTCATTAAATAAGTGCAAATGCGATGTTATTAGAGATTCGTTTTATATTTTAGAGACCTTAATTGTTTATAAAGGAACTTTCTGAGATCGCAGTGAAGTTGAGTGACGCTTTGTAGTTAAAGGGAGCGCGAGTTGCGCACTTTCTGTAGAGGGTTTCAGTCGGCTTTGCGTATACCCACTTCTAATAATACCCCCTGCGCACATCATTCGTGTCCTGCATTAGCCACAATCCCGAGACTGTAGAGACAGTGATAATGTGGTCAGGACCGTGGCGCTGGCTTGCTTTTAAATATGTTTGATGATTTTGCCTCATGCGCCCGCGCCTGCGCCCGCTCTTTCTCCCGCACCGCAGATGTTGCTGTTCATAAGCGAAAGAATATTAGGGCAGGCGCGCGACTGGAAAGGTAATATTTATGATTGATTACCTTTGAATCAGTTTATAATAACGAAAACAATACCTTACAAATAAAAATAAGCAGGTTTTTACGATCAGAAATGTCCTATAGCAGTAAACCCAGTTAACTTGTCTGTCAAAGGATCCAGTAAACGAATACGTAAAATAGTAAGTTAAAAACGACTCTAACACAGAGAAAACCCGACCCATTTTATTAGAGATATGCATGTATGCGAAGAGTATGCCCACTTCTTCAGGAACCACACCACTGACTATAACCCATTCAGAGTTCATATGCAACTTTCGTTTTCGGACACACACACGCTGTTTCGGGAATGTCATCCACATATTTATGCTGGATTCATGATTGAAATAGCACAGTAATATAGTGAAAACCAAAGCAATGGAAGGGACAAACAGCCTCAGTGATTTCCGAACTACCACAGACAGCAGGAGTTCTGGGCGAGATCTAGTGCACGGACCAAAAGCGTGTAAACTTGAGACCGAGACATCAACCAGTAGCTTTCGTTTCCAATAACAGACAGTAGTTCAGGAATAAAAGGTATGCGATTTATGACAGAATAGTCTCACACTCAATCGTTTATTTAGTAACTACGAATAAAAATATACATTACAAGTGCAAATGAACTAACACTTAAAACGCGCAGCATAGCCGAGGATTCACCTGTAGCAAGAGACAAAAGCTCGTCCAGTTTTGTTGGCAACCACTTTCAGTTATTCTTGACTGCGCTGTACGGTCAGGGCATTGTTTTAACGCTTACCTCCGAAAAATATTTTCTTTTGCGCACCCCATCCCCCATTTTAATATTTTGATTTAGCCTAGCTACGGCCCCCCTGCAATACCGCTACGGCCCACAGTTTGGGAAGCACTGCTCTAGATTTTACGAGGACCTTGCATGACACAAAGTCATGCAAAATCCGTTTGTAGTGCACAGATTAAGGTTTAAGAAAATGTAAGTTAATTTAACAGTCATGTAAGGATTAGAAGCTATTCAATGTGGAAGAGATGTGGTGAAGTGAAAAACTTTCCTTGGAAAAAAACCTCCGATCTTTAGACTGGAGATGCGAACATACTTAACATTTCTCACGCTCAAAGAGGGCGCTAATACGCATGTGTGAAGCAAATATCACACATCAGACTTGTTGCACATGCAAGTTATTTAAGGTGTTTCAACTTTACCCCTGTGCCAACTGTACCCAGTCTACCCTATATTTACAATAGCGCATTAAGCTTTAACGACACGCCCCAGATATTTGAATTCTGAACAGCTGCAATAAGTATCTCAAGCAATATAATAAAAACAGCAATACGTGCCTGTACCAACGTAATTAAAAATGTGCCACGGTCACGTATTGAACGTGTGTTTTAGCGCCACTCTCTTGGACATTTCACTTTGAAACTGCCATGAAACCTGCAGTAAGTTACATAATTATGGTGTTGCATAAATGTATGTAGAGGCACGTATTTCCAATGAGCCTGGGTTGCTTTTACAAATTGAAGTAAATGCCACTGCTGTGATTAGCTAACTTCACCGCACCATAGTCACGGCCTCCTACAGCATGTCAAGTTTAGATATTCAAGATGGCAAGCACTGTGATAGAGTTGTATATGTTTGAGCCCTAGGCAGAGGAAACTGAAACAATGCAAAACAATGATTGCAACAGTTTGTTTTAGCATGGCAATTGCTGTTACTTGCTTCTTATTACAAAAAAACACTGCATGTACACGGGTATGTACTGAATAGTGTTAAACGTGTTTGCCATTTAATACAAACACACATAGCTATGGGTGGCCTTGTCAGTCAGGAAATTATTTTGCCATTATTCATACTAATGCTTTAAATAGCAGGTGGAAAAGGAAATGTTATGTTTTAACATCTACAAAATCAAGCAAGTAAGCATACAGAGAAAAGCACAAGACAAACTCCAGATGATCAACAGGGAGGAGAGAAAAGGGAAACTTGCAAAACAGACAAAGTGGAAGTAAAAAAAACAAAAATCAAAGGGTAAAAAATGCAAGGCAAGCAATGGATCAGATAGGGGAAAAAAAAGCAAGACCGCAAAGAGGAAAGACACAAACTTTTGACACAGATAGTGATAGGTCATGAAAGTGAGGAAGTAGAGGCAAGTGACAGTGCAGGATGTTCTCTGAATAACCCCACAGAGGACAATAAGTGGATTAAAGTTTTTGGATGCTTAACCCTTACTGGCCAGAGAAAGACCCAGTATAATGTCACAGAAGAACAAATTCAGCACAAAATAAAAGGAGAGAACATTTTTTTTTTTTGTATTATTATTAATCATTATTATTATTAATTACAGTTTTTTTTATATTATTATTGTTTAGGAATTACCAAGGTGTGAGGTGGGACCAACTTGCTTTGCAAGTCACAAGTAAAGACTTGTGACTTGCATTCCAGTCTTTGCATTTTAATCTCAAGTCAAATCCCAAGTCAAGACAGACAAGTCACAAGTCAAGCCCAGAGTCAAGTCGGGCAAGTCCACGTCGAGTTGCAAGTCCTCAACTTTAAGCTTCATGTCCTAAACAAGTCATAAGTGCCATTTGCCCAAATTAGTGCCTCTGTATTAATTACAATAAATTTATTCTCAATAATACTCCATAGTAAGAATAATTGCAAAGATAGGCCTACAATAATTAGTGGTGTTTCATTGAAGAATTAATCATTATTTGCGAACAAATATTGGCCTAATTGAATAAATAATTAATTTACTACGGAGCCCGGGAAGTCACCTGTAGGAGAAAAAAAAATAATCCGTGGCGACGGTTTTGCAATTCGTCTCCTCAGTTTATAAACCGTACTCACGAATTCTTAAACTGTTCCCTCGGTTTAACAAATAGTGCCCACGGATCAATAAACCGTACCCACGAATTTCCAATTCGTGCGCTCAGATTTAGCAAACTGTACTTTCGGTTTTTCAATTCGTACCCACAAATTCATAATCCGTGCGCACGCTTTCACAATCCGTTCCCACGGGTTTGTAAACTGTATTCACGGATTCATTAGCCGATAGAAGAACAGCAAGATCCTGGCGAATCATATTGTAGCCTATATTGTTTTATTGCATATTATTATGTGGAATATACCTACATCAAATTGTCTTTAGTGATTCTCTATCAGTTGTAGCAGGTACGTGGAGGAACAACGATTTAAGTACAATATCAAAAACTTGATATATATCAATATATTCTAATATTGAAAGGTAGGGGGTTTGGAATTGCGGTGTTTGTATTGGTGTGAAACACAGCAGGCAGTCGGTAAGGACTGAATATGATGACTCTGAATTGAAGACGCAACAAGCAATGTCTAGTGTCCCTTTAGTTTACTGAAGAACATGTGTGGTTCTGTAAGAATTTGAACAGAGGAAATAAAATGACTGATATATACATACAGGTATTGCACAAATATGAACATCCAATGTAGGTAATTAAACTAATCAAATTAACGGTAATGACAGTAATTGTGCATTCTGAACAGTGCTGGGTAATTCTTTAAATGTCCGCAAGAGGGCGCTATTACCACGTTAATGCCGCTGAACCATGCATTAGTGACCATAAGCATGTGATGAACGGCTTCTCAGCGCATAATAATTATCTCCAAATAGCGCATACAAGATAGCGCATACAACCCGCATTAACATGACAATCAATATAATGTCACGTATTTATGGCAAAACAGGAATACTCAGATATACACTGAGTAGGAAGATTAATACAGTCAAGAGGTTGCTAATCAACTGCATGGATGAACTAGGGAACAAACAATCAATTCCTCAAATAAACAGAAAATATATTCAATACTCACTTCTTTCACATGCACGCACACATTGACTCAACATAAACTTGAACTAAAGGGAAGTCCACCTCGAGGGATAAGATAGATCAATATCTGGCTTAGTTCGTAGCTGGCGAACTTTCTACTCTTACTCGTGTGATGCAATCGCTTCCCTTCTTCTTCTTCTTCCGCTCATGATGAGGATGCGGTGGTAACATCGAGCGCACTGATTGGTTGGTCGGATTATCCGGGACATTCAAGATTTTCCAAGCCTTTTGTACAGCCGCCCCCGAATTCAGGGACTGAATTCGTTCATCTACCAAATATAGGCATCCTGACATCAGTCATCCTCAGGTAGAGCTGGGAGCTGAATGAGACGAGCCACAACTCGTGTACAAGTCCTACCTTTCACATCTACATTGGCTGTCCGAACTCTTCCATCGATGCCTGGGAAAATCTGGGTTACCTTCCCCACTGGCCAGAGGGAACGTGGAAGTTGGGGATCGACAATCATAACCACATCACCGATCTCTAGAGCCCTCTTCTCTGTTTTCCATTTCTGGCGGGCTTGGAGGCTGGGTAGGTAATACTTCAGAAAGTGTCTCCAAAAATGATCTGCAAGCAGTTGACCATGGCGCCAGCGTCTGCGACTCAGGATCTCTGAATTTTGGTAGACCACCTGAGGTAAGGAAGCATCTCTACGCCCAATCAGGAAGCAGAACGGGGTAATCGGGTCTAGGTCTGCTACATCCGAGGAGGTATACCCAAGTGGCTTCGAGTTGAGGATCCCTTCAACTTCAACCAAGACTGTTCTTAGGACTTCCTCAGTGACAGTCTGGGCCCCAATGGTCACTTTGAGAGCTGCTTTGATTGAGCGGATTTCCCTCTCCCAGCATCCGCCGAAGTGAGGTGCACTTGGTGGGTTGTAGACAAATTTAATTTGCTGACTAGCAAGGTGACTTTGTAGTTCATCCTGCATGGCCTCAAAGGACTCACTCAGTTCACGGTCTCCCCCTTTAAAGTTGGTGCCCTGGTCACACAGCAACTCATATGGTTTCCCTCGGCGTGTGATGAATCGTCTCAAGGCCATCAAGAACGAGTCTGAATCAATGCTATGAAGGATGTCGAGGTAGACTGCCCTGATGGTCATGCACTTGAACACTATGCCCCATCTTTTCTCTTTGCGGCAGCCAATCTTGATAACAAAGGGGCCAAAACAGTCCATGCCTGTCGAATAGAAGGCTGGTTTGAAGTACCTCTGTCTGGTAAGAGGCAGGTCGACCATTAGGGGAACTTCTGGACGACCTCTCCACTTTCTGCACTCCACACACTGGCGCTGGTATCGGCGGATGGCTTCACGACCTCGTAATATCCAATATGTCCTTCTTATTTCTGCAAACAGACGCTCGGAGCCAGGGTGGCGCAGTCGCTCATCATAATCCCTGATGATTAGTCTGGTAACCGGATTCTGAGGGTCAAGGACGATTGGATGTACAGCATCCACTTCCAACACATTACAGTGACGCAAATGACCTCCTACTCTAATCAGTCCTGTGGCAGAGTCGAGTTCAGGAGAGAGTGAAGCCAATCTACTCGTGCCTGCCACTGGTTTTCCTGACTTCAGGAGACTACACTCCATAGGGAAGGACTCGGCTTGGGCTTGACAGAGGATCTTATGTTGAACCTCTCTCTGGGTGTCAGCGCAGGAGGTGTAAGCCGCCCCATGCAGCTCCTGACCACAAGCGTCTACGTAGTCTGGCAGGGAGTCATATTGCTCGGGCTTTGGCAAGGGTGTTGTCACAGTCATGGACCCACAGAATGCAGACCATCTTAGCTCACTGCCTTGCTCTTCAAGAGATAAAGGGATTTGTTCAGGCCAGCTATCTGGTGACAGCTTAAGGAATGGTGGTCCCTGACTCCATCGGCTCTCTATCGAGAGGTCTTGAAGGAACTTGCCCCGAGTTATGTCATCTGCCGGGTTGTCGCCAGATTTTACATAGTGCCAGGAAGCAGATGCTGTCAGCTCTTGGATCTCCGCTACACGCGTCCCTACAAACACTTTGTAACGGCAGGAACTGGATTTCAACCATGTAAGCACTGTAGTGGAGTCTGACCAGAGTGTAACAGAGTTTATGGGGATTGTAAGTTCTGTAACTATGAGTTTGGAAAGTTGTGCACCACTAAGAGCTGCACATAGCTCCAGACGGGGTATGGACTGCTGCTTGCGAGGGGCAACTCGTGATCTGGCAGCAATAAAGGCAACTTCCACTTGACCCTCATCATCCTCCGACCGCAGATAAGCCACTGAACTGTATGCCGTTCTGTGGGTCATCCCAGTCCCGCTTTTTGTCCCACAAGCACTGCACCAATATCTTGGCTCGGGTAGTATAAGGGATGATATAACCAAGAGGGTCGTATTGGCTAGCCAGTACGCAGTAGATGTTGCGCATTGTCACAGTGGAGCTGCGCTTCCCTCGATGTTTATAGCGAAGAGTGTCCGACTGGCAGTGCCAGTGCAGTCCGAGTGTTGACTCACAGAAATTTTGCTGGCCTTGGAGGAGCCAGAGGTCACAGGTGTCTGATCTAGACTCAGGTGGGAGGTGAGCAATTGCGGACGGGCAATTACTGGCCCACTGCTGCAGTTCAAAGCCACCAGAAGCTAGGCGTGAACAGAGCCGATCAACCAAGTCTTTGGCTTCTTCCTCAGAGGTAAGGCTATGCAGACAATTGTCAACATAAAATGACCTTTCAACTACTTCTCTGATTTTGTCTCCAGGCAGGCTGTGATCTACGGCGTGCCTCTGCAGGGCGTAGGTGGCACAACAGGGGCTGCATGTCGTACCGAAGGGAAGCACTTGCCATTGATACACGTCGGGAAGCTGCTCTGGCGTCAAATCCCTCCACAGAAATCGAAGTAAGGGCATGTCGTCAGGGAGCAGCCTCACCTGGTGAAACATGCCTTTGATGTCACTGCTTACGGCTATGGAGTGCTCACGGAAGCGGAGTAACACGGCCAGCAGTGATGCGCTTAAGGTGGGACCTGGCAGGAGGAACTGGTTTAGGTTGTGACCTTCGTATTCAAAGGAACAGTTATACACAACCCGGTTTTTACCATTATGCTGCACCATGTGGTGGGGAATGTACCACGACTCCTTGGAATCTTCAACCTCACTTGGCTCCAGCTTTACTGCATAGCCAGCCTCCTTCAGTTTGGTGATTTCAGCCTGGTAGGTTGAAGCCTGATCTGGGTTCTTCAGCAGCTTCCTTTCGACACTCCTTAGCTGAGGTAGTACAGCCTCTTTGGGCATGGTTAAGCATGGCATGTTCTTTACCCGAAGGAGTGGTGTGGCATAACGCAAAATGCAGTCTACTTCTACCCTTGTAGTTTTCTTCTGTAACAGTTGGATGGCTTCCTGATCCAGCTTAGATCGTGTCACAGCCTTTTCACTGTGGTAGGGGACTACATCCATCTGCCACAGTCTCTCAACATTAGCGAACAGGTCAGAGTTGGGGAGTACAGATGTAAAAAGGCACTGGTGAGCGTTCAGTCCATGTTTAATCTCATGCGTTGGGCCTTGAAGCGTCCATCCCAAGCGGGTCTTTACTGCTGCTGGTCCACCTGGTGGGCCTAGCAGGACAGGTTCAGTGGGTGTGATGAGATGTGGGCAGTCTGAACCAATCAACAACACAGGCTGTACTCTATCCATCTGTTGCAGTGGAAGACCTGCTAGGTGTCGATACTTCTTTTGTAGAGAAGTCACCGGGTAGGTATGTTCTGCAAGGCCAAGTCTCTCGGCTGTGAACGCACCTCTGATGAGGAATTTCTTGTGAGGGTTGGCCACCGGAGACACTGTAAAGGAAACAGCCGCCCCATGGAGTACCTGCTGATCTTGCTTCACCGTTCGTAGGATCAGGTCTTCTGGCTTTCCTTTGAGGTTCAGCTGCTGAGCTGCAGCATGCAGGAGAATAGTCCTTTCGGACCCGTCATCCAGCACTGCGTATGTCTCCATGGAGGCATCCCCATTTGTTAGGATCACCTTACTCACTTTGAGGAGTACTCTGCGGCTGCTGAGAGACCGGTCCATGTACAAGATATCCTTTGTGGTACTCACAAGGCAAGAGTTTTCTCTAGTTTCAGTCTCCCCACTAGTACTCACAACTCTCTCATTTAGGTCGTGCAATACAAGGAGGTGTTTCCTGTTGCAGGTCTTGCACAGGGCCTTCAGAGTGCATCTAGATGCATAATGATTGCGGCCACACCGCCAACAACGATTATTCTTTTGAATCCAGGTCTCTTTCTGGTCTCTAGTCAGCTCTCTAAAGTTGAGGCATCCATTAAGGAAATGACTAGCATTGTCACAATAGGGGCAGTAGGCTTGTACCTTCCCTCTGGACCTGTTGGAACTAGGCCTGGGCTTTGAAGCAGACACTCTGGTTTCGCTATCGATGAAAGGCTTCTCTGTACCCATCAGGATGCTTGTAGACTTTGCTGTGGACTTGTCATAACGACCATCTCTCCTCTTTGTGGATGAGTCTGGAGTGTAGGTAACTGTCTTGACAGTATCATCCTGAACTTGGAGCTCGTACTCCAACCAATCAGCAAAGTCGAGTAGGAACTGTTACTCTTAATGGGTGGACAAACCTCTTGAAACTGGTCCTAAGCTCGTGAGGAAGTTTGCCTTGTAGCCTGGACACGTGTGAACCACATTCCAATTCAGCTGCCCCTTCTGACCCCAGCTGCTCTAGCATGCTTACTAATGAACGCACACGGAGGGCAAATAACTTGAATGCCTTAACATCTCCTGACTTGATGTTGGGACCTTCCAGAACTTCGGAAATGTTCCGCAGAACGAGCGTGTGTGGTTGACCATACATTGTTACTAGAGCTCGCATGGTGTCAGTGTAGGGTCTCACAGAATTACAGTAAGAATCAGCTACCAACAGTGCTTCTTCTACCTTTAGGTGATCAGTCAGGATCTGATATTTAAAGCGTTCAGTTGCATCTGCTGGTAGAAGGTTCTCGAGTGCCATCCGCAGCCTTGAAAACTGTCTTGCATCTGCTGACGTTAAGACGGGTATGGTAGGTACAGGTCCTCTGTAAATCCTTTCTTGCATGTGTACCATCTCAGCTCTAGGTGAAGTCACAGATCGCTGTGGCAGATGGAACTCCCTTTCATCTGGATAATGCCCATGTCTGAATGGCGGGTTATCTTCATAATAATGGACAGCTTCAGCAGCCCTCCGTGGGGTAGCACAATGGCTCTCGCCATCATCTTTCTGCTCTAACCTGGGTAAAAGTGTGAAGTCCCTCATCTGCCTTGTCAGCTGCTCACCCTGGGTAACAGATGGATACTGACTACGTGTGGGTTGGGGCACCTTAGAACGAGGGGCTGGTACTGGAGTCACTGAGCGATGAGGAGTCTCGATGCCAGTGCTTATCTGCTGGATTTCTTGCTTTAATGTATCGTTTTCTGCCTTGAGTCCTCGTAGTGCAGACAGGATTTCGGGTAGGATGTGGCTGCGAAGCTCATCACTATCTCTCTTCATCTCTGTCCACATAGACTTAATGTCAGATAGCTGTTTGGCTTGAAGGTGAAGCTCACTTTCCGCTGAATCTGACTCTCGCCATTCATCTTGAAGCAAGAGATCACCAGTGTATGACTGCTGGCTTTTTGGAGATGATGATCTTGATACATACTCTGGCGTGAGTGGAGCGTCTTCTATTCTAACTTCATCCAGACATGCAGTCGGCAATGCTTTCTTCACATAGCCTGATCCAGGGATTTGATAATCTGCCAGATGTGCAGGCGGCCTTATTTGTCGTCTAGGGCGGACAACAGGAGGATCTGACTTGGAATTGGACGTCATCTCTACTGTGATTCACAGATCCGGCTCGAAGGACCACTTGAAAGGTAGGGGGTTTGGAATTGCGGTATTTGTATTGGTGTGAAACACAGCAGGCAGTCGGTAAGGACCTAATATGATGACTCTGAATTGAAGACGCAACAAGCAATGTCTAGTGTCCCTTTAGTTTACTGAAGAACATGTGTGGTTCTGTAAGAATTTGAACAGAGGAAATAAAATGACTGATATATACATACAGGTATTGCACAAATATGAACATCCAATGTAGGTAATTAAACTAATCAAATTAACGGTAATGACAGTAATTGTGCATTCTGAACAGTGCTGGGTAATTCTTTAAATGTCCGCAAGAGGGCGCTATTACCACGTTAATGCCGCTGAACCATGCATTAGTGACCATAAGCATGTGATGAACGGCTTCTCAGCGCATAATAATTATCTCCAAATAGCGCATACAAGATAGCGCATACAACCCGCATTAACATGACAATCAATATAATGTCACGTATTTATGGCAAAACAGGAATACTCAGATATACACTGAGTAGGAAGATTAATACAGTCAAGAGGTTGCTAATCAACTGCATGGATGAACTAGGGAACAAACAAACAATTCCTCAAATAAACAGAAAATATATTCAATACTCACTTCTTTCACATGCACGCACACATTGACTCAACATAAACTTGAACTAAAGGGAAGTCCACCTCGAGGGATAAGATAGATCAATATCTGGCTTAGTTCGTAGCTGGCGAACTTTCTACTCTTACTCGTGTGATGCAATCGCCTCCCTTCTTCTTCTTCTTCTTCCGCTCATGATGAGGATGCGGTGGTAACATCGAGCGCACTGATTGGTTGGTCGGATTATCCGGGACATTCAAGATTTTCCAAGCCTTTTGTACAAATATATTAAAAAAAAAGAGGATAAGAGGTATAGACAATCAGTCTATACCTCAGACAATAGGATCAGTTTTGTATGAAAAGACTGTCTTAAATGTTTAGCTATGTCACTACTGATTTTTTAACTAATCAATCATGTTAACAACTTTACAGCACTTATTGTAAATTTCAGTGACGTAGTATAGGGTTGCTTTGAAAACATTTAAATGGTTATAGATATAAAGACAGAATATAAGATAGAAACTCACCTGTTCCCCACTCATGTTGGTATTCCCAGAAAATGTAAAAAGGGTGTTTCGGGTCTCGGGAGGCTAGCATAAATTGACTGACAGCTGTTTTTTGATAAGGGAGTTACTCAAATGCATTTGTGAGAAAATCTATCTGCACGCATTTGTGAGAAAATCAAGCCAAATTTCCTCATAAAAAGGCTCACAGTTGTAACACACTGCAAATATATTTGTCCATACCTCTGCATTTTCTCTTAAATAGAGTTGTGTATTTGCAAATCACTTTGTGTTTGTTTGAAAGTCGAGTTTTTCTTTGCAAAGCAGATTGTGTTTGGTTGCAAAACACTGGATTTGTTTGATAAATATTGGCACAAAATTCACTCTATAAGTTTGGCATTCTTCCAGCTGACTGCAAGTGTTTTATTACCTGAAAGTAAAGAGTAAATGCTGCAAAAGAGCTGATTGGCTGAGACTGGCGATTTAGTGATTCTAACATACTGACAATGGCAATTCTTGGGGCAACATAAATCACAACATGAATTTTGCCTGTTGTGTCAAAGTGTCAACTTTGAACACTTTGAATATGTTTCCTTTTTAACACAGGGTCCCATGCAATGCAGAAACATTGAAATAATTAAAATAATAATCTAATTACAAAAGAAAAGTTTGTTGCCCTTACTTACCTGTATGAAAGTGATCTCGTATCAGGAACTAGGCGATCTGTGCCTTGCTGGAGATGTCATATATATATATATATATATATATATATATAAACTCTCTGTATTTGCTCTGGTGAAGTCTTTTGTTCTTTTGTTTTGTTTTTGAAGCCTACCAATTGTATATTTCACTTGCATGCAGAGGTCCTCTGACTGCATGATGTGGGTTCACAGCAATAGCCTTTTACCTGCTTACCTGAGGTAGAAAAAAATGAAGGAATAGCTCAAAACTGCACTGTTAGCAATTGATGTAATTTTTACAATAAATTTTACAAGTTGTAAAAATGTTTTTGCTGTAAATGCAATTGCATGATAGGAAATTTATGGACAGTCCTGTAATATTATTGTAACTAGACTGTAGAAGCATTATTTTACAGCCACTGCACAGCATTGTGGGATCGCTGCTGTTTGAATTTTGAAATTACGCGGCCAACGTAATTATAACGTTATTATGACTTATGTTTTGCTGTTTTTTTATTGAAGTCATTGTGGTTTGCACACTATTGGCCTTTGGCGAAGCAGGGTGGAAGAGCAGAGCAGGTGTTATGTAAGCTGTCTGTATCTAAAATAAATGTTACATGGCTATATGTGTAAAAGAAGAAAGGAATGACTTCAATTCAATATAAACCTATTGCATTCATTAAAACCATACCATAAGTTTGTCTCCAACCCGATAAAATTGTCAACACCGACACTCATGCATGTTTGTGTGTTTATGTAGTGCAGCTTTCTAGTGCTCTTTTAATAATCATATTGTTAATGCATTTCAGGAGAGACACTAAGTGCAGACAAGTGGATGATGTCCATTGAAGGAACGATTGTGATGGGGCCCCACAACAATCTTTTGAATGGAGTGGCAGCGTCCTTCGCTTCTTACTATGTGTTCAACTTGCAGTATCCTAGAAGCCTCCAGCACTCTTAAATTTCTCCAAAGGTATGTTTAAACTGTTTACACACTAATAAAGAAAGTAGATCCATCATTCTCATCTGGAACGTCCAATGAATCACTTTTTTATTGTATTGTTAGGCTCTATGAAATATACATTGATGTCAAATGACAGGCTTCCATCCAATTAATTTAACTTAAAACACCTGATAGAATTGCAACAAATGTGAATTCATGTGCATATATCTATTCCCATCAACAAAATGTCAAGTCAATCCAAATAAAAGTTTTTATTTACATCAGAATATTTTATGTGAACTTTAGCCTTTCCAGTCAGGATTTCTTTTTTATCAAATGGTTCAAATGTGCATTACAAAGCTGGATCTTGCCGTCCAGTCAGTATCTGGTGTGACCACCATTTCCCCCGCACAGTGCAGCACATCTCCTTCACATAGAGTTGATCAGGTTACGATTTGCCCACTCAAGGCAGTTACGACGACAAACTGCAGTCAGGTTGAGACTCTGATGAGGATAACAAGCATGCAGATGAGCTTCCCCGAGACAGTTTCTGACAGTTTATGCAGAAATTATTTAGTTATGCAAACCGATTGTTGCAGCAGCTGTCCGGGTGGTTGGTCTCACATGATCTTGGAGGTCCAAGATGCTTGAAGATGCGGAATGTGGAGGTCCTGGGCTGTTGTGGTTACATGTGGTCTGCAGTTGTAAGGTTGTACTGCCAAATTCTCTGAAACGCCTCTGGAGACGGCTTATGGTAGAGAAATGAACAATATGTGGTCATTGAAAATTTGTTCTGATAAATGTTCTTCACAGAAAATGAGCCAAGGCCAATGTGTATGAGCTTGAAAAAATAATTAATAGTATCATTTTTCGATTGACAAAAAGTGAAAAGGGGCCCACAACCTGAACACCATTGTCACCTTTTGTGTCGTTGCTCACAACGCTTCAGTGAAAGAATATTGAAATAACAAATATGGAAAACAACAAAAAGCATGACTTACATCACATCCAGCTAGCAAACTCCAAATAAAAGATTTTTAGGTTTTTCAAATAAAAGATAAAATTAAATTTACTATTTATCTCTGAAGAGATATTGTTGAGAACAGTCCAATCACAAGGCCAAAATATATTAAAACTAAATGCTAAAATCAAAAGAGGGAGGGTCTGGGGCACTGTGCTCAGCACCCCAAGGACAACAGGCCAATTACAGCTTAGCCTCAAGTCACGTGCATTTCAAAAATGTCCAGAATAGACACCCATTTGTCCGGCGCCCTGCTCACACAAACAAAAGAAATACAATTTTGATTTTTGATAGGTGCAAACATGACTACTAATCGAATGGTATGACTAAATAATGTAATTTCGAGATTATTTTGCAATATATATTAAACTTATTTTTAACATGTTGAAGTAGGCTTCTTCCCTGGCAACTTGATGGGGCAGTGCCCCAGTGCCCCCTATTGACCAGCCACTACTGGTAAGTATGCATTGTGCAATTTTCACCTACACTTTTATGGTTACTGAAGATTCAAACTAATTTGCTCGCCGACTGCTTTTTGCCTACTGCATAGTAGGGAAGTATGCCATTTTGGATGCAGCCAAAGACTACAAAAGTTTGGGATCAGTAAGTTTTTTTTTATGTTTTTTTGTCTTATGTTCATCAAGGCTGTTCATTTGATCAAAAATACAGAAAAAAGGTATATTGTGAAATATTATTACAATGTAAAACAATGTTTTTCTAAATTAATATACATTAAAATGTAATTAATATCTGTAATTAAAGTTGAATTTCTAGAATCATTACTCCAGTCTTCAGTGTCACATGACCCTTCAAAAATCATTCTAATATGCTGATTTATTATCAGTTCTGGAAACAATTGTGCTGGATACCTTTTGGAAACTTTTTTCAGGATTCTTTGATCAAAAAAAGGTTAAAAAGAACAGCATTTATTTAATATATATATATAACCATATATACTACTTCAAAAGTTTGGTGTCAGTCAATTTGTATTCTTTCTTTTCTTCAAAATTAATACTTTTATTCACCAAGGATGTGTTATATTTAAAAAAAGTGATAGAAAGTGATCATAGAATTACATTGTTAGAAAAGATTCTAACAAATCTGAAGACTATTTAACATTTCTATTCAGTAAAACCTTTCAAATGTAAATTATATCAAAATTTTAATAAAATATACAAAATAAGAAAGAATCTTTATATAGGCCCATAAGCAGAATTATACCCTTTGGTGAATGACATAAACTGTAGTGACAGATATGTTCTTTGTCACATAAAAAAATGTACAAGACAAATATTGTTAAAATCTGGATGAAAATATTTCTAACATCCTATTTAGCTGAAAAATATTTTTGTACCCGTCTGGTTTTCTGAGAAGAAAATCATTTCCCCCTTTTCCTCCTGCCATTTTGAATATAGTATGTATATGTATATATCTAAAAAAAAAAAAAAAAAAGACAGTTAACAGGCAACAGTTAAATGGAATCATAGACAACAGTTTGGGGGTTTGCCAGTTGGTGGTTGGGACATGATGCTACATCTTAAATTGTTCAAAATGGCCACTGTATTGACCACGATGCATCAGAGGGTTAATATCCCATGTTTAGAGAGCGACTCCCCAATGCGCACAAATTAGTCTATATAACATATCTAGGCTGTTATTAGTACGTAGGCTTAGGCTATAATAGGTTGTGTAGTTGTCTATAGCTCTGTATCATGCTTGAAAAATTATGTCTCTATTTTGTATATATACAGCTCTATATTTCTTCTCAACCTGGCGAAACATACAAATTTGAAAAACTAACGGAATGCACTGATATAAAAAAACTGGATTACAAGCAATTTCTTACTGCTAAACTCAGAGGTGTTAATTATTGGGCCTAAAACCTCTGCAAGTAATAATAAAACACAGTCTAATACTTGATGGCTGCTCTGTAAATTTGTCATCATCAGTTAGGAACCTAGGTGTTGTCAGGTGTCGTGTTGGAAGGACAAACGAGGAGAACAAGGTCGAGATCAGGAACGAAACAAGTCTTTTAATAATTAAATCCACAATTAAATCCAACAGGAGACGGGCAAGGAGACGGGCAAGGAGACGGGCAAGGAGACGGGCAACCAACGACAAGACCAGACAAAACACACTGAACAGAATGGAACTTAAATAGGGTGGTTAACAAGACAGACAGATGAAGGCACTTAACTGATAATGAGATAATGAGGGGTGGAGACAGGAACATGACCAAATAAGGACAGGACAGGACTTTTTCACCGAGAAGGTAACAAGCACAGCGCGGTAAGCGTAAGTGTCTGCGTAATACTTTATTTCATTTAGAGTTGTGTACTTTGCAAGTTGCTGCTAGAACTTTTCTTTTTCGTTTCGTACATTTTAGTAACTATTGTCGTGGTGTAATTTGAAATTGTAGTTTTGATAGCACTTATTAAAATTAGACTAGTAAGCCGTCGGCGAAACCAAGCTGTTGTTATTGTTATTGCTGCCTTCCTGCAAGCACTTAAGTGTCTCGGTTTAGTTTCTATTTGAGCCATTTGCCTTGCTTTCGGGTGAATTAAGCAGTAGGCGTGACGGCTTTTCCCCCCTAATTATCGTTCGCTTGAGTATTTATTTGACATCTGAAAGCTGACGCGGAAGCGTCCAGCCCTCGCGTTCAGCCTCCTCGCGTGCAGACCGACGAAAGTAAAGACCTGCGACTTTTCCTGCGCGACTTCACCGAGCAACGAAACCGACAACGCACACAAGTACTTCTTTCATTTTCTCTCTCCTCTCTTTTGCCTGCCAATTCTATCATGTGTTTTCAATATATTCCGGTTGTCACTCAACCACGCACTAACTCCTCACGCAAACGGCATCGCAATCTTGCTAACCTACGTCCTATTGCTACATCCTCTACTCCACCTCTTGCTTTTTCTGTTGGCCTCTGGAACTGTCAGTCCGCAGTTAACAAAGCAGACTTCATTTCTGCTTATTCCATACAATCTGATCTTAGCATCTTGGGCTTGACTGAGACCTGGATTCGTCCAGAAGACTCAGCAACCCCCGCTGCTCTCTCTAAGAATTTTACTTTTTCTCACACTCCGCGTCAGACTGGGCGCGGTGGGGGAACTGGTCTGCTCATTTCTGACAAGTGGAAATACACAACACATTCACCCATATGCAATCATAGCTCTTTTGAATGTCATGCAATAACAGTCACAGCTCCTGTAAAACTCCAGGTTGTGGTCATTTACCGCCCTCCAGGCCAAATTCTTAACACCTTTCTAGAAGAATTGGATGGACTGCTATCCTCTTTTCCAGAAGATGGCAGTCCACTTTTGGTCTTTGGTGATTTTAACATTCATCTTAACAAGACATATGCTACAGATTTCCATTCACTTCTTGCCTCATTTGATCTCAAACGCCTTACCACTACGAGCACTCACAAATCTGGCAACCAACTTGACTTAATTTACACTCGCAATTGTATCGCTGACAACATCCTGGTCAAACCCCTACACGTCTCTGACCATTTCCTTATTACATTTAATATTCATCTTTCAACCTATGCATCACCAACCCCTCTACCGGTTACTTTCAGACGAAACCTACGCTCCCTCTCACCCTCACACTTTTCCTCTGTACTTTCCTCCTCTCTTCCCTCACCTACCCATTTCTCATCTCTGGATGTGGATGCAGCCACAGACACCTTATGCAACACCTTAAAGTCTTGTCTCGACGATATCTGTCCTCTTTCCACCAGGCCAGCACGGGCTACCCCCTCTAACCCCTGGCTGACTGATGTTCTTCGTGAACATCGGTCCAAACTCAGGCGAGCAGAAAGAAAATGGCGCAAATCTAAACACCTGTCTGACCTGAGCATGTACCAATCGTTGCTTTCTGCTTTTTCTACTCAACTCCACACTGCCAAATCCTCATATTATCATAACAAGATCAATAGTGCTTCTGACATGCGCAATCTCTTCAAAACATTTAACTCTCTCCTCTGTCCCCCTCCACCACCACCCACCACTACACTAACAGCTAATGATTTCGCACAATTCTTCACAGACAAAACTCGAACAATCAGCAAACAATTCTTAGCCCCTCATATACATGACTTACAACCCACCACACCCACTTCGAACACTCTCACTTTCTCCTTCTGTCCCCTCACTGAGACAGAAGTATCAAAACTTCTCCTCTCCAGCCACCCTACAACATGCCCACTTGATCCCATCCCCTCACACATTCTTCAAGCAATCTCTCCTACTGTCTTACCAGCACTCACACACATCATAAATACATCACTCCTCACAGGCACTTTTCCAACTTCTTTTAAGCAGGCTCGGGTAACCCCACTGCTTAAGAAACCAACACTGAACACCTCACTTCTTGACAGCTACAGACCGGTCTCTCTGCTTCCATTCATTGCAAAAACCCTCGAACGAGTTGTTTTCAACCAGGTATCATTGTTCTTTTCACAGAACAACTTACTGGATCCTAACCAGTCAGGTTTCAAGAGGGGCCACTCAACTGAGACTGCGCTACTGTCAGTTACTGAAGCCTTGCGGACAGCAAAAGCTGATTCTAAATCATCAGTTCTAATTCTGCTTGATTTATCCGCTGCTTTTGACACCGTCAACCATCAGATCCTCCTGTCCACCCTCTCATCGCTGGGCATCACAGGAACTCCGCTTCGCTGGTTTGAATCCTATCTCACCGGTAGGTCATTCACGGTAACCTGGGGAGGAGAGGTATCCAAAACACATCAACTGATCACTGGGGTTCCTCAGGGATCAGTTCTTGGTCCTCTCCTCTTCTCCATATACACAACATCACTGGGTCCCATCATAGAGTCACATGGCTTCTCCTACCATTGCTATGCTGACGACACACAACTCCATCTTTCATTTCAACCAGATGATCCAACAGTACCTGCACGGATCTCAGGCTGCTTGGCGGACATCTCAACGTGGATGAAAGAACATCACCTCCAGCTTAACTTGGCAAAAACTGAGCTTCTTGTTTTTCCTTGCACTCCAAACTTACAGCATGGGTTCACCATCCAGCTGGGCTCTTCCACAATCACTTCTTCAAACTCAATCAGGAATCTGGGTGTCATCTTTGATGACCAGCTGTCTTTCAAAGATCATATTGCAAAGACTACTCGATCTTGCAGGTTTGCTTTGCACAACATCAGAAAGATCAGGCCCTTTCTAACAGTGCAGGCTACACAACTTCTTGTCCAGGCCCTTGTCATCTCCAGACTGGACTACTGCAATGCTCTTTTGACTGGTCTTCCATCATGCACAATCAAACCTCTACAAATGATTCAGAATGCAGCAGCACGGCTGGTCTTCAACGAGCCCAAAAGAGCCCATGTTACACCTCTCTTTATCTCCTTGCACTGGCTCCCAATTGCAGCTCGTATCAAGTTCAAGACTCTGATGCTTGCATATAGGACAACCACAGCTACTGCACCTGCTTATCTGCACTCGCTATTGCAAATCTACACCCCCTCCAGAACTCTGAGATCTGCTAGTGAGCGACGCCTTGTGGTACCATCACAGAGAGGTGCTAAATCACTATCCAGAACATTCTCTTTTACTGTTCCTGGCTGGTGGAACGATCTTCCTACCCCTATCCGGAATGCTGATTCCCTGACAAGCTTCAAGCGACAGCTTAAAACTCATCTCTTTCAACTCTATTTGCTGTTACCATAAAAAAAAAAAAAAAAAATTAATTAATCTCTTTATTCCTTCCCTTTCTAGCTTGTACTTGTCTGAAGCACCACTTGAAATCTGGTATTATAGCACTGCCTGTGTCTGTTTGTCTCCTTAAGAAGAATCGCTCTATGTTCTCCCAACTGTATGTCGCTTTGGACAAAAGCGTCTGCCAAATGCCTAAATGTAAATGTAAATGTAACCAAATACAGACTGGACTAAACCAAAATACAGACAGGACTAAACCAAATAAAACCCAACAAAAGAGTCCCAAAACCTGACAGGTGTGCTATTTGATAGCAATCTTTCCTTCGAAAACCACATTTCTAGCATTTGCAAAAGAGCATTTTTCCATCTTAAAAACACATTGAAATTACGACCTGAAGTCAAATGCAGAAATGTTAATTCATGCATTCATGACCTCCAGGATAGATAATTGTAATGCTTTATTGGGTGGTTGTTCGGCACGCTTAATAAACAAACTCCAGCTGCTCCAAAATGCAGCAGCTAGAGTTCTTATTAGAACCAGAAAGTATGACCATATTAGCCCGGTTCTGTCAACACTGCACTGGCTCCCTATTAAACATCGTATTAATTTTAAAATTTACTTATAAAACCATCAATGGTTTAGCTCCTCAGTACGTGAGCGAGCTCTTATCGCATTATAGTCCCTCACATCCGCTGCGTTCTCAAAACTCTTGCAATCTGATAATACCCAGAATATCAAAATCAACTCCGGACAGCAGATCTTTTTCTTATTTCAAACTCTGCAACAATCTACCTAACACTGTTAGGGAGGCAGACACACTCTTTCAGTTTAAATCTAGACTAAAGACCCATCTCTTTAACACATTTAAACATTTATAAAATTCAAATCTGTTAAAGGATTGTTAGGCTGCATTAATTAGGTCAACTGGAACTGGGAACACTTCCAATAACACCTGATGTACTCGTTGCATCATAAGAAGTATGGCATCTATGCTGTCTCCTGTTTATTCCAAGGTCTTAATTGCCACTCAGATACAGTCCATATCCAGATGGTGGGTCACCACCTACAGACAACCTCTACAGGTATAAGTTGCTTGTTTGTTGGTCAGAGGAGAACTGACCCCCCGCCTGAGCCTTGTTTCCCCCAAGGTTTTTTTCTCCATTTCTATTCTAGGAGTTTTGGTTCCTTGCCACTGTAGCCTGTGGCTTGCTCAGTTGGGGACACTTTTAACTGAAAATTTAACTGAGCTGGCTGATAACATCACTAAATTCAATGATTAATTCCCTTTAACTGAAAATTTGTTTGCTGTTTCTTTTTGCATTATTGACACATTACCTTCCTATTTGATACTGTAGTTGCTTTGACACAATCTGTATTGTAAAAAGTGCTATATAAATAAAGGTGACTTGACTTGACTTGACTTGTACTTTGAATATTGAGAGAGTAGCCTACAAGATGCGTTCAAACAATTAAAAATGCACCTGCAGACCATCGGTCATCTGTTTGGTCATTGAGAATATTTTAAAAATGTGTAAAAATCTCAACCTCCTCTTGTTTTTGTGAACTCGTGCCTTATTTTGTCTCTTGAATTAAATGTCAGCATTAATGATAATGAAACAACAAAAGACTAGGAGAAAGTCACTCCCTGTGCTTGACAGAAGCTTTTATAAGAATGTATGTAGTAAAAATTGTGCCCTATACCATCACATTCACATCTGCAACTAATAAATTACTACTAGAGCACGAAAGAGTTTACAAGAGCACATAATTCTTAATTTGACCTAGACACTTGATTCCGCTCTCAAAATGCACCAGATTTTTGCATTTACATTTGAAATGAACTACATTTTCTTATGGGGGGCATACCCACAACCCCCCCTTGAGGAACCAATGTGCACCCTCTACAGACTCAGAAAATCCTGTGGGGACACTTGGAATGTAGAGGAAACACTATAGGATTGGCCGTCTCAGTGTATGTGTATGCCAGTTCACCTTACTATTTGTATGTGGACCAAATATGGCACTAAATACATTTCTCCAGTAAAGCATAATGATTAAGGGTGGGGCCTCACACAAAGAGCAGCCTAGGGGCCCCTGACCACCTTAATCCACCCCTGGGTGTATATATGTATGTATGTGTGTATGTATGTAAATACAGGAAATGGGATTCAAATTGAAAAACGTTTTCCCCAATTTGGTGTCTCCCCCCACTTCTCAAACCAAAGTTACACCCTTGACCATGTTAGTCAACATTTCTGTGAATTTTTGTTTCAGAAAATAATGTTATCGGTTGATGCTGCAAGGCTATGACATGACCAGTAAACGTCATCATTATTTGTGAACAACCACAAAATGTGCCTAATAGACAAAGGTTTTTCAGTAAAAGTTTTTTTGTTTGGCAGCAAAGTTTCCAAATTACTGTAAATAACAGCTTGGCCATAACCGTACAGGCAAAGGTTTTAGAGATGGTCTCCTTGGCCATGACAGGGCAAGCTGAGAGTTCAGGGAAGGCCTCTTTGGCACTGAAAGGATAGGCAGGAAGTTCATGGGCTGGCACCAACACAGGATTGAGCACTGGGCCTTGAGTGGACTCATGGACTAGAATGGGCTCTGCCTCTGAAGGAGCTGGGAAGCAGTGTGTTGCCCACACTCACACACAAGATGGCAACTGCCATCACAGGTAGTGCAGCTGACTGAGGGAGGACTGCTGGTCTTAGAAATACTGAGGTTACAGGGCTTGAAAATGTTGGGGCAACAAGGGATGCCAGTTGCTCACACTGACATCAGTGGTGGGTCTACTATACTGGACAACAGTTTCAAATGCCTAGCACTTGTACAGTCATGGCCAAAAGTTTTGGCAGTAACATAAATTTTGTGTTTTGCAAATTTTACTGCTTTAGCATTTGTAGATTATTTTCCACATGTTTCTATGGTATACTGAAAAACAATAATAAGCATATTATAAGTTTTAAAGGATTTTATTGGCAATATTTACAGTGTTGACTCTTGTTCTTCATAACCTTTGTAATTCACTCTGGCATGCTGGATATTAGCTTCTGGGTCAAATCCTGACTGATGGCGATCCATTCTTGCCATATTAGTTCTCGGAGTTGACCACAATTTGTGGGTTTCTGCTTGTCCACTCACCTTTTGAGACTGACGAACACAGGTTCTCAATGGGGTTGAGATCTGGGGAGCTGTCTGGCCAAGGATCCAAAATTTCAATATCATGATCTTCGAGCCACTTCTTTATCACTCTTTCTTTGTGACATGGTGCTCCATCATGCTAAAAAATGCACGGATCATTACCAAATTGCTCATGGATCATTGGAGGAAGTTGCATATGCAGGACGTTTTGATACCATTCTTTATTCATGGCAGGGTTTTTTGGCAGAATTATGAGAGAGCCCACTCCCTTGGTTGAAAAGCAACCCCACACATGGATGGTCTCAGGATGTTTCACTGTTGACATTCACCTTTTCTTTGCCAGACAATCGATTTTCCAGATGTCCCAAACAGTCGGAAGAGACCTTTATCGGAGAAAATAACTTTGCACCAGTCTTCTGCTGTCCAAGCCTTGTACTTCCTGCAGAATTTTAGTCTGTCTTTGAAGTTTTTCTTGGAGAGAAGTGGCTTCTTTGCTGCCATTCTTGACACCAGTCCATTGTCCAAAAGTCTTCTCCTCACTGTGCGTGCAGATGCTCTCAAACCCACCTGTTGCCATTCTTGAGCAAGCTCTGCACTGGTTGTGGCACGATTCCGTAAATGACTCATCAGGAGGAGATGGTCCTGGTGCTTGCTGGACACTCTGGGACGTTCTGAAGACATCTTCACTGCGGTTGAACCTTTCCTTAAAGTTTTTGAAGATCTGGTAAATGGTTCTTTCAGGTGCAATATTCTTTGTAGCAATTTCCTTGCATGTGAGGCCATTTTGATGCAAAGCAATGATGGCTGCTCGCGTTTCTTTGGAGGTAACCATTGCTAACAAGAACACAATGATTGGAAGCTCTTCTTCCCTTCTTTTATAGCAATCAGTCTGCTGTTACAATCTAATTGGCATGACAATGATTTCATCTGACTAGTGCTCATCCACACTTTCACATGTGATGCTGATATTAGTCAATTGGTGTTAGCAGATCATTTTGTCTCCAGGATCATTAGAAAATCACAGGTGGGTGAGTTTGATCAAAGTTGAAGCTAAACTCTGCAGGAAAGTGGATCTCACGAGGTGAGGTGCAACATGAGCCTGTTAATAAGAATTTTGTGGGCAGTTTTCTTCTATGGGTGCTAGGGTGTTTTAGGTTTCATTAAGTAAAGCCAGAGGGAGTTAGCAATAACAAGCAGCTGTGTCCTGGTTGCACCACGGACCCAGAAGACTTTATGTTGACGATTAGAAAATCAATGGGACACATACCCAGAACGCAAGAGATACTGTGGCCGGAAATGCAGAAGTTGCTTATGTCGAAGGCGTGGTGCCTTTCTGAGAATGGTTGTACAAATTCATTACTTTTAATTAATTCTCAGTTCAACTTCTGAACTTTAGCAGCAGTGGAAACCCCATCTTCTCAGTGGTTCAACAAGATGTAATACAGGCATTTGACCTGGAGACTGTGGAATTAATTCCTGTGTGGTGCAACTTTATAAAAATGTGTGTATGAGACAGCGCTATGTCATGAGCGAGATGACGTACGCAACCAGGAAGCATAAGAGGGCACCGGCAAAACGCTCATTTAGGTTTGTGTTCTTCAGCGAGTGTGTGTGTGTTTGCAACAATATTTAGAGAACTCTGTTATTTAGAACACAAATATGTCTAAAGCTAAACAGAAGTCTCGTGGGGCGAGTGAACGGCGCTTTAGACGGTGTCCTCCCCCCTGCCCACGTTATTTGGCAGCAGGGGATACACACGATCTTTGCATCGTTTTTTTGGGAGCGGAGCACGCTAAGTCAGCCCTTGAGGGGGCTGACTGCCATGATTGTGGGCTTCTTCCCATTCGTGTGCTCCGCTCCCGCCTGGCTTTATTTGATGAGTACAGCCAGGTCCGCGATCCCGCCGGCAGCGGTCCCGCTGTGGCTGAGGCCCAGCGTAGACTACTGTCGTGGGGGTCGCAGATGGATCTAACGGAGGGTTCTGAGATGAGCTCTGCTCTTTCTCAGTCCTCTACCGCTAGATCCACAACTCTCTCTCAGGGTTCGGAAGCACGCGGTGCAGTTTCTTCCCCCCGAAAGAGGGCTCGACGCGTCATCTGTCTTGCTCTGAGGAGGTTGACATGATGAGCGTTGACGCTGAGGAGACTGTGGACTCGCCCCCACAGTCCCTCGCTTATGAGGAGCTCGTGGAGGTTGTGACTCAGGCAGTGGCCAGACTAAAGCTTGACTGGCCAGATGAAAAGCAGAAAACGCATCCTAAAAGCAAGCTGGATGAGCACTTTCTGCGTTCCCGATCCCAGCCTTCACGACAGGGTCTTCCGTTTTTCCCCGATCTCCACACCGGGGAGCGGTGGAAGCTGTGGGCATGGCCTCTGAGGGGGCGCAGCTCATAGCTTCTGGTCTCTCAACCGAGGTTGTTGAGACCGTTCTCCAATCCAGAGCTCCCTCCACGAGGAAGCCGTACGCCTTGAAGTGGAAACTTTTCACTTCTTGGTGCAGACAGCGACTGCAGGACCCAGTCAACTGCCCAATTGGTACAGTTCTGGAGATTTTTTCTGGAGTTTCTGGAGTTTTCCTGTACCCTAAACCTGGGTATGTCCCTAAGGTGCCCACCTCCATGCCAGGCCCTGTTGTGCTCCAGGCCTTCTGTCCTCCCCCCTTCCCAGAAAGCGGACCAGGAGAGACTGAATCTGTTGAGTCCTCCAAGCAGACAGTAAGTAGGTGGGTGGTCGAGGCCATCTCACTTGCCTATCAGTCCATGGGTCGGCCCTCACCCCTCGGGCTCAGGGCTCATTCGACCCGGAGTATGGCGGCCTACAAAGGCTTTTTCCTTGGGGTTCTCACTCCAGGACATTTGTGCTGCGGTGGGCTGGTCCTCTCCGCACACATTTGTCCGGTTTTATAATCTGGACCTCCCGAGCCAGAGCTGTTGAGAAACAGAGTTGCGACACTCACATAGGCGTCCATAGGAACTGAGGAAAGTGGAAGTAAAGAGTGTCATGGAGGGGCCAATAGTTCCAAACAACCAATAATTCCAGCATTGAAGCCCATGAATTTCTACGCTTCCCAACCACAGTCGCTGGTAAACTGAAGAAATTACTGCATTTTTTGACATTTTAACGCATTGACCTCTCGGAAATCTGGCCAGTAGTGGTATTTACTAACCATGTTCATCGTTAGATAATAAACAGTTATATTATAATTTCAGTTAGATAAAGTGAGAAACACCGTAATAGGCCCTTTTCACAATGACGTCAGCTAACTTCCGCTTTCCCGCAAAGCCGTGTATCTGTACTTACTTTATGCATTTACACTGGAGACAAATAATGTTAATGTACTTACAGCTGGGTTCTTTTACGAACATTTTTCTGCATCTGCCTTTGATGGGATCCTTGCGTGCAGATTTGTATGATGGGTCATTCCACCAGAAACGTACATTTTCTCTTTAAAAAATCTTGGAGAAAAAAAAAAAAAAAAAAAAAATATATATATATATATATATATATATATATAATTATTAAATCTGAACATTGAGTCATAAAGAGGACATGTTAAAATATGAGAAACACATATTGTGCCATCTCAGCATTTTTTAATGATTGAATAAAATACATTTTTATATGTATTCACCCCTAAACCGTCACAGACACATTTGTATGTGTTAGAATGGTTTCCTGATTATTATTTTTTTATACAAATAGCATTTTCTTATTGATCACATGTCCCTGATTGCATCTAACATGGTTTTATAATTCCTATAAGAAATACCAGCAACTTTTCGGTCAACTGTAGTATACAAAATCACTGAATACTCATCTAGGCACTCATATAGTTTAAAAAAAACATTACATAGGAGACTTTTACAAAAACATAATATTGGATATATACCCCCACCTTCATCTACACAGTTAAAGAGATTAATTCATCATATCATAAGTTCCTGCGTGACAGGACTGATTTTATTGATTACATTGTAGTAGGAAAAGTTATGTTTTGTGTTCTTGATTTAAGTTTTGATAAGCAGTGCTATTTTAAATTATTATTATAATTTTCATGTTAATGTAATATTTTAGACTATGGTAAAGTTCAGCCAATGACAACTGATATAGTCCAAACTTCTTTTTAAGTTTAATCTTTCCATTATTTGTGCATATGTCTTTGGTCTCACCCATTCAACCCATGAATACTTTTTCTTCTTTCCTTTTTCTGATTCCATCTATCCCTTTCTTTCTTAAGATGTTTCTCCTTTCTCTCAGGGCCTGCATTTAGGTGTGCCTGACATTGCCTTTGACAAAATTCTAAAAGTTTGTCAATAAGCATAAAAAGCTTCAAATTTACAGTGTGATGTCTATTTATTCAAATAATGTTTTACTGTGGTATGTGTTAAATACATATTATATGCAATAAAGGTAATGCCAATGTAATGAAGAACAGTGCCATTCATTTGTAAGGCCGTATCACAGAGCTTTGCCATTTTAAACCGCCATTACTCAGCCTGCTAACATGCTAGCATAAAAACTGTTAGCATGCAATCAAGGAATTTCAGTCACCTTTTTAGACATGTTTTGGATTTAAAACATTTTCATTATTTTCTAGGATGTTTTATTGTGACAGGGCCTGACGCTTTAGCTCATCCTTGATCAGTGTTAGCTTCACCTCCATCAGATGATGTCACTTCCTCTAAGTAATACCCTTAAAGGCATATTGCACACATTTTATGTTGAGTTTTATGTAAACGTGACAGGACTGCCCGAAAACATGAGGACCGTTGTAAAATAGTATTGATTTGTAGAATGTATGTATAATTTCCTGTTTTTAATCAATTGATGTAAATGATAACATCTTAAACTTTAGTTGTTGTTTTTTTTCTAAATTAGAGTTTTTAGCATAACAAAACTATGAAAGCTGTAAATCCAATTTTACAAGGACAGGGGTAGGATTTGTAATTTTCAAAAGTGTTCTTAATAAAGAAAGAAATATCTGAGAACCTAATGAATTACATATTACTTCACAGAACAACTCACAGAAACCAACCATCAGACATTTTTTTTTTTTTTTTTTGGATTAAATACTTTTTATGCACTGTTATAAGAATAACGATTACTTGTCCACACAAAATATATACTTGAACATTTCACTTGTTTTTTTTTCAGTTTGTGTCATTCCCTGGATATTTTATTTCATTTATTTGTGAGTGCAATGTGTACATTAAGTGCTGTTTGGCAGTGATTTTTTTTAATGGGAAAAATACATGGACATAATTTTTTTTTCAAATTAAATATTTTAATACCACATAGCAAGTTCCACATCATAAATGCAAGAATAAAATGTCTTTTAAAACTTTGGACTTACACAATGAATTTAATTACTCCGTTAAATTTCACTTTACACCCTGTTTTTTTTTTTTTTTTTTTCTTTGTGAATTATTATTGGTCGATAATATGACCGATCGTATTTTACTTTCGTTATGCTATATGCAATTTTAAAAACAATCTTAAAAACAGCTATGATGTGCGGTTTAAATTTATTTACACAAATGATCACAAATCTGTTTTTAACAGTAAAAGCTTTTTATTGTAAACCTAATATATTTACCCCATTATATTGATATTTAAATAGTACAAACTTATGTTGACATTCTTGTACAATCAAAGGCTTTGTCACCACATCTAAATGTCTAAAACGAACGTTTATTTGAGAAATATATCTAGACAACTGCAATAAAGACAGCAATGACTTCATTGCTGGATTGTCAACTCCTCCCTCGATTTCAAGCAGCAAATCTCGCCGATCGGTATTCGTTTGCCAGAGAGTAAACAGTGGCAGTCGTCCTCTAACCATATTTGTGGCAGATGTAAAAGCGTCTTGGCGAATTCCGTGCTGCTAGCGATAGTGCTTTACTATGCTGGAGGAAGAATAAATATCCTGCTTTAATAGGGTCTGGCTGCAGACATGCACTTGCACCCTCAGTTTTTTTTTTTTTTTTTTTTAATTGATTCTCTGAACATTTTACAACAGTAGCCAGGTATAGTGAAGGCAACAAAAAGAAATTACATTACGATGTCAGTTGCATTCGCCACTTGCACTCTCCCTCACTTGCAGGAATCGTGCGTGTTGCCAGTGGAGAGAAGACGCTGTGGTGGGTAAACGGATAAAACTAACTTAGTAACACAACGTACAGTGTCCAGCAAGTCATCTGTAGGAGAAAAGACAAGACTGGCAAATCTGTGGCTACAGAACAGCAGAATATGAACGCAATGCGCAAGTCTCGTTAAGCGTTTTCCACTACACTTAATATATGTTAATGTATTAAGATAAATTGGGATTCGATATATAGATAGTTTATTAATTTAGTTGACTACAAGGCAAGCAGATGGTCATGAACACAATGCGCAAGCTTGCACTTGTCCTCCCATTCAGCATAATGGCATAACGGACTATAAAGATCAAATTCACTACGTATTGTTGACGCAAAGTATATTCAGACCAGCAGATATGAACGCGCATGCATTAAATAATACGAAAAGGTCCAGCTCCGTCATGGCAAATTATGACCTCAAAAGGCCCCGGGGCCAGTTACCACCTTTTTTCACTATTCCCGTTTTTTCACTTAGCTGCGCATTCACAGTTATAGAAAGTGAAAGTTAAGATTGTCATGAATATGCAAACCGTTCTCGATCCGTGCTAAATGCCTGTTGAAAACCTATGTTAAAAATCATCTGTAAAGCAGTTTTTTCATTCATTCACATTCACTGGGCTCAATAGTAACAGGAGCAAAATAGCAAAAAGCCTAGTCTAGAAGGACCCATATATTCCAGCATAAATAAACATTTGTTTTGATTGTTGTTTGTTTTTCTTTACCAAACTGGATGGCGCAACCTTTAAGCCCAGGTCCCCGCCAGACTCCTGGTAGTCAAGGGCACCTGGGCACTGGCCCCATTGGCACAGTCTGTAATCCATCCCAAGCTCCGTACAGGCAAGCAGACCAGCCCCACCAAATGCGTTAAAAATGGCATGTTAAAAGAATAGAAAATCATTATAGCCTAAATAAAACACGTAATGTAGCTTAATGGACAAGACAATGATATAAAGTAGACTATGTAGACAGTTTATTCTATAGGGGAAAACGAGAAACTTTGCGCTTTGCGCTTGTTCCGTGGTCACCAGCTTGTCTGTACATAGTTAGGCTATGTTTTAATAATGAAGCAAATTGAGTTTGGCCTTTATCATCTTAGTCTGTTATGCAACATTATATGCCACATTTTGCGGTATGAGAGGAGAATATTGAATTTGATCTTTTAATTGCACTTAATGTATCTTAATACATAAAGCCATATTAAGTGTATGGTAAACATATATGGTTCTCTACGGGAGAAAAACGCTTAATGTAAGTGGCCACTAGAGGTCGCTAAAGTAATTCATACCCCCCCATTCAGTTCATTCATGTGACTGGTTTTTCAGTCTGTGATGCCAGGAACTTATATAGCTGTTCATCAGGCTCTCTCTCTCTCCTGATTTCGTCAGTCTCAGAAACTGAGTGATTCATCCTAGTGACATACGTAAGTTTTAAACAAAAGGGTCATGTAATCTTGGTGCTTTGCACTGTAACATTGTTTGTTAAGCTGCTTTTTCTTTTGTTCACACATTTGTGTACTGTTTAGCACAGTGTCCAGCAAGTTTGCAGATAACCCAGGAAGAAGCAAGTATAAAATTTGCACCCCTTGGTGAGCGGAGTGAGGTGTGTACTTTAGTTCCATGTTAAAAGGACTGAAATTCCCGTAAATGTTGTAAATGCCTACATTGTCTGATTCTGGACATTTGTCTGCTGTGTCTTGTATCAGGAAAATTTAATTTGTCAACTGAGCATTTTCATTGTTTAAGTGGTGTTGTTTACATGGCTTTAAAGGTCATTTAATCTGCATTGCATGTACAAATGCATGCTGCTCTGTAAATTTTTAAGGATCTAAATTTGATATTATGAACGGCAAAGGTTTATTTAACTAGCTATTGGTGTGTTACTTCTAGTTTTCATGGTGTTTATGCTGGTTCAAGGAAAATAAACCGATTGCACCCGTCAGAGACTCTCTGCCTCATATTAAAGAAGCCAAGGGCTGCTACAGTGAAAACTCATCGCTGAGACATCCACAGACGCCAACGGATACGAGATCATCTGATGTTATGTACACCAATATGTGGATGCCACAGCTGTAGTGAGAGACTTTGGCTGAACAAGTGGGTAAAACCAGCCACAGATACAGTACATACGAGAAAACTACATAGAAGTCAGTGTGGTAAAAGGGACTATGTGCTCAGCTAATTCATCGAATGGATCATTGGGCTTCTGAAGAAATCAAGAACTGCCATAATCCTAAATAATTTCAACGAGTGTTTTAAAGTCAAAGAGCGTGGCTGAATCCTGTGGCTAATTCCTGAATCTAAAAATATCTGAGGGGTAAAATTGCCTTACTGTAGATTATCAGCAGTATTGTTTCTTACGACATTTTGCATTTACTCTGTTTACTTTCCTTGGGGTATCCAAGTGTAAACGTCTATTGTGAGAGGTAATATAGTTTTAAGGATAAGTAATGCTACCACTCACCCAGTCTAGAGTCTAGACGTAATATACCCTAAGGCCTTATAGTACAAACAGATCCACTAGGACTACACAATGTCATCACCTGCTGAGAAAACAGATAATCCTTCAGAAGAACAACAGGTCAGGTCAAGCTCCCGTGAGCGTAGTTTAACAACAAAGGGTCAAGAATTACATGAACAGGAAGCAAGGAGAAATGAAAAGGCATTCAACAAGGCCTATGACTCTTGGAAGCACTCGGCAAAGGAGGTTAGAGTGAAAACGAAGGTTTTCTGCTCAGCTGAGGACCTTGATAAAATCCAACTCACTATTAAATCTAAACAAGCTATAGTACACCAAAATTATGAGCCCATTCGACGAAACCATACTACTACTCCAGATATTGTCAAAAGAATGGATGCATGTGACACTCTTACAGCTGAGATCTGCGACCTTGTCAGTGAACGATTAGAGAACATAGATGAGGCTTTCAATGACCAACTAGAGAAAGAAAGAGTGAGAATAGCATTAAATAAGGAGGAGTATGGTTCAGTTTTTGGAAATACCAAAACTGAAACAATAATTTCGGAGTCATCAAAGGAATCAGGCCACAATTCAAGTGCCACCTCCAGGTCCTCTAGCAAACGTGCAGATGCGGAAGCAGAATTGGCAGCCAAAGTAGAACAGGCAAAATTTATGCAAAAAATACATGTTCAACAAGCAAGACTTGACAAAATGGAGAGTGAATGGAAACTCAAAGAAACACAGATGTTAGCAGAAATAAAGCAAAAGGAAGCTGAAATGAAACTAAAGTTAGAATTGGAAAAAACAAGGTTACAACAGCTACAAGCAGAGAATGAAGTGAAAGTAGCAGCAGCTCGGGTGAGAGCATATAACAATTTTGAAGGCCATTAAAGGTTTGAGGAAGAGACTGACCATAAAACTCAGTCTGGTTGGCAGGATCCTGGACTCAGAATCCCACTAAATCCACAAGCAGTGCCATTCCAACCTCATTCATCACCCTTCGAAGTGTCAGTAATTCAGGAAGAAGTCAGCCTTGCTCAGGCAATTGCAAGCTCACTTACCCTAAGCCGTCTACCTGTCCCAGAACCAACTACATTTACTGGTGACCCCTTGAAGTTCATAGACTGGAAGATATCCTTTATGGCTCTCATTGACCAGAAGCCCCTCCCTGCTAGTGAAAAAATGCTCTATCTGAAGAGTTACCTGGCTGGTGAAGCGCGCAAAGCTGTTGAAGGATTTTTCTACCGGAATTCAGAGAAAGCATATGAGGGTGCCTGGGCAGTCTTACAAGATAGGTATGGAAGCCCATTCGTGGTCCAAAGGGCCTTCAGAGAGAAGCTCATGAAATGGCCAAAGATAGCCTCAAATGACCCAATTGCACTTCGAGAGTTTGCAGACTTCCTTCAAGGTTGTGTGGAGGCTATACTACATGTTAAAGGCCTGAGTATTTTAAATGATTGTGAGGAAAATCACAAGCTTCTTAAAAAGCTACCTGAGTGGATGATGCGCCGTTGGAGTCGCATTATTGTGGAAGAGCTAGACCGATCTGGAGAATACCCAAGTTTTGTGCATTTCACAGAGTTTATGCAAACTGAGGCCCGCATAGCTTGTAACCCGATTGCCTCCCCTCTTCTGATGAACATGAAAACCACGGACGAGAGACTTCCTAAGAGAACCAAGGCACTTAACACAAGCGCTCTAATGAAAAACTCCACCACAGGAACTCTGGAAAATTCCAAGCCAAAGCCACCTTGCTTAGTTTGTAAAGACGAAACACATGGTGTTGTTAAGTGTCCAACCTTTGCAGCAAAGACTGTGGATGTAAAGAAAGCTTTCATTCATGAAAACCACCTCTGTTTTGGGTGTTTAAGAAAGGGACACACTACCAAAGACTGTAAAAGGCGGCACACCTGCAGTACATGTGGTAGACGTCATCCAACTTGCTTGCACATAGAAAGAAACAGAAACCCTGTTGAATCAACAAGTAAAGATCCTATAGCCACAGGAGACCACGCAAGCAAGGAAATTCACAAGGTTATGACTCATGCATTGACACAGCATGTTTCTGCCACCTCTAGCATCGTTCCAGTTCTTGTGTCATCGACAACAGGGCCCAAGAAAGAAATTCTCACATATGCCCTACTTGACACTCAAAGCGACTCAACTTTTATCTTGGAAGATTTGGTCGCTCAAGTAAATGTGAACACTCAGTCAGTGCAACTTAAGCTCAGCACAATGACGGCTGTCAACACAGTCATAGCAAGCAAGATTGTCTGTGGTCTACAAGTTCGGGGACTCAACTCTGAAACTTATGCCCAACTACAGCAGACCTACACACGAGACTTTATTCCGGTCGAAAAATCTCATATCCCTACCAAAGGTACAGCCCTCCAGTGGCCTCATCTGAAACATCTAGTGAACAAGTTACATCCACTCCAAGATTGCGAGGTGGGACTGTTAATTGGTTACGATTGCCCATCAGCACTGGCTCCCTTGGAAGTCATCACAGGCGATGAAAACGAACCTTTTTCTCAAAGGACAATGCTTGGCTGGAGCATTATAGGTTCAGCCAATCCCCATCTGGATAGACAGGGTAACGAGAGCTTTGTACATCGTGTTGCAGTGAAAGAGATGCCTGTGGCCACTGATGTGCTGAAAGTACTGGAATCCGACTTCAATGAAAGGAGCTATGAGGACAGGTATGTGTCACAGGATGATGTTTGCTTCATACAGCTCCTTAATGATAACATTAAGCAGAAAAAGGATGGCCATTTTGAGATTCCCCTCCCTTTCAAGGGCAGTGGCCCAAAGGTTCTGCCAAACAATAAGAAGCTGGCTACTATTCAGCTGCACCACCTGAAGAAGAAGTTGAAGGCCAACAAACAGTATTTTGACCATTATACAACCTTCATGGAAGAAATTATCAGAAGAGGTGATGCTGAGCCAGCCTCTCCATTCTCTGAGGGAGAGACTGTGTGGTATATCCCACATCATGGGGTGTACAACCCCAAAAAGCCAGGCAAACTAAGAGTGGTGTTCGATTGCTCAGCAAAGTTTCGGGGGATCTCTCTAAATGACACTCTATTGACAGGCCCTGACTTAATTAATTCTTTGGTAGGAGTTCTTTGTCGCTTTAGAAGAGAAGCAGTTGCTGTGATCTGTGACATCGAAAGGATGTTTCACCAGTTCAGCGTCTCACCTGAAGATCGTAACTACCTAAGGTTCCTATGGTGGGAGGGTGGACTGTTAGAAACAGAACCGAAGGAGTATAGAATGACAGTCCACCTTTTTGGGGCTGCATCCTCCCCTGGCTGTGCTAACTTTTGTCTTAAGTATTTGGCACAGCAACACAAGGTTGACTACTCTACAGCTTCAGCATTTGTGGAAAAAGGACTTCTACGTGGACGATGGGTTAACCAGCGTTCCTACAGTCAAAGAAGCCCAGGAGCTAATTGTTGAAGCACAGAAACTGTGCAAAGATGCAGGTCTACATCTGCACAAATTCAACTCAAATCAAGCAGAGGTCCTCTCCTGTGTAGCTTCCTCAGAAAGGGCAGTAACTACTGATCCTCTCAACCTCAGCCTCAATGCAAACTCAGAAGGACACGTACTTGGCATTCAGTGGTCATCAGAAAACGACACCTTCAGCTTTAACATTGACGCAAAAGACCACCCCCCAACTCGCCGTGGTCTTTTGTCAGTCGTAGCGTCTCTGTATGACCCACTTGGTTTCGTAGCTCCCTTCACTCTGAGTGGCAAGCGTATTCTGCAGGAGCTATGTCGTCGAGGTATCGGATGGGATGATCCTATTCCTGAAAACTTGCATTCACGGTGGGAGGAGTGGAAGAATGGTTTACTGAGGTTAAAGAAAGTTACCATACCACGATGTTACCATCCCCAAAACTTTGGTAAAATTGTTAGGGTGGAACTGCATCACTTCTCGGATGCCAGTAATGTGGGATATGGTTCTTGTTCCTATCTCAGATACAAAAATGACAAGGATGAGGTTCATTGTAGTTTTGTGATGGCCAAAGCGAGGGTTGCACCTACAAAGATTACAAGCATCCCTAGACTGGAACTTTCAGCTGCAGTCACTGCAGCCAGGATGAGTGTTATGCTGAGGGCGGAACTCGAGATGAAAATCGAGCAAGAATTTTTCTGGACGGACTCACAAGTAGTGCTTGCTTACATCAACAATGAGGCGCGAAGGTTCCATGTGTTCGTGGCGAACCGTGTTCAACTGATAAGAGAGATTACAGACCCAAATCAATGGAACTATGTAGATACAGCACAAAACCCTGCTGATCACGCCTCTAGAGGTCTTCATGCTACAGACATCTCTTCAGCTAGCTGGTTATCAGGTCCCAAGTTTTTATGGGAACAAGAAGTGCTCCCCATGCCTAGGCCTTCAACTGAGCTGCTTGCATGTGACCCAGAAGTTAAATCGATTCAGGTGCTTGCAACCCAAGTTAGTGACCAGAACAGTGCTCTAAGCCGTTTGAGTCGATTTTCCACCTGGACTACGCTAGTTAAGGTGGTTGCCAGAATCAAAAGACTAGGATCTAAGCGAAAACATCATGGTGAAATTGTGACTGTCGAGGAACGCAGAAGGGCTGCTGAGGTGGTGATTCAGCTTGTCCAGCAGCAAGCCTTCTCCCATGAGCTGAAGGCACTGCAAAGCAGTTTTCATGGAGATGTTATTCCAAGTTCAAGTCCTCTTTTTCACCTCGACCCAATTCTGGATGACAAACTTCTTCGAGTTGGTGGAAGACTTAAAGGATCAACCCTCAGTCAAGAACTAAAGCACCCCATCATTCTTCCAAAGGACAGCCACATTACCAAGCTGATCCTGTCACACTATCATGCCCAGACCTGTCACCAGGGCCTGAGCCAGACCTTAATGGAGCTCCAAGCCAATGGATTTTGGGCCATTGGTGCAAGTAAATCAGTCGCCAAGTTAATACATAGGTGTGTGAAATGTCGGAAGCTCAGACGACCAGTTGAGGAGCAACGAATGTCTGAACTCCCCGTAGAACGCTGTGAAGTCTCAGCTCCTTTCATGTTCTGCGGAATGGATTGTTTCGGCCCATTTATCACAAAGCGAGGTCGCAAAGAGTGCAAGAGATATGGACTCATCTTCACATGCTTGTCTTCTCGAGCAGTCCATCTTGAAATGCTTGAAGACATGTCAACAGATGCCTTCATTAACGCCTTAAGGTGTTTTATTAGCCTTAGAGGAGCTGTTTGTCAGCTTCGCTGTGATCAGGGCACAAACTTCGTAGGTGCGAAGAATGAGTTCAGAGAAGCACTCAAGCAATGCGATACAGAGGCTTTGAAAGCCTTTCTGGCAGATAAACAGTGTGAGTTCACTTTCAATGCTCCTTCAGCTAGTCATGCAGGCGGGGTGTGGGAGCGGCAAATTCGAACCATCCGCAATGTGCTGAATGTTACAATCGCTCAGTGTTCAGGTAGACTAGATGATGCCTCCCTTAGAACGCTGTTCTACGAAGCTATGGCCATCGTCAACAGTCGGCCATTAAACGTTGATGGAATCAATGATCCCATGGCACCAGAGCCCTTGACTCCAAACCACCTTATCCTGATGAAATCTAAGGTGGCCTTACCACCTCCTGGAAAGTTTGTAAAGGAAGATATGTACGCTGCAAAAAGATGGCGCAGAGTACAATATTTAACCGAACAGTTCTGGAGCCGGTGGAAGAAAGAATACCTCCTGAACGTATCCACTAGGCAAAAGTGGCATGTACCTCGGCGCAACTTGAAAGTGAATGACATAGTCATCCTCAAGGAAGATACACTTCCAAGGAACCAGTGGCAATTAGGACGAGTGGTCGAAACCAGAGAAGGGACAGATGGCTTAGTTCGTCGGGTGAAAGTACAAGTTGGGGAGCGGAAACTAACACAGAAACAGAACTATTGCTCTAAGCCATCAATCATTGAAAGGCCAATCCAAAAGCTGGTGCTTCTCCTTGAAGATGAATGATGGTATCTTATAGATACACTTACATTAGACCTATTGGTCTAACAGATTTATGATAAACCTATGTGTATTCGTGACCACATCAATAGCTCTATATCTAGTCACTTATAATAGTCTAGAAATCATGTTTGAGTAACTGATTAGTCCCCCTGCTGAATTCATTTATCATAACATGATTGGTGGGAGTGTAAGTGGCCACTAGAGGTCGCTAAAGTAATTCATACCCCCCCCATTCAGTTCATTCATGTGACTGGTTTTTCAGTCTGTGATGCCAGGAACTTACAGGTCCTTCTCAAAAAATTAGCATATTGTGATAAAGTTCATTATTTTCTGTAATGTACTGATAAACATTAGACTTTCATATATTTTAGATTCATTACACGCAACTGAAGTAGTTCAAGCCTTTTATTGTTTTAATATTGATGATTTTGGCATACAGCTCATGAAAACCCAAAATTCCTATCTCAAAAAATTAGCATATCATGAAAAGGTTCTCTAAACGAGCTATTAACCTAATCATCTGAATCAACTAATTAACTCTAAACACCTGCAAAAGATTCCTGAGGCTTTTAAAAACTCCCAGCCTGGTTCATTACTCAAAACCGCAATCATGGGTAAGACTGCCGACCTGACTGCTGTCCAGAAAGCCATCATTGACACCCTCAAGCAAGAGGGTAAGACACAGAAAGAAATTTCTGAACGAATAGGCTGTTCCCAGAGTGCTGTATCAAGGCACCTCAGTGGGAAGTCTGTGGGAAGGAAAAAGTGTGGCAGAAAACGCTGCACAACGAGAAGAGGTGACCGGACCCTGAGGAAGATTGTGGAGAAGGACCGATTCCAGACCTTGGGGGACCTGCGGAAGCAGTGGACTGAGTCTGGAGTAGAAACATCCAGAGCCACCGTGTACAGGCGTGTGCAGGAAATGGGCTACAGGTGCCGCATTCCCCAGGTCAAGCCACTTTTGAACCAGAAACAGTGGTCCAAAGTACTTTTTTCAGATGAAAGCAAATTTTGCATGTCATTCGGAAATCAAGGTGCCAGAGTCTGGAGGAAGACTGGGGAGAGGGAAATGCCAAAATGCCTGAAGTCCAGTGTCAAGTACCCACAGTCAGTGATGGTCTGGGGTGCCATGTCAGCTGCTGGTGTTGGTCCACTGTGTTTTATCAAGGGCAGGGTCAATGCAGCTAGCTATCAGGAGATTTTGGAGCACTTCATGCTTCCATCTGCTGAAAAGCTTTATGGAGATGAAGATTTCATTTTTCAGCACGACCTGGCACCTGCTCACAGTGCCAAAACCACTGGTAAATGGTTTACTGACCATGGTATTACTGTGCTCAATTGGCCTGCCAACTCTCCTGACCTGAACCCCATAGAGAATCTGTGGGATATTGTGAAGAGAAAGTTGAGAGACGCAAGACCCAACACTCTGGATGAGCTTAAGGCCGCTATCGAAGCATCCTGGGCCTCCATAACACCTCAGCAGTGCCACAGGCTGATTGCCTCCATGCCACGCCGCATTGAAGCAGTCATTTCTGCAAAAGGATTCCCGACCAAGTATTGAGTGCATAACTGAACATAATTATTTGAAGGTTGACTTTTTTTGTATTAAAAACACTTTTCTTTTATTGGTCGGATGAAATATGCTAATTTTTTGAGATAGGAATTTTGGGTTTTCATGAGCTGTATGCCAAAATCATCAATATTAAAACAATAAAAAGGCTTGAACTACTTCAGTTGTGTGTAATGAATCTAAAATATATGAAAGTCTAATGTTTATCAGTACATTACAGAAAATAATGAACTTTATCACAATATGCTAATTTTTTGAGAAGGACCTGTATATAGCTGTTCATCAGGCTCTCTCTCTCTCCTGATTTCGTCAGTCTCAGAAACTGAGTGATTCATCCTAGTGACATACGTAAGTTTTAAACAAAAGGGTCATGTAATCTTGGTGCTTTGCACTGTAACATTGTTTGTTAAGCTGCTTTTTCTTTTGTTCACACATTTGTGTACTGTTTAGCACAGTGTCCAGCAAGTTTGCAGATAACCCAGGAAGAAGCAAGTATAAAATTTGCACCCCTTGGTGAGCGGAGTGAGGTGTGTACTTTAGTTCCATGTTAAAAGGACTGAAATTCCCGTAAATGTTGTAAATGCCTACATTGTCTGATTCTGGACATTTGTCTGCTGTGTCTTGTATCAGGAAAATTTAATTTGTCAACTGAGCATTTTCATTGTTTAAGTGGTGTTATTTAAATGGCTTTAAATGTCATTTAATCTGCATTGCATGTACAAATGCATGCTGCTCTGTAAATTTTTAAGGATCTAAATTTGATATTATGAACGGCAAAGGTTTATTTAACTAGCTATTGGTGTGTTTACTTCTAGTTTTCACGGTGTTTATGCTGGTTCAAAGAAAATAAACCGATTGCACCCGTCAGAGACTCTCTGCCTCATATTAAAGAAGCCAAGGGCTGCTACACTTAACGAGAGACTGCGCATTGCATTCATATTCTGCTATGTGGCCAATAATTTGCGGGTCTTGTCGTTTCTCTTACAGATAACTTGCAGCACCCTGTATTATGGTAGTGCATCTGCATGTCTGCAGCCAGAAGCAAGAAAATATATTGAGCGGTGCATTTCAGATGAAATATTTTGAAATGTAAAAATATATTTTTTTTTTGCTGTATGGGATGGCCATGCCCACCCCTCTCCATTCTCTCCCCTTCTTGCTGAGTGCTTTCGAATGTGAAAGTGGAATCGGAAAAATAGCATGCATACGAAAGGCATTGTATGCATTCCCGAGCTTCAGCAACTTAACGCGATCGCCGATTGCATTACATCCTCCACCCACCCTCCAAACCTCTGATCAGCACCAAAATATAAAGGCAAGATTAGAGTTTGCAAAAAAGCACAAAGGTGAGCCAGTAGAGTTTTGGAACTGAGTTTATGGACCAATTAACCTTTATTAACCTTTAAGTGATGGGAAAGCAAAAGTGTGTAGAAAAAAGGAATTGCAAATGATACCATGCATACAACCTCATCTGTATGGTGGAGGAGGTGTCATGGCATGGGCATGCATGGCTACTTCTGGAACAGGCCCTCTCAGTGCACACTGCAATTTAAACATTTAGCAAACGTTGTACATACTGATTCACATAATCTTGTTTGTCAGAAATAATTAAGAATATCTATCATGCAGCAGTTTTAAAATACATCAAAACAACACAGAAAAACTATTAAAGTTATTCTCAGTAGCCTACAATCATCACCATTTAAATTATATAATAGATTTTAAATAGAACCAACCATCAGACATTTTTTTTTTTTTTTTTTTTTTTTTTTTTGGATTAAATACTTTTTATGCACTGTACCAATAAGAATAACGATTACTTGTCCACACAAAATATATACTTGAACAGTTCAATTGTTTTTTTCAGTTTGTGTCATACCCTGGATATTTTATTTCATTTATTTGTGAGTGCAATGTGTACATTAAGTGCTGTTTGGCAGTGATTTTTTTAATGGGAAAAATGGACATAAATATTTTTTTTAATTAAATATTTTAATACCACATAGCAAGTTCCACATCATAAATGCAAGTGATCTCAAAAGAAACCCAATATTATCCTGTTCAAGAATAAAATGGCTTTTAAAACTTTGGACTTACACAATGAATTTAATTCCTCCGTTAAATTTCACTTTACACCCCTTTTTTTTTTCTTTGTGAATTATTATTGGTCGATGATATGACCGATCGTATTTTACTTTCGTTATGCTATATGCAATTTTAAAAACAATCTTAAAAACAGCTATGATGTGCGGTTTAAATTTATTTACACAAATGATCACAAATCTGTTTTTAACAGTAAAAGCTTTTTATTGTAAATCTAATATATTTACCCCATTATATTGATATTTAAATAGTACAAACTTATGTTGACATTCTTGTACAATCAAAGGCTTTGTCACCACATCTAAATGTATAAAACGAACGTTTATTTGAGAAATAAACATATCTAGCCAACTGCAATAAAGACAGCAATGACTTCATTTCTGGATTGTCAACTCCTCCCTCGATTTCAAGCAGCAAATCTCGCCGATCTGTATTCGTTTGCCAGAGAGTAAACAGTGGCAGTCGTCCTCTAACCATATTTGTGGCAGATGTAAAAGCGTCTTGGCGAATTCCGTGCTGCTAGCGATAGTGCTTTACTATGCTGGAGGAAGAATAAATATCCTGCTTTAATAGGGTCTGGCTGCAGACATGCACTTGCACCCTCATTTTTTTATTTATTTTTTTTTTTTTTATGTTTTTTTTTTTTTTTTAATTGATTCTCTCAACATTTTACAACAGTAGCCAGGTATAGTGAAGGCAACAAAAAGAAATTACATTACGATGTCAGTTGCATTCGCCACTTGCACTCTCCCTCACTTGCAGGAATCGTGCGTGTTGCCAGTGGAGAGAAGACGCTGTGGTGGGTAAACGGATAAAACTAACTTAGTAACACAACGTACAGTGTCCTGCAAGTCATCTGTAGGAGAAGAGACAAGACCGGCAAATCTGTGGCTACAGAACAGCAGAATATGAACGCAATGCGCAAGTCTCGTTAAGCGTTTTCCACTACTCTTAATATATGTTAATGTGTTAAGATACATTGGGATCAAATTCGATATATAGATAGTTTATTAATTTAGTTGACTACAAGGCAAGCAGATGGTCATGAACACAATGCGCAAGCTTGCACTTGTCCTCCCATTCAGCATAATGGCATAACGGACTATAAAGATCAAATTCACTACGTATTGTTGACGCAAAGTATATTCAGACCAGCAGATATGAACGCGCATGCATTAAATAATACGAAAAGGTCCAGCCCCGTCATGGACGGATTATGACCTCAAAAGGCCCCGGGGCCAGTTACCACCTTTTTTCACTATTCCCGTTTTTTCACTTAGCTGCGCATTCACAGTTATAGAAAGTGAAAGTTAAGATTGTCATGAATATGCAAACCGTTCTCGATCCGTGCTAAATGCCTGTTGAAAACCTATGTTAAAAATCATCTGTAAAGCAGTTTTTTCATTCATTCACATTCACTGGGCTCAATAGTAACAGGAGTGCCAGGGAGCCCTAATAGCAAAAAGCCTAGTCTAGGAGGACCCATATATTCCAGCATAAATAAACATTTGTTTTGATTGTTGTTTGTTTTTCTTTACCAAACTGGATGGCGCAACCTTTAAGCCCAGGTCCCCGCCAGACTCCTGGTAGTCAAGGGCACCTGGGCACTGGCCCCATTGACACAGTCTGTAATCCATCCCGAGCTCCGTACAGGCAAGCAGACCAGCCCCACAATGCGTTAAAAGAATAGAAAATCATTATAGCCTAAATAAAACACGTAATGTAGCTTAATGGACAAGACAATGATATAAAGTAGACTATGTAGACAGTTTATTATATAGGGGAAAATGAGAAACTTTGCGCTTTGCGCTTGTTCCATGGTCACCTGCTTGTCTGTGCATAGTTATGTTTTAATAATGAAGCAAATTGAGTTTGGCCTTTATCATCTTAGTCTGTTATGCAACATTATATGCCACATTTTGCGGTATGAGAGGAGAACGTTATATTGAATTTGATCTTTTAATTGCACTTAATGTATCTTAATACATAAAGCCATATTAAGTGTATGGTAAACATATATGGTTTTCTACGGGAGAAAAACGCTTAACGAGAGACTGCGCATTCATATTCTGCTATGTGGCCAAGAATTTGCGGGTCTTGTCGTTTCTCTTACAGATAACTTGCAGCACCCTGTATTATGGTAGTGTCTGCAGTCAGAAGCAAGAACATATATTGAGCGGTGCATTTCAGATGAAATATTTTGAAATTTAATTTTTTTTTTTTTTTTTTTTGCTGTATGGGATGGCCATGCCCACCCCTCTCCATTCTCTCCCCTTCTTGCTGAGTGCTTTCGAAAGTGAAAGTGGAATCGGAAAAATAGCATGCATACGAAAGGCATTGTATGCATTCCCGAGCTTCAGCAACTTAACGCGATCGCCGATTGCATTACATCCTCCACCCACCCTCCAAACCATCAGCACCAAAATATAAAGGCAAGATTAGAGTTTGCAAAAAAGCACAAAGGTGAGCCAGTAGAGTTTTGGAACTGAGTTTATGGACCAATTAACCTTTATTAACCTTTAAGTGATGGGAAAGCAAAAGTGTGTAGAAAAAAGGAATTGCAAATGATACCATGCATACAACCTCATCTGTAGCATGGTGGAGGAGGTGTCATGGCATGGGCATGCATGGCTACTTCTGGAACAGGCCCTCTCAGTGCACACTGCAATTTAAACATTTAGCAAACGTTGTACATACTGATTCACATTATCTTGTTTGTCAGAAATAATTAAGAATATCTATCATGCAGCAGTTTTAAAATACATCAAAACAACACAGAAAAACTATTAAAGTTATTCTCAGTAGCCTACAATCATCACCATTTAAATTATATAATAGATTTTGAATAGATTTAAAATCAGCTGTAAGGCCGCTGAGACAGCATGCTGTTGTTGCACATAACATATTAATGTTTAGAACAATGCAAAGAATACAAACACCATTAGAAACTTATACCAGAGTTCAGCATTACACACAATGATATGGGTTAAAATGAGTTTAAAATAGCCAATTTCTCTCCAAAACGTTGTTTTAGCATTTTGTAATAAATCATTAACCATGACAATTTACAATTTTAACATATACACGTTGTTCATGGCATCATCCCCTAAGTTTTACACATTTATATATATACTAAACATATAAATAAAATCAGCATAAAAATAAATTATAAACACAGTTCTTTCTTAGTCGTATTAAATGCAGTCCTAATCAAAGTAGGCTATACTCTCTCAATAAAGTGCATATAGATACCAAATTTTTCAGAAATGATACAGAGCTAGAGACCTGTTATAAAGCCTAGATATGTTATATAGACTAATTTGCGCGCATTGGGGAGTCGCTCTAAACGCAGGGCGTTAAAATTGCTTTTGACTGCGCTTGCGCGTTTTACTTTCGGTTTCATTTCAACGACCGTGTGAAACTCTCGGCGGTACTGAACGTACATTCTACAGGCGCGTCTACAGGCTTTGTTAATTAATTAGCTTGCACAACCCAGGACTGAACAAAAAGTCAGGCATTTTGAGTGGTGAGTGGATTTTAACTGGTAAATGCAAACACAAATATGCACTGGAGTCTGGCGTGAGGCGGCTGCCGCTTACTTTCATTTTGTTGTTAATGTTTATTTTGTTATTAAAGTTACGTTTGCAGCTTCCTGCATCATTCTCCATTAGTCTTGAACTTTGTTACATACATCTTCCTTAAATCATCTTGGCGATTTTTTAAGTCCCGCAACCCACTCACTGCCTTAGAGGAAGATGCTGATAACTAAATTGATGCTTGAAGAATGCCCTTCCAGCTGCCATAATTAACAACAGTTGGTGCTTAAAATTTTCTATGCACAAGCTGATTTGACTAGAGTCACGAGACAGATTACTCTCTCTCTCTTTATCCAATCACGCATGCATAGACTTACCTGCAAGGCAAGGCTACTCAAAGCCTGACTTTAAGGCAGGGCTCAGGCTTGGAATCAAGACTCCTTTAAGGGATAGTCAGACCCTAGCTAGTAGCTAAGGGTTACCATAAAGACCTGAGTGACCTCAGTCCACAGCAGGTCGAATAGGCTATCGGAACTCCGAAAGAAGTAGAGAGTGGCCCAAGAATCTGGGGCCTGTCCTCTCAAAAAAGGTGTATGAAGCTAAACGTGTGATCCACACCATACAGGATTTTTAGAAAGAACACAGGAAGCTAGTGTGCGTTCTTACCACAATGTTGATTTAAAGGATGTGCCCATGTAGTGTGGCATTACAGGCATTACAGGATGAAGGCCTAGGCTGCTGTTGTATGGAGCTACAGAAGGCCAAGGGTTCCAAGCAACTTCCACGCAGCCAGCGTGGCGGAAGGCAAACACATCGGATGGCAGCAAGCGGCAAACTAATCCGATGAGGCTGGTATCTCAGACAAACATTAGCAGCTGCAGGGTAGATAACTAGCTCTCATATAGAGAGAAGGATCTATCCGCTCTGCCCAAGTGTGGTGTGCTTAACGAGGGAAGCACTACCATCAGGGCGAAGCACTATCGAGCTCATCTGATTTGTGGAAACATGACAAGGGCTTAGGAGGGTGTCGTGACCTGGGCTGCTGATATCAGGAGTTCCCAAGGTTAAGCACCCAAGAAGGATAAGGCGACATCTGTACATGCCAGTGTGAAGGCAGGAAGCCCATTGGGGGGCAGCAAGCGGCCAAAAATCCAATGGGGTCCTGAAGGAGCGATCAGCAGCCAATTATCAGAGAAATAAGTAGTGACAGCGATGTGTAGTGCAACAACTTCTAAAAACTCAGCTGTTACTGGACAAATGAATGCATGCATGACAGTTCAATCTTTTCCCATCATTTTGGACTTAATGCGTTCATAACAATGTCAAATGTATTCTTGTTGTGGTTTGGAAAGTGAGAAATGCACCGCAAAACCTTCAGTGACACTTTTCTAACTTTGTGTTTGGACTATGCAAATAAATTCCACAAGAGGAAAGAAGGGTGGGCCACCCCAAGTTTCCCCCTCTCTGATGGAATCATCCAATCACCCCATGACGGCTTGTGGGATTTAAAATAGAGGAGGCACACTAATTGTATTGGTCTGGTAGAGAAACGTAAAGAAAACACATACACATACAGCAGGATAATATAATTTCACTTACCTGGCCTATCACTTGAAGCAAAAGAGAGAGTTAAAAGAGAGCCTCTTGTGCCATTTAAATAAACTGCTGTAGCCTATATCCAGCTTATGCATGTTCTCCCTTTTTTCAATTTGTATATATAAGTAACTGTTTGAATGACAGATTAGTAAATCTTTTAGTGATCAAATATTATCGCTTTTTTTAATCATAGGTACTTGATGATGGCTAGCCTCCCCTGCAAGATTTCTTTTCTCAACACTCCTCAGCACTGAAAGTGAACACTCACAGGTGATTAGCTATTTTTTTTTTTACCAATGGAGGCACGAGAGCCCAGCTCTTCCCCAGCCTCCCCCTCCCCTTCTCTATCACTTAGCGGTTGTAATTACATCAGCCAATTCACCACATTCGTGACAGAAAAAGTGGCGCTTCTAACTTTAGTAACATGTTATGGTATTACAAAAATTCACAGAAAAGAACTTAATGAATTGTGAATTTTATTAATATTAAATTGTCCTCCTCCCATTTTCACCTCAAAATTTTGATGAACCGCCACTGCGGAAAAGGAGAAGCACTAAATTGGAATTCAACACTCAAATGGTTAGGAGCGGACTAGTCTGGGCAAAACTAGATACAAGCGGAATGATGAGGTGATGAACGAACTGTCCATTGATTGATCAACTGTTACCTTGAAATGTATACTTTTGGCTAAAACTGAGCTGTGAGCCTGTTTCGGGGTCTCTTTGCTCACAGCTTACTGTGTAAACCAGATAATTTTTCTGCAGAAAAATTAAAGCAAGACAAAGACAAACTTCTGTTTGGTTTTTCATTTCAGTCTTCATGAGTATATTTCTCTTTGTTTGTCTCACAAAAATCCACGACAATGCTTTGGCACCCCAGATGGGACACCGCGAGTGAATTCATCTCGGACCTGAGACCGTCAGCTTGGCTGATCACCCTAAATCAAAAGATTTAGCCCTAACCCCCTTTGCTTCAGGGACAAGGGAGCTGACGGCTGAGGGCCAAGGACTTTCACCGCCGGGGTCTCGACGAACCTAATAAAAAGCCTGCAAAGAATCAGTGAGACTGATTTTGAAATTCCAATTAACTTGAAAGCAAAGGACTCATTTAAAATTTAAAAAGGGGAATTCATATTATAAACATTTAAGGATTGATATTTCTGGACTTTATGAAAGCAAGGCCAAGCCACCCATTTGGTTTTTCATGGGTAAGTGAAAAAGAGGTCTGTGAGTAAGCAGGACCATCTTGCAATGAAGCAAGACAGGGGTGATAAGACTTCATGTGAGCAAGTGCGAAGCCACACTGTGGTGACAATCGAGTGTGAGGGAAAGAGGACGCGTTCCAGGTAAAATATTTGGTTGTGAAAATGGGGTCCAGAAATGCCAAACCTAAGATCGATCTAGATGATTTGGACAGTCCAATTTACCATGATATGAAAATGAAATATGGGAAAAGAATTATGGAAGTGATACCTGAATGGGTTGAGAATCATTATTTTCCTAAAAGGGGTACATTTAGCGTAACGGCTCTGAACAGAGAAAAAGATGTGAAAAAAATGTGAAAATATGTTGAGAGATAAGAAAATGCTGAAAAACAAACAAATTTTTCAAATGTTTTAGAAACATAGGAAAAACAGCAGGCGTCAAAGGAACTGCCATTCAGGAATGAAAAGAAAACAAATTATGTGGCATGTGTAGATAAAAGAACAGACCATACTGCTCAAAATTCTTCTTCTCTCTATCCTTTTAGAGAACTGCAGTGTGCCAAAGTGGAGTTTGACTTGGACTCCTGGCCTCATCCCCACCAACAGATTCTACAAATTCCACCACCACCGCCTCCATCCTACAGCACGGCTGCAACTGCACAGGTGCTCGCACCACTCAAAGAGGGACCAGCCCAGATCTTTGATCCACTAAGGGACCTGCAACTGCCCACGTCTGCAACAGCAGGACGACTGATGGTGTCAGAAGGATGAAATACTCCATGACCAGCATCGGAACCAGACCTCAATCTCTTGAAAGACTGACATTAGAAGCAGACAGCCTGGAACCAGGCGAAGAAGGAGAGCATGTAAGGTCCTGCCCAATGATTCAAGTGGCTGGACCAAGTGGAACTGTAACGGTTTTTCGACCATGGAGCGAAAAAGAGTTAAAGGAAGCGATGACACATCTTCCTCAACCCAAAGGCTGAGGAGAAAAGTTTGCAACTGACTTCGAAGTGTGTTGTCAAGAATTCAGCCCCACCATGCAGGAACTGAAATGCCTGCTTATGCTCAAGCTAGGGGTGACTGACTGGCACAAGATAAGACTATATTTCCCAGTGGGCAACACCTGAAGAAGCCAGGGGCAATGGAATCATGCTAACAATGAAACATACAGGAAAGCAGTGACAGCGCTGTGTCAAAAGACCAAAACCAACTTTCCAGTCAGAGTAAATACCACCAAGATCAACTACTGCACACAGAAAAAAGATGAGTCTGTCGATGACTATTATGTGCGGCTGTACGACACATTCAACAAGTACAGCGGAATACCAGAACCAGACAACAGAGGAGATATTCCAGAAATGTGGGAATCTCATCTGCGAAGCAGCCTCATGAGTGGACTGAAACCTAAGATAACTGCAATTATCAGACAGACCTGCATCGGATGGGAGGATGAGAAACTGGAAAAGATCAGGCAACACGCTTTGCATGCTGAAAGATTGCTGGAGGAGAAAGCTGGGGGAAGAAAAAGAGAGAAGGAAATTCAACTGACAACTTTCACTGCGTACAAAGGTGCGCCGGGACGAGGAGTGAACTACAGAAGCCAGGGGCGAGGACGTGGACGTGGATGAGGCAGAGGAAGAGGACACAGATTATCTTTGATCGATCCAGACGTTTGTTATTATTGCTTTGAAAAAGGACATTGGCGCTCACAGTGTCCAAAATTGATCGGTCAAGAGACGTTTGGGCCAACAACGGAGAAAGCCAAGGTGGACTGACAACAGAAACTTTCACAGCAGAAGCTGGAGAAAGAGGGGTAGACAGGAGCAGAGTCCACAGCGGCCACTCAGCAGAAACGGATAAGAACCAAATGCACACACAACTAACTCAGCTAACAGCAATGAAGAAAATCTGCTTTATTTTATACATCACATTGCACAGTTAGAAAATGACAAATCTTGACAAGATGATAGGCACATATAACCATTTGAATGATTCAGCGTATGAAGAAATGCCACAGGTTACCTTATAGGTAAAGGGAATTGAAATGACTTTCTTGGCAGATAGTGGGGCTAGCAATTCAGTAATTAAAATGGATGAACTAGATCCAATTCCAAAATTGAGTGGAAATGATGTTTGGTCAACTTCTGCATCAGGTCATACTGTCAGAGAAAATGTTACTGTTGATTTGAGAGATGGACAGCATAGCTGTGAATTCTCTTCAACATGTCTCATTGTCCAAAGGGGACGGTGACCATTGGGAAGACATTGGTCCATTTATAAAAGCATGTGATTTTAATGTAAATTGGGTGCAGACAGTAGAGGAAGTTGTTGAACACAATCCAACACTGTCTGCATACCGAATGTATTTGAGCGGGCCTGTTGTTAAAGCTGTACGCACAGCCTGTGTGATTGATTGCGCAATAGCAGATCACTGTTTCCTCACAGAGAATGAAATGGCAGACATCCCAGCCCTCCACGAGGTTTTCCAAAAACAGTTTGGGCTTCGTTTAAATTTGATGTGGGACTAATTTAAAAATTGTGAGCCAATCTGAATTACTCCAAAGTCCGATTTTAGACCATGTAAACCTCAATATCCTTTGAAAAAGGAAGCTATTGATGGAATAAGACCAGTTTTTGAATCACTAAGAGCAGCTGGGGTAATTGTGCCATGTGATGATTCTGCAGTGCGTACGCCTATCTTCCCTGTCAAAAAGATAAGGGACGCAGGCCAGCCAACTGAGTGGCGCTTTGTGCAAGATCTGCAGGCTGTAAATGAAGCAGTTCAAGCACGAGCTCCAAATGTTCCAAATCCTTATACTATTTTGACACAAGTGCCAAATGACGCTGAGTGGTTTTCAGTTGTGGATTTGTCCAATGCTTTATTCTCTGTGCCGATTCACAAAGACAGTCAATTTTGATTTGCTTTTAATTTTGACGGTAAAGCTTAATGTTTACATGCCTCAGTTAGAGGTACAGAGAATCCCCCACAATTTTCAATGAAGCACTAAGAAGGAGTTTGGAACCACTGCAGCTGACACCAGGTACAGCATTGCTTCAATACATTGATGATATTTTTAGCTGCTAAAGATAGGGAAACGTGTGAACGAGACACTGTAAATCTTTTAAAACATTTGGCTGCTGGGGGTCACAATGTCATTCTGACAAAATTGCAATTTGTAAAAAGGGAAGTGACATTTCTAGGTCACGTCATCACTAAAAATGGCAAATCTCTATCAGACAAATGAAAAGAGGCAATTCAAAAGATTCCAAAGCCTCTCACAAAGAAACAACTAATGTCATTTTTGGGCATGTGTTCGTATTGTCGAACGTTCATTCCAAATTATGCTATTGAAGAATCACCCCTGCGCGCTTTGGCTCACGGGAAGGGCTTGCAGCCACATGACAAACTGACATGGACCCCAGAAGCAGAGAAAGCATTTTTTTAAAGCGTTGTTGCAGACATCTCCCGTGCTGGGCTTTCCAGACCCAGAAAGAAATGATGTGCAAACTATGGATGAGAAAAATGGGTTCAAGACTTCTGTTCTGTTACAGGATCACGGGGGAGAAGCTGAGACCTGTGGCCTATTTTTCAAGCAAGGTCAACCCTGTAGTGGCAGGCTTACCAAAATGCCTAAGAGCTGTTGCAGCAGCAGAGAAAGCCATTTTAACTTTAAGGGAAATTGTGGGGTATTCTGAAGCTACTCTGCTCATGCCGCACGTGGTCTCTATGATCTTTTTAGAACAGAAAACATCACATTTGTCAACTGCTAGGTGGCTCAGGTACAACGCAATTTTATTGGAGATGCCAAACATCAAAATAGAATGATGCACAGTGCTAAATCCTGCCACCATGCTCCCAAAAGAGCAGGATGGTGAAGAATACAATTGTGTTGCAACACTGGAACAGCTCTGTATGCCAAGGTCAGATTTGAAAGAAACCCCTTTAAAGAAATATTTTGGTTGTGGATGATTTAGCATGATTAGATCCGGATACTGGTAAGAACAGAGTAGGCTATGTTGTAACCACTGCAGTTGAGACAATGACATCTGGAGCGCTCCCCGCACATTGCTCTGCACAAGCAGCTAAATTAGTAGCATTGACTGAGGCTTGCAAAATTGCTGAAGGACAAACAGTTACCATTTACACAAATTCTCGTTATGCTTTTGCCGTTTGTCATGATTTTGGGGCATTGTGGAAACACAGGAAGTTTCTAAAATCAGACGGTAAGCCTGTTCTAAACCACAATAAAATAGCAGCATGGTTAGAAGCAATTTTGCTGCCAAGGTCAATTGCTATCTGCAAGTGTGTTGCACATTCTAAAAGTGATGATTTTGTGTCTTTGGGTAACAAATTAGCTGATGCAGCTATGAGAACAGAACCTTCTCTAACATGAGACAATGGGTGAAGGCCGAGTACAAACTGAAAAACAACATGTGGCTGAGCACTGAAGACCGTGTTTGCCAAAACATTTCTTCTCACACTATGCAAAATTAGTACATGGCCTTGATCATGCGAGTAAGGGAGGCACGTTTGACTTACTAAATCAGTATTGGTTCACGTGGAATTCACTTCCTTCGCCAATGTGGGCAGAGGACAGAAAATGCCTCAAGTAGCGCATTCACCTCCAAGCCAACCATTTGATCACATAATGTTCGATTTAATTGAATTGACACTCTGGGAGGGCAAGAAATTTTGTCTTATTATGATTCACATGTTTTCAAAATGGGTGGAAGCTTTCCTCACATCTAAACATACCACATCGTGGTAATCAAGGATTTCAGAAGGAAACATTGGAAATCTAGGAGGTGGAACGGCCTGTTCCAGGTCTTGCTGATAACACACACTGCGGTCAAGGTGGCAGAGAGTGCTATGTGGGTACACGCGAGTCACTGCAGGAAGGTTGCCAAGGGGAATGTCTGACTGACTAAGGTGAACAAATGTACAGTGGTGTAAGGGAGCTGAACATGCAGCCAGATATTCGTTCACCCTAATTCTGCATTGCTGCTTCCGGAGGAGAATAGGAAGCAAACTGAGTAAAGAAATTAAACAAATACTAGAAGAAGATAGAGCTGTAGTAGCTGTTATCACAACAACCAGCTGGAAAGCGTTACATCTGCCTGAGGGCCAGACTGCTGTTTTTGCTTATAATAGATTGCACTACAGACCACGAGTGAATAGAGAGACAGGACAGGTCTCTCTAGTATCAACCAAGCTTGAAAACGTCACATGGCAATATTTGACAAGATGTATGTATATATGTGTGTGTGTCATTTTATTTCCCTGGCCAAAAAAAAACTATTTATAACATAGAAAACATGCACATTATGGCTTAGTTTTCTTTATTGTTGCCGGTTCTTGTGATAAAATTTGTGAATGCTAAAGAAGATGGTCTATTTAAACTCATTATTTTGTAGACATCTGTTGATGTCTACAAAAAAAAAAAAAAAAAAAAACCAATGTGAAAAATGTTTGGTGAGTGTAATGGTATTAAAATAAATAGGTAAGTAAGCTTGGGTCAAATAAATCACTGTCAAGTCATACATTTTTGATGATTTAACTGAATTTATATATTTAAATGGGTTAAAACTACAGTAGTTATGGACTATGGGAATTATATTTGCAAAAAACTAAATAAAAAAAAAAAATAAAAAAATGTCCAGCTAAGTTAATACAATAAGAATCTAAAAATGGAAAAAAAAAATCTAACTAAAGTGTATGTAACTGAAATTAGGCCAACATAAAAGCATAAAAAGTATTTAGGTATAGCTGTATGCCTCAATCATTGCAGAAGACCATGAAAAAGTTATTAAACTAATAGTGAAAGTGTATTGTTTGTTTGCGTGTATGGTTGTGCTTGCTTGAGTTTTTTGTTTTGTGTTGTTTGTCTGTGTATACATGGTTGCATTTGCAAGTCTGTATGATTTTTTCTTTGTGTCAAAAATGTCTATCACAACTAGTATAATCCTTGACTAGCCAAGACATTAGCGTTAGCTGAAAAAATTGGGCCTGACTTCATCACTTACAATTTACATTACATTTAAGCGACAGCTTAAAACTCATCTCTTTCAACTCTATTTGCTGTTACCATAAAAAAAAAAAAAAAAATTAATCTCTTTATTCCTTCCCTTTCTAGCTTGTACTTGTCTGAAGCACCACTTGAAATCTGGTATTATAGCACTGCCTGTGTCTGTTTGTCTCCTTAAGAAGAATCGCTCTATGTTCTCCCAACTGTATGTCGCTTTGGACAAAAGCGTCTGCCAAATGCCTAAATGTAAATGTAATGTAAATGTAGTCATTCTGCACACACTTTTATCCAAAGCGACTTACAAATCGTCGCTGTCGGGCGGAATCCTCGTATCTCCAAAACCGTCATTTTTCAGGAAATGAAAAAAACTGCATATTTTTTGAGTTATTACATATTTTATCGTTAAAGTTGGTATTATACCATATATTGCTATCATACACTGTTGTGTACCAACATTAAGACAACATTTCCCCAAAATCATGTTTTATCGGAGATACCAGGTTTTATGACTTGGGAGCAGGGAGATACGAGATTACGCCGTCATTGATAAGAATGGTACAGACACAGACTTCGCTGCTGCCAGCAGTTCATCAAAGTCTGCGGTCGCGTTGAGCCTTTTGACAAGAGAAAAGGCTTCAATAGTTAACCAAAGCTAACGACTGTGGTTATAAACATTTTCCTAAACTCTATTTTAAACGTTAGAGCTGATGCAATACCAAAATAAAGCGATAAACTGTCTAATAGGCGGAAATTAATCTGCAGGCAAACAAAGTCTGCGGTCGCATTGAGCCTTTTGACAAGAGAAAAGGCTTCAATAGTTAACCAAAGCTAACGACTGTGGTTACATACATCTTCCTAAACTCTATTTTAAAGGTTTAAGAGCTATGATGCAATACAAAAAAACTGAGTCCGTCTTTTTTCCCCTTAATTCTTCCAGAACAGCTTATACTACTGTTACTGTTTTTTTTTACGAACAGCAGCCAGCGGAAGACTTTTGCCTTTTAGCCTAAATCATTACGACTTGCATAAAATAAAATCTATAGATCTAAAACAGTTAAAGTAGCTATAGAACAATTTTAGTTTAAACATTAAACCTAGATAAATGTGCGCTATTATGTGAATATTGTTTTTGAAGAGGAGAAGCTGAAATCGCTTTGCAGGACATGAGTCAGCGCGATCACATTTTTCAGCGAATAGGCTACATGTCTCACAAACATGAAAAATAAATAAATAGAAAGCTTTAAATTATTACTTAACGAAATAAAACAAATCAGAAAAAAACGCTTTCATTATGTAATCCGGAAAGATGCTTTCCTTCAAAAGTTGCGTCCAAAGAAGAGATTGCGAGTCAGGGTCTTTGCGACATTATCTCAGAATACACTAGTTTATTAATGGATCATTCAAATATCTCCTTACTGTTTCCACCGACACATTCAATGCTAATTATTTTTGCCGGTGCTTTGTGACAAGAAGATGGAAGGGGACATATGCCCCGACGCTCCAGCGGAGTGAAGAAAAGGTGGAGATACCAGCTCTTCTCAGACAGTTGAAGTGTTCAAATGAGTTAAGAGATTTGCTCTCAAGCTATTTTCAACACTTTAGATTAGTTAATAATTTGTAAAAATTACAGATCCACGTGGGCACTGACCAATAGCATCGATTTGTGAAAAAATAAGAAATTTACTAAATTTGGACATACGAGGTTTCCGCCCGACAGCGACGAAATGAAGACAATGGAAGCAATCAAAATCAACAAAAGAGCAATGAAACGTGCTACACTGTTAGACTTTGCCGTAATTTTACAGTAACTTACTGTAAAAAAGCACAGTAAAATACCATATATAGAAATTACAGTTAACTACTGTAATATGCACTGCATTATGGGTAACTCGTATTCATTTTACAGTAATTTACCGTATATGTGAATTTGCGGTATTTTACTGTTTATGCAAAAACAGTAGTGCTACTGTAAATGAAGAAGCCATGCTGCAGACATTTTAATGAGCCTAAACATACAATATGCACATAGCCTTATTGTTTAGGCCTATTAAAATGTATTATAGTTTTTCATCATATATATATATATATATATATATATATACATAGCTATATATGTGTGTGTGTGTGTGTGTGTGTGTGTGTGTGTGCGCACGCGCATCTGTGTTATTGGGCCAATGTCCTGAAAAGTAACCTTAACTAATACCTGTATTACCTGTGTCATTATATACATTTATGTTCTGATTTGTCACAAAAACGTGCGCGCGCGCACACACACACACACACACACACACACACACACACACACACATTTTCTATTAGTATTTTAACATCATAATAATAATAATAATAATAATGAGATATCCACACACATTTTCTATTAGTATTTTAATTAAATAATAATAAAAATAATAGTGATACATATACACACACACACACACACACACACACACACACACACACATTGTTACCAATGTAACAGGAAGTAAATGACATAATAATGTTCTATAGTTTTTCATTTTATATATATATATATATATACATACATATATATATATATATATACACACACATATATATGCTATACACACACACACATTTTCTAATAGTATTTTAACAAAATAATTATTAATAATAATAATAATAATAATAATAAATTCGCAATTGCACTCTTTATTATTATTATTATTGTAATGATATTATAATAAATACACAAGAGGTAATGTATGTACTTTTTTAATTATTTAAAAAATATATATATACTTTGCTTACACATCACGAAATGTAAACTATTATTCGCGTGCGATGCCCGCAAAACAACCTGGCGGAGGTTATATAAACCGAGGCTTGTGTCCAGAGCGCATAACGGACGTCCCTTATGAATGGATGGTCAAACGCCAGTGGCAGGTTTTCCTGAGGTAAGTACTTTTAACAAATGCATTTTATGAGTTCATTTTTAAATGTAAACCATTACCAATATCAATAAAACAAAGTATATGAAGAAAGCGAATAATAAAATCTAATTATTGGTTATTAAAACAGCTTTTCGATATGCTTAAAATGGCCGCTTTATGAAACCCATTAAATTGTTATTCAGTTGACTGACTGCCTTATCCAGTAGATGTACCGAAACTAATATTTACACAAATAATGGTTTTCCTTCTAGTTATGGTATATTTTACTCATCAATTAAATGAATACCGCTAAATGCCGTTAAATGTGTGTGACGTCATTTGAAGTAGCGCTGGTGTTCTTTCTTCGGATGTTATCAGTCGATTGAATGGGCGTTATCAGCGGTTATCAGCTGATAGATATGGGCCAGTAGGCGCCTGCTGGCCTACTAGTAGGCTCAGAAGGTTGTTATCAACCATTCCGATCGTTAATCAGTGATACGCATTAGAAAAGACGCCATTTTGTACAAAGTGTAAAGGCGTGTCCAAATCCACTTTTGATATTTAAAGACTGGAAAACGGTCTGTGCGCTGGGGCACATTTTCTGAATGGGTTGTCCCTATTCTCTAAATAAGAAATGGGCATATTGTTCAATAAACCAATCAGAGTCTCATCTCCCATTCCCTTTAAGAGCGCGTTGCGCTCGCGCCATGGCGGAATTGCTATTTACACGGAAGAATTTTCAGGCGCAAAGACTGAACTTGTCTCTGGAGAGGAAACGGATCTGCTCATGCACGCCAGAACACACCTCTTTTTTTTAGACCAGCACACCCATGGGCGCACAAATGGGCGCAAATGCATTTGCTAATTAAACAACGTGGCGCTGGACGAGAAAATGCGAACGTGCGAATGCGAACGAAAATGCTTGCGCCACATTGATCCGGGTGTATGATAGGGCCCACTATATTTTAACACTACTAACCACAAATAATATTACCATATAAGCATAATAAAAGTACAATAGGCTACTATACACCATACTGTGCACTTACTCGGTATGATTTTCCAGTGAACATTAGGGTATTAACATTATGGGCCCTATCACCCGGCGCAATAGCGCAAGTGTGGTTGCTAGTTTGAGTCTGACGCAGTTCGCATTTTCCAGTACAGCGCCACGTCGTATAGTTTTGCATTTGCACCATTTTGTGAAAGTAAAAAGTAACATTTTAATTAGATTTTGCTAAAATGAACGGAATGAACGAAATGACTCGAAAAAACATTAGTTAATTTTGCTGAACGAGACTCAAGAGTCCGAGTCCGTAAAATGATCCGAACTTCCCATCACTAGTCTAAAGTCAATGGCGCAATATTTTATTATTATTATTATTATTATTTTTGTTTTGTTTTGTTATTTAAAGAGAGAGTTAGTAGAAATTGCGCCTCTGGGTGGGTCAGGGATGCGCAGCAGCGCACGTGCCAAATATTAAAACTAAAGGATTACGGTGTAAGAGAATATTATTGTGTAGGCCACACACATATGAAAATGTAATGATGGACAGTCATTGCATGTATCAGAATTAGGCTACCTTATGCATGAGAAGCTCCGTTTCTTCTCCGGAGACACGTTGAGTCTTTGCGCCTGTTAATTCCGCCGTGTACAATTATGTTAAAAAAAAACAATTATGTTATTAAAAGCAAAAACGTACTTTTTAAATGAATGAAAGTATTCACAATGGGACCTATGTCCCATTTTGTCCAAGTTTGAAGGGCCATAAAGTTACTCCATGTACACTCAGGTAATTAATGATGTTTCCTGATAAGAATGTGCAAAAAAGCTATATTTAAACAGAAGCAATACAAGTTGTTGCCTCATCTGTCCATGAACAACTTTGGGTGAGATCAGCTCGTGACATAAGGATAATCAGATAAACTAATTTCTCACACATTTTCCCTCTGTTTTTCTGTTTTGTTTCAGATCAGCCATCAGTGATTTACCAGCCACGTGTGTGTGTGTGTGTGTGTGTGTGTGTGTGTGTGTGTGTGTTTGTTGTTAACACAGTTTCATGATTTAAATGATATAGATTTAGTTTATAATTTAATTTATATATATTTATGTATTAAGTTCTATATGATAGATGCATTTATTTGTAATGTTGCAATCACAATGATTAAATAAGTATAGACAATAAATGTAATTGATAAAAAAAATATACTGCTCTACATGAAATAAAATACAGTGAATAAAAAAATATACTGCTCTACATGGACTCAAGTCACTTCTTTTCCTTTTATTAAATTCAATAGTATTTATGTAAAATATTCAAAATAAGGATTTTGTATAATAAAGTGTAAAATTACTTTAGTCTTATTATACTGTAAACTAAGTTGCTGTAAAGGTGTCATACTGTAAAATGAAACTGCGGTAAGGGCATAATACTGTAAAATGAAACTGCGGTAAGGACATCATACTGTAAAATGAAACTGCAGTAAGGGCATCATACTGTAAAACACATTTACAGGTAAACTACTGTAAAGGGGCAGTTACAGTAACTTACTGGCAATAGTGCTGCCATTAAGTTACCGTAAAAATACAATAAAAAGTCTAACAGTGTATAATGAAGCGCTACAACAAGTCTCAGTTAGCTTAATGCAGTATACGTAGCAAGGTTAGTAAATAAATAAAAAGAAAACAGAATAGAAAAAAGAATAAAGCAAGCTAGTGTGACTTTTTTTTTTTTTTTTTTTTTTTTGTATAATAAATAAAAAGAAAGACAGATAAAAGATAGAAGATATAAAAAGAAAGGGCCTGATTTTCCTGATGCTAAATAAAGCAAATCTGCAGGACCGGGTATTTTTAGCAATGAAATAAAAAAAATTGTGGGATTTGAAGTGGTGGTGGTTGTATCACATATCTTCGTGTAGTAGGCTTTGCATACCGTTCTTCTCTTCTTAACACACCTGTGCACATAATCCTGGAACCCGAATTTAATTATTCTTGCCTAAAAAAACATGTTCGCCACCGTTTACCTAATTTGAATGCACTTCTGTTTTGCATGTAAGGAACAGTAAGGTCAAGCCTACGTTTCACAGAGAAGTGACAAGTAGACTCGTTATTTGAGAAAATAAACAGATATTTACTAAACAAAAGACAAGTCATTTCAAGTCATTAATATCAAGTCAAAGTCAAGTCTTTTATGAATATTTGACGAGCAAGTCTCAAGTCCTAAAATTTGTGACTTAAGTCTGACTTAAGTCAAGTCATGTGACTTAAGTCCCCCACCTCTGCCAAATACAATACATTATATGGATATTATTAATATGACAATGTCTGTTAAATGGGAGGGGGGATTAAGTTTGAGGTATTAAGTTACCTATGAAAATGTTAACGATTAAAACAAGTTACTGAATATTTTTTCACACAGATATACACTGTTCAGATTTAATTGATTTCCTTCCCAAATTGCATTGACTGATCTACAACATGAGATACAAATGTTTCAGGAGTTCAGAACACAACATAGGACACATGCTTATTTGGCAAGTCTTTTATTTTCTACTTTTTCTTTAGTTTTTAAGGTGACCTGTTTTAGGCATTATTATGTCTGTGTTTCCTGTCATAGCTATGCAAAGATTTGATTTTAAAAACAGTATCATATTAAACTATGTCTTATTTTTTTCGTTGTTCTCAACATTCTCAAAGTTAAAAAAAAAAAGTTGCTGTGCTTTAAAATTAAATTATTAGAATCTTAATTCAAATGATGATTATTATTTTTTACAGCTGAAATCATTGAATAGAAAATGTAAAAGTAATCTAACGTCAAGGGCATAGGTTTGCTATTGACATCGATGGGGACATAAACCTAAATGGACAATGAACAAATTAAAGGGAAAAACAAGGAACTAGCTTTAGCAATGACTTGCTTGGCTAAACAACAAAGGGCAACTATGGGGACATAATCTAAACTAAGAGGAAACCCATGGACCAAAAGGAACAGAAATAAATGTCAACCAAACAGAACATGATAGTTACAGTTCCTCAAGTAAAATGCTTTATATAAATGTATACATCCGTATTCTGTAACGGGTCACATTGCTTCCATTCTTTTGTATATGCTTCATTAAACAAGGAGCTGATCTACTTAAGATGCCTTCAAAAGAAGACACAACAAATATCTATATATAGTGTGATGAGTGTTCCGTGGATAGATCAGCGTCACCCTGCAAACAAAGGAGAAACACCTGCACAGTCTCCTCAAAAGCTGATCGGTCACACCTGCAGCTCATCAAGACTAGGCTTAAGAAGCCATGCAGACACCACAGTGGGTGAAATGGTTCTGCATGAGACAGCAGCTAATTTCTCTCTAATTTTCTTCCAGACAGCAGTGTGTGACCAAGCAGCCCCCACTGAACACGAGCACGGACACCACTCTTCACAAACACTGGAGAAGGGAGAGCACCGACGGCACTACAAAGACTCACCTGTTTGCTTCTTTTTCCCACGGTCAATTGAATATAAATCCACCCTCCGGGACACTTTTTCTTGCACTCCTTGTCATGCGATTCTTCAACCCATGGCACTTTTAAACAGCTATACCATGTGAACCTGCTTAAAACGTGGGTAGGGACGAGGGACCAGCTTGCCACCCTCGGCATCTCGGATCCCGTGGTTGTAGACATCAACCCCCATCTGTCGGCCGCCCAGAAAACAGAACTGCAGCACCTGGTCAGTCAGTTCGCCGACGTGTTCTCCAACGTCCCCAGGCAGACCACCATCATCGAGCATGATATCCAAACGCCTCCAGGAGTCGTCGTTCGGCAACGGCCCTACCGTGTCCCTGAGGCTCGTCGGCAGGCTATTGAGGAGGAAGTCCAATGCTTGACCTTACTAAGGGCTATATTGGCAAGTTCCACTAACTGAAAGCGCCAAGTCAAGTCAGCTTTATATATATCTATATATATCTCTTTTTACAATACAAATTGCCGAGTCCAGGGACAGTATACGGAAATGTAAATTACTCCTGCATTATTACAAATGTGACATTCAGTATTCTTTATTGTTTTTAAGTCTTGCCAGCACGTAAAAGCCGGCCAGAAATAAATAGGCTACTGTCATCAAAAACGCCGTTTGAAGCTGAACGCAGACGCTTAAACGGACAGATTAATGGATGAATTTGCTGATTGCTCTTAAAACATAAATTTGATGTAAACAATAGGTCTACATAATTTTCACATATGCAGTTCATAGGGAACGTATTTTATTAGTCCTGCAGCATGAACTATTATATCCTATAACATTTTACATTTAGGCCTATTTTATCTCACAATTCTGTTTTTTTTTTTTTTTTTTTTTTTTTAAGTAGGCCTACAAACAGCCGCCAACGGAAGACTCTTCATAAACAATTTGCCTTCTGAAATCATCACGACTTGACTAAAATAAAATCTATAGATATAAATCAGTTTATGCGGAGAGTGGAAGCTAAAGCCATATTGCAGGTATAGTGGAGGCGCCAGCGCAATTGCTTGCATTTTTTCCAGTGGAAACAATTAAAGATTTTCCATGATAGACGTGATAAATACATATATAGAAAGCTTTAAATTATTGCTTAACGAAATAAACCAAACCAAATCAAAAACAAAAACGTTTTAATAATGTAGCTAATCCGGAAAGATTTATTTCTCTCTAAAGGCGGTCAAAGAGGAGTTTTTGAGTTCGGATCTTTGCGACACTGATTCAGAATACACTAGTTTATTCATAAATAATTTGAAAAATCTCCTTACTATTTCCCTCCGACACATTCATTGTTGTTTATTTTTGCCGATGCTTTGTGGCAAGTTTCAGCCTATTGAGTGCGAAGCTGCACTGAAGGCACTGCGGCTGATTGAGGCACAAAACGCCTTCCGAGCCGCTCCCGAAAGAGAAAGCTAAAGTGAAGTCTGACTATTAACATGCCAATTATTTTTTTTTTTTTTTTTTTTTTTTTTTATCACCATAATTGATAGATGTCTAATTAATGGAAAATATAAAAATAAGGAGAAGACTAAAACCGCGATGCCCGGCCTGCATCTGAACTATTGCGTGACTAAGCCCAGTCCTTGAGGCGTAAAAAAGAGACTGAAATGCAGGGCTCTAATCAATCAAATAAAGTTCTGAACCCACTCATAATCGTGTTAAATAGTCCTGATTACAATACTGACCAAAATAATCCTGATTATGTTTTTTGCCGTAATAGAGCAGCCCTATTTTATTCCATGGCTTTCATAGACTTCTACTTGATAACTGTCAGATAAGCTCCGCCCACAAAATCTTCATCATTGTTTGCAAACACCAAATTGATATTCCTTACATAACAAACTTCATTAACTATAAATGCATTAAAATGTATAACAGTTTTATAAATATAAATAAATGGTTGTGAGTTATGGAAAGAAAGTAGGCCTCATTTTCATCCAAGAAAAAAAAATGTCTATGGCTTAACCATTCATCATATAAAACCCAAAACACACAAATCAGAGACATGAGGTGCATTTTCTGCTCTTTAGGTCCCATTCACCAAGCTACCTACCCAGCCCCCAGCCCCACCCTTTAATTTTTCACATTCTCTCTGAAAGATGTCACAATACATAAATCAAGTCACCCATAACTTCAGTTACATGCCTTATTTCTAGTTATAAAGGTTAAAACAATGTTAAGATACCAAAAAACAGTAGTGTTTCATTGGACTCGGACTCGGCCCTTTGGGACTCGGACTTGAGTCGGACTTGGCCCATTTTGGACTCGGACTCGTCTCGGACTCGACTGGTCAAGGACTCGGACTTGACTTGGACTCGACTTAGGTGGACTCGAACCCAACACTAGTGTCTGCCTCCCGAACAGAATTAGGTAGATTGTTCCATAGTTTCGGTGCTAAGTAAGAAAATGATCTGCCACCCGCAGTTGATTTTGATATTCTGGGTATTATTAGATTACCAGAGTTTTGAGAAGGCAGCGGGCGTGAGGGACTATAATGTGATAAGAGCTCCCTCAAGTACTGAGGAGCTAAACCACTGAGGGCTTTATAAGTAATTAGCAAGATTTTAAAATCAATACGATGTTTAATAGGAAGCCAGTGCAGTGTTGACAGAACCGGGCTAATATGCTCATGCTTTTTGGTTCTAGTAAGAACTCTAGCTGCTGCATTTTGGACCAGCTGGAGTTTAAGCGTGCAGAACAACCAACCAATAAAGCATTACAATAATCTATCCTGGAGGTCATGACTCCATGAATTCATATTTCTGCATTTGACTTTTTGACTGTTTTGCAAATGTTATAAATGTGGTTTTCGAAGGAAAGATTGCTATCAAATAACACACCTAGGTTCCTGACTGATGATGATGAATTTACAGAGCAGCCATGTATTATGCTGTGTTTTGAGTTATTACTTGCTGAGGTTTTTGGCCCAATAATTAACACCTCTGTTTTTTTGGGTTTTTTTTTCAGAATTTAGCAGTAAGAAATTTCTTGTCATCCAGTTTTTAATATCAACTATGCATTCCATTAGTTTTTCAACTTTGTATGTTTCGCCAGGCCAGAAATATAGCGCTGAGTATCATCAGCGTAACAGTGAAAGCTAACACAGTGTTTCCTGATGATATCTCCTAAGGGTAACATATAAAGCGTAAAAAGTAATGGTCCTAGTACTGAGCCTTGAGGTACTCCATACTGAACTTACGATCGATACGATACCTCTTCATTTATTGCTACAAAATGATAGCGGTCAGATAAGTACGATTTAAACCATTCTAATGCACTACATCAAAGCAGGTGGTTTCCTTCAGTACTTTTACACCTGCACTGCGTTTTGACTGAGTTTATTCAATGAAATCATACCCTTATGAATTCCATTAGTTTTTCAACTTTGTATGTTTCACCAGGCCTTGAAGAAATATAGCGCTGAGTATCATCAGCGTAACAGTGAAAGCTAACACAGTGTTTCCTGATGATATCTCCTAAGGGTAACATATAAAGCGTAAAAAGTAATGGTCCTAGTACTGAGCCTTGAGGTACTCCATACTGAACTTACGATCGATACGATACCTCTTCATTTATTGCTACAAAATGATAGTGGTCAGATAAGTACGATTTAAACCATTCTAAACCGTTTAATCATCACATTTATCCATTTCATGATTTTTGTCTTTCCGTCCTGAAGTTCTGCTGACCTCTTGAGTTTATAATAAAGTATTTTCTTGTACTGTTTAAGGTAAGTATTTTTATGTCCTTATTTTTGATGTGACAATTACGATTAATGTTGATTATGTTTTTGTGTGAGGAAAACGACACATCATATTCATGGCATTCTTCACATTGCTTATTTTAGTAGGCCTAGCATGAAAAACAAAATGGTTATTTAATCTGAGATCAAAACATATACAAAAAAGGAGCAACGAGTTTCCCCATCACTAAAATGGATGATTTCAGTCTAGCACAAGCTCACTGAATTGCTGTCTAAACCGCAAAATGATCGAATTTTGGACATTCCACCGAATGGGTAACATTTGCTTTTGAAATTTGTAAAAAATAAATTATATTTTTTATCTTTTTTCAACACTGTATCTAACAACACACATATTAAACTGTTTGAAATGTATATTGGGCAATCTCAGGCACCTTTGTTTTATTTTTTACATGGTTTCAAAGTAGTAGAAGGATGCATTTTTCTCATTCCTGTTACCTAAAATCAAGCTTCTTTTTTTAAAAGGATGTTTTAAAAAATTTCAACTAATTATTTTGTCCTCCACTCACAGAAGTGTTTAACCTAAAGACATAGTTGGTAAAATGTTTAATAATGTATATTTGTCACTTTTTTTTATTATTTTACATGAGATTTAAACTACAATACATTTGGAAGTCATATAATTAAGTAAACTATTGTATAAATGAGGAACATAATAGATTTAAAAAACAAGAACAAAATGATTTTTAGAACAAAATGATTTAATAACAGGAATGAACTGACAGGAATGAATATCCAGACACTTTGTGCGTGTTTGTGTGTGTGTGTGCCTCTGTGCACCTGGTATTTATCACAATATGGGGACAAAATTTCCCCACAAGGATAGTAAAACTAGTAAATTTTGACCTTGTGGGGACATTTGTGAGGTTCCCGTGAGGAAACAGGCTTATAAATCATACAGAATTAGGTTTTTTTTTTTTTTTTTTCTTGAGAAAGTAAAAGTATTCACAGTCTCCTGTGAGGGCTAGGTTTAGGTGTAGGGCGATAGAAAATACAGTTTGTACATCATAAAAACTATTATGCCTATGGACTGTCCCCATAAAACACAACATGTGTGTGGGCATGTCTGTACAGCCTGTGTGTGAGAGAGAGATTTCTGAAGGAATTTGTGTGTGTGTGTGTGTGTGTGTGTGTGTGTGTGTAATATTTCGTTCACGATAAAGTTTCTGCTTTTCTGCAGCACTTAGTGGTGGATTGGCACTCTGCAAGTATGGTAATTTAGTAAATACATGGTACATACATTTACAATATAAGTAATGGTAACTGTGAAACCTAAAAAGATCAAGTAAATCATCTTACGTTAAATAATATTCACATTATTATATCAATGTACCAGAGAATGCAACTCACTCCTGTTACTACCACTCAGTCCTGTTATGGCTTAAAAGTAACAGGACTGAGGGTAACAGGATTGAGTTTTTCACATAGAATTAGCAAATACATGCTAAATAGCCACATGGCACACATGCTAATAGCATGAGGATACTGAGCACAGTTTAGTGATTTATCAAACGTGTATTTTATAAATGGACAAATAACATCTAAAAATAATTTAAGTAACAGGGCAATATGTCGAGCTTGACCATCTCAGACTCAGTTGAAATATCATCAAATATACTGAAAAGAAAATAAGAAGACTTACATTTGGTTTCCTCATTGCCTATAAAAGATCTGGATGATGCCACTTCCTGTTGACAAAAGGTCTTTTGGAATGTTCCACATTAGTCAGAGGGAGAAATGTGTTAGGGTAACAGGAATGAGTGAAAACCTGGGGACACAACTAAAATGTGTATTATCAAAGATGTTATGGATTTTTTTTCTTTTGAGAATTGGAAATCAAAATGGTTTTCTATTGCTGTGAACCCACATCATACAGTCAGAGGATCTCTGCATGCAAGTAAAATAGACAATTGGTAGGCTTTAAAAACAAAACAAAAGAACAAAAGACCAGAGCAAATACAGATAGTTCATATATATCACTAGTGAGGCCCAGATCGCCTAGTTCCTAATACGAGTGCACTTTCAAAAAGGTAAGTAAGGGCAACAATCTTTTCTTTTGTAATGAGATTATTATTTTAATTATTTCAGTGTTTCTGCATTGCATGGGACCATGTGTTAAAAAGGAAACGTATGCATTCAAAGTTGTTAGCAGAACAGTTAGTAGAACAGTTTTAGGCAAAAGTCATGTTGTGATTTATGTTGTCCCAAGAATTGTCATTGTCAGTATGCTAGAATCACTAAATCGCCAGTCTCAGCCAATCAGCTCTTTTTCAGCATTTACTCTTTACTTTCAGGTGATAAAACATTTGCAGTCAGCTGGAAGAATGGCAAACTCTGTTGATATGAAGTTGGAGGAAACATTTAACAAAGCATCAGGAATGATAGAAAAAGGGTATAACAACATTACAAGAGAATCATCATAAATATACATGTACAATGTATAATCCGAACAAGATCCCTCATTCCAACAGGGTCTGCCCTGCAGAGTGCTTCTGCAGTTGCCCTGTTGGTTTGAGAGGTCAAGTATGCAAACATTTGGTGTTGCTAGATGTAGTCAAAGATAAAGAAAATGATTCATTCCCTGAACTTGTTCTTCAGCTGGAAACTCACGCATGAGCTTTACAAGACAATGGTCACTTTAGTGTCTGTTGTGACATAAAAATGGAAATCAGTGTGGAAAGCCTTAGTGAGAGAGGAACATACCATGTATTCTTGTACATGTTGCACATTATCATACCATGGAATTTGACCTTATTTTAACAGCTGTTTGGCGTGACCATTAATGAAAAAAGCAGTGGCAGCAAGTGGGTTTTAAAATAGAGGAGGCACACTATTTGTATTGGACTGAGGATTCCTGCTGATTATTATTATTAGTATTTGCTTATCCACATTAAAATGACTTTTTGGTTGCTTTTAGTCACAAAAAGTAAAGAAAACGACACACAGCAGAATAATATGATTTGGCCTATCACTGAAGCAAACATCCATAGTCTGTGTTAAAAGAGAACTGCCTATGCCATTTAAATAAGCCACGGACTGCTTCAAAGTTAGCCTATATCCAACTTAGGCGCGTTCTCCTTTTATGTTTAATTTACTATTTTAATAACAGCTTGGTGAAGTACTGGATAAGTACTTGGTACATTATCAGCGCAGCAGGAGACGTTCAAACTAATGTTACATAATTTACGTCTCTATTATGATTGATGAGGTTTCCTTTCTCAACACTCCTCAGCGCTGAAAGTGAACACTCGATGGTGATTGCAAATTTTTTTTTTTTTTTACCAACGGGGGCACCAGTGCTCAGCTATTCCTGGCCTCCCCCTGCCCTACTTTATCGTTTAGCGGTTGTAATTCGGCACATTTGCGATAAAAAATAGGCGCTTTCCAACTTCAGTAACATGTATATGAAATTACAAACAAAAACATACATATTCTGAGACATGAACTTAATGAATCCTGAATTGTATTAATATTAAATCGTCCTCCTCTCATTTTCACTGCTGATTTGGATTTCGCGCAACAAGACTTCCAAGAAGAGCAGTTAAGACTTCCAGAAACTAGAAGACGTTCTTGAAACAGTCAAACGATGAACATCAAGCAGGCAGGCTTATTTTAAGTTGGGCTTATTTTAAACTGTTGTGGTGGGTTGATTTTCTCCCGTGGGTTAAAAGTTTGATATATTGCATAAATTCCATTTGACTGAAATGCTTGTATTGACACCTTTTGCACTGTCGTAGGAAGCTTTTTAGCTGTGTTTATGATCAATCTGCATAGCGTGACTGTAAAATATGTAGTTTTGGTATGGAAATGACATATTTGGATACGAAAACTATAATAATTAAAATAATTCAATTCAAATCACTGGATCATAAACAAATGAAACAGTGGACTGAAAATAAATTATTTATTCAATTAGGCCTATATTTGTTTGCAGTAATGATTAATTCTTCAATGAAACACCACTAATTATTGTATCTTTGCAATTACTCTTACTATGGAGTATTATTGACTATAAATTTACTGTAATTAATACAGAAACACTAATTTGGGCAAATGGCACTTATAACTATAGGACTTGAAGCTTAAAGTTGAGGATTTACAACTCGACGTGGGCTTGCCCGACTTGACTCAGGGCTTGACTTGTGACTTGCCAGTCTTGACTTGAGATTAGAATGCAAAGACTGGAGACTTACTTGTGACTTGCAAAGCAAGTTGGTCCCACCTCTGGTAATTCCTAAACAATATTTTCAAAAAATCTATAAAGAATTTTTCATGTATTTTTTTGAAAAATGCAATTGTCAACATAAATTTGATATTTTAGCTATTTCAAATGAATTATTACAAATACATTGAAATGTGGATAGACTATCACAATTTCTAAACATTTACATACAGTTGTGTGTTAATGTTGTTGTGTGTTAAAGGAGAAACCATACTTCATTTGTTCAATAAACATTTCTAATTCTTACAGATGTAAAATAAATAAATAAATAAGAAAATTACACATATTCTTTTGGTTAGACCAGTGGCTAGGTCTGAAGACTCCCCCTCTGTTAAAGCAATAAAAATGCTTAGTCTTCATTTTCTTAGGAATGGTGAGGACTATTTCAGGCAATTTTTTCTTGGAGTCCTTAAGAATAATGGAGAGTAATGCATTAGAACAACAAAAAGATAAATGAATAGTAAAACATACTTGTAAAACATTAATCTTAAAGTAAGCATTTTATCAAAGGGATTGTAAACTTACTCCTAGCAAATCTAAAAAACAAACAAACAAACAAACAAACAAAAACAAATAGAGGACATGTTCTCTCCTTTTATTCTGTGCTGAATTTCTTCTTCTGTGACATTATACTGGGTCTTTCTCTGGCCAGTAAGGGCTAAGCGTCCAAAAACTTTAATACACTTATTGTCCTCTGTGGGGTTATTCAGAGAACATCCTGCACTGTCACTTGCCTCTACTTCCTCACTTTCATGACCTATTACTATCGGTGTCAAAAGTTTGTGTCTTTCCTCTTTGCAGTCTTGCTTTTTCTTTCCTATCTGCTCCATTGCTTGCCTTGCATTCTTTACCCTTTGATTGGTCTTTTTTTTTTACTTCCACTTTGTCTGTTTTGTAAGTTTCCCTTTTCTCTCCTCCCTGTTGATCCTTATCATCTGGAGTTTGTGTTGTGCTTTTCTCTGTATGCTTACTTGCTTGATTTTGTAGATGTTGAAACATAACATTTCCTTTTCCACCTGCTATTTAAAGCATTAGTATGAATAATGGCAAAATAATTTCCTGACTGACAGGACCACCCATAGCTATGCGCCTGTCTTACAGTGTGTTTGTATTAAATGGCAAACATGTGTTTAACACTATTCAGTACATACCAATGTATATGCAGTGTTTTTTGAAATATGAGTAACAGCAATTGCCATGCTAAAACAAACTGTTGAAATCATTGTTTTGCATTGTTTCAGTTTCCCCTGCCTAGGGCTCAAACATATACAACTCTATCACAGTGCTTCCAATCTTGAATATCTAAAAACTTGACATGTTGTAAAGGAGGCCGTGACTATGGTGCGATGAAGTTAGCTAATCACAGCAGTGGCATTTACTTCAATTTCTAAAAGCAACCCAGGCTCATTGGAAATACGTGCCTCTACATACATTTATGCAACACCATAATTATGTAACTTACTGCAGGTTTCACGGCAGTTTGAAAGTGAAATGTCCAAGAGAGTGACGCTAAAACACGCGTTCAATACGTGACCGTGGCACGTTTTTAATTACTTTGGTACAGGCACGTATTCCTGTTTTTATTATGTTGCTTGAGAAACTTATTGCAGCTGTTCAGAATTCAAATATCTGTCGCAAAAGGTTAATGCGCTATCATATTGGAAATATAGGGTAGACTGGGTACAGTTGGTACAGGGGTACAGTTGAAACACCTTAAATAACTTGCATGTGCAACAAGTCTGATGTGTGATATTTCCTTCACACATGCGTATTAGTGCCCTCTTTGAGCGTGGGAAATTTGAAGTATGTGCGCTTCTCCAGTGTAAAGATCGTAGTTTTTTCCAAGGAAAGTTTTTCACTTCACCACATCTCTTCCACATTGAATAGCTTCTCATCCTTACATGACTGTTAAAGTTAACTTACATTTTCTTAAACCTTAATCTGTGCACTACAAACTGACATATTGCATGACTTTGTGTCATGCAAGGTCATTGTAAAATCTAGAGAAATGTTTGAGTTGGTCAGCGGGGTACAGTTTAGACACAATGTATCAATTGTACCCGCCCTAGAATCCTATTGCAATTAGATGTAAGTTAATAGTCACAATATGGTTTATTAGGTTATTGTTATTGTTATTATTTATTATGTTTATTGTTATTATTTGTATTAGGTTATTGTTTGCATCTGGTCTGTTTTATTATTGCTGTTTGCTGTTATAATTAAACATTGTAAAACATTGTATCACTGTTTGTCATAACAATACAATGTTTTACAAATTAACTACTTTTATCTTAACAAATAATCAAATAAAATACTAAATGGAAATGAAAAAAAATTAATTCACATTTTCTAAAGGTATTTTACGTTTGCACGGAATCGGTTAGGCAGCTTTACAGCATTACGAATGGGTGTCTCAACTGTAATCGGGTACTGTTTCAGCTGTACCCGACATGGATACATTTGGAACAAAAAAGCTTCTTGTGTTCGTGAGCTAACTGTGGCAAATGTAACCTACTTATGTATGTTAAGAAATATTAATATTTTAGTAGACAAGTAAAGAAAATGTCAAATGAAAAAATCACTTCTTTGCAGTCCCTATTTTTGGTGTGGTAAAGAAAAAAGCAAAGTGTACCAACTGTACCCGGTCTACCCTACCCTACGCCAAAGCCAACTCTAAAACTAACCGATAGTGTTAACAAAGGCAAAAGTGCCTGAGCTGCTGTATTTGAGCTGCTTGGCCGAACCATAGTGTCACGGGGTTCGATCCAGAGTTTCACTGCCTCCTGTGTTCATTTCAACTGTAAACTGCAGTGATTCGTAGCCTACCTATAGTTTTTTTTTTTTTTTCTCAAGTTTGCCGCAATGTATATAGAGGCACGTAGTTCCAATGAGCCTAAGTTGCCTAAAAGACGTATCACCTCTTTCAGGAGCGGACTGTCCATATGGCCGGACCTTTTCTTTAATGTGGAGCGGCCCATTGCCTAAATATATATAAATATAGGTAAGATGTAAGCAGCTGAATGGCGAGACAATTTAGCAATATGTGCTAACTGTTTACAATATAAAACAAATATTGAACGACAGACGTACATTTTCAGAGATGCAAACTACTGGCCTTTCGATTTTCTTAATGCCATTTACGTTATTCATCACAACGTAAGATAAAAGTGAATGTTTGTAAATCTCGATCCAGGCTTTCTTCTGTAATTTCAAGTGCTTATGAAAATGTTTACAAAATAAAAACACTTCATTCTCATATTAACATTCTCAAATACCATTCTCAAGCTTGTAGAACATTGTAAATTTGAAGACTTTCACTCAAGTGCCGTGGAAAGTGACATATATTAGGCTATAATAAAAATAGCTATTTTACGTAAATTATTTTATATACAAACTGTTCCAAAGTTTGAAATAATTAAGACACTTTTCAGTGTCACGTGGCTCTACAGAAATGATTCTAATATGCTGTTTTGTTGCTTAAATATGATCAGTTATTATTTGTGATCAGTTATTACTAATGGCTCTATATTTTTATCAATACTGAAAACAGTTTTTGTTTAATATTTTAGTGGAAACCTTGATACATTTACTTTTTCAGGATTATTTGATAAATACAAAGTTAAAGAACAACATGTGTTTATTTATTTATTTGAAATATAAATAATTTGTAATAATACTGTCACTTAAATCAATTTAATGCAACCTTGCTGAATAAAAGTGTGTGTGTGTGTGTGTGTGTGTGTGTGTGTGTATATATATATATAATATTTTTATATTGATATTATATATATATATATATATATATATATATATAATATTTTTATATTGATATTTTTATTATCTATTTATCTTCAAAACAAAAATGAAGTGAAAGAGGTCAGTGGTGGAGTGAGGCTAACGTTCCCCCCATGTGTGGCCAAGTATGGTGACCTATGATACTTGCAATTTGTGCTCTGCATTTAACCCATCCAAGTGTGCACACACACACAGTAGTGAACACACACTGTGAATACAGACCATTCTAAGCACTTCCAAGCAGTGTTTATTGGTGGTTTTAAAGAAAATGGAAAGAAAGAAAAAATGGACATTTGACATTCATTTTAAACATGAACATTTAGAACCAATTCGATTTTTTTTCATTATTCATCAACTTACGTTGTCAGAACTGTCAAATGTTATGCTGTCAAATGTGTATTAATAAACTATTAACTTTTAAATAATAATAATATTAATAAATAATAACTAAATAATAACTATTAAATCTCTAATAGTGAACCGATGCCTTTGTTGAATTGTTTAGAAAAAAAATTGGTCTCTATAGCAAAATGTCTTGCAAGACAAAACATAAATGGTCAGTTGTAAGCATTAGCTTATTTTATTGCATTTAGTCTAGTACGTTTTGATTTGGCATACTCATAAAAAGTGTCCAGTACTTTCCATTTACCAGGTGGGCTCCAATAATTTTACTGTAGCAAGATTGACTGGAAATTGACTGAACAGAGATCTGAGAATTAAGGACATAGGAATTCTGACATTCCAGCATGTTGGAACTATATATATATATATATATATATATATATATATGACCAGGACCCTCGTCTCGACATCGGTGCTCTTTTCAGGAGACTCCGAACCACCGCAAGAGACTCTTCTACGACCCATTATAACGACGCTCCAACAGAGAGACTTCTGCGACTGAAACACATCGGAATTACTTATTCAGCAATAACATGACTGATTATAGTTTAGTTTAATTACATTCATTTTAATTTTGGCTAATATTTTAGTGTGACTTAATTTAGTTGTGACTAATATTTTAGTGTGAAAACCCAGCATTTTAAAAAGTCATCAGCATGTTTTCCATTCTTTTTAACATGACAATTATCAAGAAGTGTTGCCTCAGCCTACTAGGTTAATTAAGCAATCCAAGTTAAGAAATAAAATGAAAAAAATTAAAATAAAAAATGCAGAAACAAATTATGATGACCATCTCATTTTAATTCAAGTTATGTTATAACCTCACAACAGGGTTTTGCAATTTACATTACAGTATTTGGGGACCTGATGTAATTTCTCTGCATGTTATAAATAGTAATTGTGTTTTTTTTTTTTAAATAATTGTCCAGCATCCTCATTGGTCCAAACACAGTTTTCACTTCATGACTGCCACAAATAAAAGAGCCACAAAATCTGCATGATTATCTTCAACAACCATCCTATGTGAATTCACCTACTACTACTACTACTACTACTACTACTACTACTACTACTACAACAACAACAATAGAGACATGAATTCTCTGGTAAGATTTGGAAAAGAAAAGCTTTTTTATTTCATGTAAAATGATACTTCTGTACTGATACAAGTGTAAAATTATCTATAATTTAATTTAGAATATTTATAGAATATTTCCAGTTGTGTAAAGTATGGATTTATGTGAATTTATTACACTTTTAAGAACAATGGTTCTAAACAGAACAAGAAATGGGTTCTTCAGCTTGTAACAATAGGAGAATCCTTTTTGGTGCTAAACAGAGCCCTTTTTTGGTTCCATAAAGAACCGTGTTTCGAGGACCTTAAAGGTGTTATATATATATATATATATATATATAATAGTTCATCTTCATTTTCATTAACATTAGTATATTAGTATATATTTATATCATCAATAATAGTATTACTAATAGCATTTGTATATATTATTTATTAATATTGCTTTTGTGCCTCTATTGGCCTGGTCTTATATCTGGCAGTCTCTATGGTTTTACCTAAAAAACAACAACATTAACATCAACAGCAGCATATTGTGTCAATAAAGTACTTTTATTTATTTATTTATTTATTTATTTTAAAGACGTGAAGTTGTAGCAGAAATGACAGTGTTCTAACAACAATTACTAGCAAAATACATTAATAAATGACAGTTGACACAGAACATAAACTAATACTTAAAGAAATTAAACAGTAATACTGTATTTTCATAATTTTCTGTGATGCCATTCAGTCCATCATTATGTGTATTTTGGTGTGAATGAGTGGCAGTTTCTCTCTGCAGACGATGAGGCTGTCAGATGTGATGCATCTGAAATACACAATTGAGTGTAGAGTTACAGTGTGTCCATTTGTTTATGTAAAAACAATTATCCATATGTTTACATAAAAACCCATCTACATCCTCAGCTTAACAGAGCTGCTTACATGTGGCCTAAAAACTGAAAAGAGAAACCCCAATGTTTGTTTAGAAACCAGTTACAATTCTGAACTTTGATTTTTATTTCAATTTAAGTCTTTGAAGTTGTGTAACTTCAAATATCAGTAATGATTTTTGACAGTTACAGAGCTTTTGACAGTTACAGATTTGGAAAAAAAGGTGGGTTTAAAGAACCCTAAACTCTAAAACAAAGAACAATTTCAGCACAAAGGGGATCCTTGGGGTGCTATGGTTCTATATCAGGGGTGTCAAACTCAATTCCTGGAGGGCCAGAGCCCTGCAGAGTTTAGATGCAACCATAATTAAACACACCTGAACCAACTAATCAAGTCCTTCAGACTTAATTAAAAACTGCATAGTATGTGTGTTGGAGCAGGGTTGGAACAAAACTCTGCAGGGCTGCGGCCCTCCAGGAATTGAGTTTGACACCCCTGTTCTATATAGAACCGTTGCTACATGTAATGCCGAGAACACACTACACGACTGTCATGCTGATTATGAATGGAATTTAGCCTTAAGGAGGGATTGTGCCTAGTTGCACCGAGTCTGTTCCAATTGGGCTCAGTCGCTGTTTGTGCTGTTTGTGTTGTCTAAACTAAAATCTGTTCCAGTCGTTGGAAACAATTGTCAAGTGTGTTCCGGTCAGTCTTAGAATGTTTAAGCTAGTCGCATAGTGTGTCCCCAGCTTAAATTACCTTTAAAGAACTATCTATTTTAGAGTGTAGTTTAAAAGTCTCTTTAAGAAACTGGTGGTTAGTTTTGGGCTTTGATAGTTAAATGGAATTGCCCTTTAATCAGTCATGTTATTTTTGAATAAGTCATTCCGATGTGTTTCAGTCGCAGAAGTCTCTCTGCCGGAGCGTCGTTGGTATGGGTCGTAGAAGAGTCTCTTGCGGCTGTTCGGAGTCTCCTGAAAAGAGCACCGATGTCGAGACGAGGGTCCTGGTCATAAACACCGGTGGAACCATTGGAATGGTCATGCATGACGGAGGTAAACACATTCAACAGAGTTCTCATACCTGATGCATAAGAGCAGTGGCGTATAGCGGAGGGACACGCAGGGCACGACACTGCGGGGGTCCCTGTGATAACCTCCCTGTGCTGAGTTGCTTCATATCATGTGTCGACGATAGCCAGAGATATTGTCAAAAGCATCAAATATTGGCAATGAATGTAGGCCTGTTACATTTTATTATTAGGACTATTATTATTAGGCTAGGTTAGATTTATTTCTAAATTACAATTAATTTCCCCCGCAATAATTCCATAACCCATCACCGCATGATGCGCTGTAATGATAATAAAATATTAGGCTATTAGCTGACTCCTTCACTGAAAACCCTAATAAGTTGACTGAACTAAACTGATTGAGAAAACTCGTTGCCTCAATTTAATTGAGTTATGGCGTATCACAAAACTTGCATATTTAAGTTTATGTAACCTGGCGGTTTTGTAGACTACTTAAATCATTCAGTTCACCAAACCTGGTGCTTATTTAGTGTGCTTAAATGATTGTGTTCACTTAACTTGGTTTTGAGAACATTTGAGAAATCAAACTCAATTTTTTAAGTTAACAGATCTTAAGAGCCAATCCCAGCCTTGCTTCCATGGTCCCACCCCACTAATCATAACAATAATACATACAACCTGCTTCCATAAAAAGTCACATTCATTCAAAATTTATAGCTAAATACTAGTTAGCTACACATCAGCACATGCTAATGTAATTATCAGAAAGACTCTCAATATATACTTGCATTTAAATTGTCAAAGAACATGCAGTATATGCAGTCTTCAAATTTTGAATTTTGCTGTCCATCCTCAACCTAACCACAGGTTCTTTACCACAACGGCAACACTACAAACCAATATGACAGAAACCTATGTAAATCCTAATATAACACAACATTTAAGTACTAACTTATATCTCCCTGTGTTAATATTGTGCTAAAACACACAAAATAACACTTAATTTCCACATTTATTTTCCATATTGTCTGATGCAAAGCATGATGGGAACTAGAAAACTCAAGTTCAGTTTACTACAATGACATTGAGTTTACAAAACTTATTTCAATGAGTCCAATTGTTACGAACTGGACGGAGGCGTGTGGATCCATTTGCATACTTTATTACTCGAGGTCGACAGGCAGGGTCAATAACACAACAGACGGGTATAACACAGATAATCCAAGCGTGGTCAGACAGAGCAGTACGGTCACAAGGGCACAAGCAGACAATCATAAAACGAAGAACAGGCGTGGGTCAGAAGGCGGGCGGAGAACAATCACAATAAACCAGGAAACAAGGAGTCGACAACGGGGAAAACAAACCAGGAGAAACGCTCGGAATTGACAGATGAACTAAACAAGACTTTGCGAACGGCAGTGCATGTGAATGGCTTTTATACTGTGGGAGATGAGGTGTAATGACTGTCAGGTGTGTGCGAGTGAAGGCAAGATGGCCGACAGGGGTGAGAGGTGAGAGGACACAGGAAGTTCATGACAATGGGATGATGGGAAATGTAGTGAGTTAATTGTCCATGATGAGATGAAGGCTCCCTCTAGAGGAGGAAAGAGGGAGCTATGACAGCACAGTCCGTGACACCAATGAACTTTCATTATTATTTGAGTGAAAACAACTCATTTCATTTAGTTCATTTCACTGTTGGTTTTACAGTGTTGTTAAAAATGTTTTTCAAACTTTTTTTTAAAACAGCTCTGATAATTTATACAATGAATTCTAGACCTATAATTAAAATGATTAACAAAAACCCGTTTAACGCAAAACACGTTTCTTCTCATATGTTTCACCACAAAATATATTACGGGAATAATTTCAGACATTTACATACTGTTATTAGCATATATTGAAATAGATTAGTCTGTCGTCGTCTCTGAGAGAATACTTATGCACCGTTATTGCAGCCTTAAAAAAGTTCCGTATGTAGGCTATTTTTACTTTCACTTTCTGTATAGTGAATTGACTGAGGTTTGCACTTTGCTTGTGTATGATATTTTAAGCTACGCCACTGCAAGGGTTTATATAAGCACTGGCACAGTAGTTTTTATTATTATAGAATTATGACGTATATCAGATATATTGCATATATCAAATAAACAGAGGCTTATTTACCAAGCAATAATAATGCAGAATATGCAAAAAAAAATGTATTTAAAACTTTAAAAATCATAGTTTGTCTGTATATTGTTATAGTGCATATTAATTTCTCAAATGTAAATTAAATTAATTAAAGCTTTATTTGTGTGGAGCACTTGCATTCAGACATATTTACTTCATTAAAACCTATGTAGAGTGAAATCATTTTATTTGCATTTATAGTGTTTCATAGTGTTTCCATTCTGAAAAATCTTCAGATAAATTAGGGCAATTATTGATATCTGTGTATAAGTCATAGAATAATTTGAACTGTCAGATGAATCTGTTTTAATGTGATTCTGCTTTGTTCATCATCAGTTATTTAATTATTCAACTAAATGGTCAAAATAAAATTTTAAATAGAATAGTTAATTTAGTATTCTACATTAACAAAACTTCTATGTGTCAGGTTTTAAGACTCTTTTTTAGTGTTTTCTTGTTGGTTTAGTCCTGTGTATTTGGTTTAGTCCAGTCTGTATTTGGTTTAGTCCTGTCCTTATTTGGTCATGTTCCTGTCTCCACCCCTCATTATGTCATTATTAGTTTATCATGATCACCTGTCTGTGTCTCGTTACCACCCTACTTAAGTTGGATTCTGTTCATTGTTTGATGGTCCGTTCTCGTCTTTGTGTGCGTGTCTCCATTGCCTGTCTCCCTGTGGGTTATTTCTGTGGATTTGGTTTAGTCCAGTCTGTATTTGGTTTAGTCCCGTCCTTATTTGGTCATGTTTCTGTCTCCACCCCTCATTATGTCATTATTAGTTTATCATGATCACCTGTCTGTGTCTCGTTACCACCCTACTTAAGTTGGATTCTGTTCATTGTTTGATGGTCCGTTCTCGTCTTTGTGTGCGTGTCTCCATTGCCTGTCTCCCTGTGGATTATTTCTGTGGATTTTGGTTTATTAAAAGACCTGTTTTGCACCTGAGCTCAACCTTGCACTCCTCGTTTGTCCTCCCTACACGACAAGTGACAGAAGAACGGACCAAAACAGTTTTAATTCGTGTTTTGCCCTTGTTTATTTTCTCGTTTTTTCCAGTGTTTTCTTTTTGCTTTTTCTTGTTCCCCCTCCATGTTATGAATAATTCTGCTGTCCTCCTCCTCCTGAAGCAGGGGAATCAATCTCTTGAGGACCACACAAAGGACTTTATTTTGTTAGCTAATTACACCAGCTACCCAGACGATACCTCTGCGCATTCTATCTCGCTGGACTAAATTCCGAAACAAGAGCACAGTTGTCTGGGGATGGTCCTCAAGAGAACTTCGCTGCCTATATTGAGTGGGTACTGGTGTCATGTCAGTCGTCGATGACCGTGGACATCGTGGATGACACCAGTCCCACTCACGACCCAGAGCCCAGCCCACCATCACCCATGACGGAGCTGCCCGAGCCCACCGCAGACGGAGAGACAGAGCCTGCCGCGATCATTGAGCCATCACCACCGGAGGTGACAGAGCGACAATCGTCCCGGAGCCAGAGCCTACAACGTCTGACCAGGTGCGAGAGCCGGCAACTGTGGAGATTGCGGGGGCTATGGAAAGCCCCGCCCACGCCGCCACTGCTGAGGGTGAGCTACACCTGGACTCAAGAGAATTATATAACTTGGACACTGGATTATCTATCTCCCTTCCGTCATCCTCTGAACATCTGCAGGAACCAAAAATCCCACCCAGCCTCCCTCTCCCACCTCCTCTCATTGACTGTTTTCCTGCCTCAACACCCACTCCACTGGACTTTGTCAGTCTCGCCGCTCACCCTCAGCTCACCATCTGTGGCATGGGCTCGCCGCGGCTCTGCCCATCTCCAGCTCTGTTAGCGTTGAGTCCGGAGGATCCCTCATCTCCGCCTCGGCCCTCCGACCCTGCGGCTGCACCATGGCACCCAGCTCCCTCATCTCCACCGTCGCCCATCGATCCACCAGCTCCACCGGGCTCCCTCGTCCCTACGGCTCCGCCCCGGTCAGTCGTCACCCTGCCATCGCCTCTGGACTCCACTCCTCCGGCTGCGCCTCGCCGCTCCGTCCCTCAGGCTCGGCTGGACTCCTCCTTCCCTCCAACTCAGCCTCGGTCCTCGATCGCTCCGGCTACGCTGCGGCTGTTTGTTTGTTTGTTTTTGTAGAACACGAGTGTCATTTTTTTTTTAAACACCAATACATGTGTTGTGATAGAGCCTACCTGGTGACAGAAAGCCAGTTGTGGGCAGATAACACATTGGCCAAACATAACTTATCAGTCTCCTACAATTATAAGCCTACTATACAGCCAATACAATTCTGTCCATGCAATAATACATCTTCAGGATTCCCACAATCTTGAATCTTATCTGGTCCAAAGAACTCTGAAATTCACTGTAGAGGAGTGCACTTTCAGTCTGTTTATTGTGAGTTACTTTTTAGAGCTATTTTATAATACATTTTAGATTAGATCCTTTAGAAATGTATTTTCATTTTGCAGCGTGAAATATTAGCAGAGCAGGTGATTTTGTTCAAGAACTTAAAGTAAACTTTTTTTTCTGTTTTAGATCAATAAATATTAACATATTTTTTTGCATTTGTTAAATTTCGTAGAATTTCCCCAAAACTGTTTCACTTGAGCCAAATGTTTCAGGTATCCTTCCACAAGCTTTAGTTTGCTGGAATTTTGGCCCACTCCTCTTGACAGAACTGGTGTAACTGGGTCAGGTTTGTAGACCTCCTTGCTCGCACTCGCCTTTTTAATGCTACAACATTATGCTACCACCCCCATACTTCACAGTTGGGATGGTCTTATGAGGTTTCAGAGTTTCGCCCTTTTTCTTCCAAATATACCGTTTATCATTATGGCTGATTTTGATTTTGTGAACTAACAACATGCAGAGCGCTAGGGAACACATCTCTTTAATCACGAATCACTTTATATTAATAGTAATTGATTTGGATCCAGGATGATTCTGAAAGAGTACTTTGCTGTTGCTGTAGTAACAAATACAGCTTCCACGCACATCTGATTTACAGATAAACTGCACGCTCTTATTTCAGCTTGATTTGTACATTATTGTTAATGTTCATAATATTAAGAATATAATATTAACAATATAATTCATAATGTTCATACTTTATCAAATGCTGGAAGATTGTGTATCTTTCCGTTCAACCATTTTCTGTCAGAATGCTTTATATAAGGAGCTAATAATAGCCATAAATTGCGCTTTCTATTTCTGTTTGCTCGTGTTATTAACAAATTAAAAGTACTTTTATGTTAACTGTTTTTTTTTTTGTTGTTTTTTTGGGGGGGGCTGCTGTCTTAAATTGGGTGAAATACTGTGAGTTAAACGCACCACTGCTTCTCGTCTGGTGCATGACTACATTCTGCGTCACAAATGTGCGTCCTTGAAAGCGCGCAGTTTTCTAATGTAGCCTATTTAACTTCTTAGGTAATCTCATTGGTTTCAGATGCGTCCGAAATTACTAACACATATAGGCCTACATATATTTATTTTTTTGAGCAAAATTATTGCTAGGGATAGTTTGGCAGTATCTGGATATAAATTACTTTATGTATTTACTAGGGATACAACAAAACAGCTATAGCCCACTGTTCAATACATAAGGTGATTTTTTTTAACCACAGTTTTTGGGTCGGTTCTGTGGCATGGTACATCAAGAGTGGTTTTTGTTATACTTATAGGCGACAGGAGCAGTTGTTTATTTGACTTAAAAGCAAAATGAATTAAAGCAATGAACACTGCCACTGCCTTTTTGTGTCTATAGGTGGCAATAGTGATACAGCTGGGCATATCAATACTCCCATGCTGTTAAAATTGAAACAGAAAGTAGTGTTGTAGTAGCCTACTCGAGACCAGTCTTGGTATGAGACCATGTTTTGAAAGTCTTGGTCTTGTCTCCGTCTCAATCACATTTGTACTTGGACTTGTCTTGGTCTCAGACTATTTATTTTTTTCTATTATTTCATGACCGGTCAAGACCACAACTGAATCATATTCAAGGACCAAAAATAATTATTGTGTATACAGATATATATGAATTAGCAAATGCAACTTTCTTACATGCTTTTCTTCTGTATTTGCAGTTCTGTCTCCAAAACCTAATGTTCTTGTCAAAACTCTGCGCAAACTCCCCATTCTGCATGATGAGAAGTATGCAGAAGAGACAAAGCTGTATGAATGTTACAAGCCGGAAGATAAAACATTGGTGCTGCCGTAAGTTCCCATGCAAACGTAATCAGGACTCGGAATTACTCCTTAAGTTTATTCCTTTACTGTCTTTAAATTCAAATATGAAACGTGTAAAGAGTGCATTATTGTAACACGAGAGGGTAGGGTAGACCGAGTACAGTTGGTACACTTTTTGCTTTTTCCCCACACCAAATCTAGGGACTGAAAAGAAGTGATTTTTCATATGACATTCCCTTTACTTGTCTACTAAAATGTTAATATTTATTAACATCTATTAGTAGGTCATATTTGCCACAATTAGCTCATGAACACAAGAAGCTTTTTTGAAACAGCACCGGAGTACAGTTGAGACACCCATCCGTAATGCTGTAAAGCTGTCTAACTAATTCATTGCAAACGTGAAATACCTTTAAAAATAAGTTAAAAGTAGTTCATTTGTAAAACATTTTATTGTAATGACAGAGATACAATGTTTAATTATAACAGCAAACAGCAATAATAAAACAGATCAGATGCAAGCAATAACCTACTAAACATAATAACAATGAACATAATAAATAAAAATAATAATAGCATAATAAACCATAGTGTGACTATTAACTTACATCTTGCATTGTGCAACTAAACTGCATGTGCTGCAATAGGATTCTAGGGCGGGTACAATTGGTACACTGTGTCTCAACTGACCACCTCCAACATTTCTCTAGATTTTACGATGACCTTGCATGACACCAAGTCATGCAATATGTCAGTTTTTAGTGCACAGATTAAGGTTTAAGAAAATGTAAGTTAACTTTAACAGTCATGTAAGGATGAGAAGCTATTCAATGTGGAAGAGATGTGGTGAAGTGAAAAACTTACCTTGAAAAAAAAACTTTCGTCAATATCTTTAGACTGAAGATACGCACATAGGCTACTTCAAATTTCCCACGCTCAAAGAGGGTGCTAATACGCATGTGTGAAGCAAATATCACACATCAGACTTATTGCGCATATAAGTTAAGGTGTTTCAACTGTACCCCTGTACCAACTGTACCTGGTCTACCCTACCAGTAGGCTAGGCTACGAATATCTCGGATTGCAGCGGGTTTGCCAGGGGCTCTGCGCTTCCTCTGATATTACGTGTGCACCCTCGAATTGTGTACGCACTAATAAGTCCTTATTGTAAACAGGTATATATTAAATCATTTTATTCAGTGAAGCACAGCCCTCATAGTAAAAGGGTGTGTGTTGGTTATTAAATAATATATTTGCAGTAGGCTACGTGTGTTTCACTTTGCAAGATAAATTTTGTTTAGTGAATTTACCAATGCACCATCCAACGGAGTGTACTCAAGAAAAAAACTAAAACCCAGTATAATAAATTACTGAATAATGAGAATGAAATATTTGAAAATATTAAATTCGTTGCCCGTGTATAGGCTATATGTATTCGCAAGGCTATCTCATGGAAATTCATACTTTTACAAGGTGGCTAATTCGTAGAATTCGTAAAAAGACCCCAGTGATGGGTAGGTTTAGGGGCGGGGTTAGGTGAAGGACATTCGTATGAATTCATACGAATTGGGAACCCGTAAAATAGGCTACATGAATTCGTAGGAGTACGAATTCGTATGAATTAGCCACCTCCTAAAATATGTACGAATTGCCGTGAGATCGGCCTGATTCCCTGCTATTATTTAGTCATGGAAACAGCGGTGAAAATGTGTTTTATTAAAAAAAAAAAAGCAAACTTTGGGGTGAGGACCCACGGGCAAAAACATAAATCGGCACCTATGCCACCATGTATAGGCCCAACAATATCCAAAATTATTATTACGCACTGAAAAATTTGCGAATGCAAAATAAATAAATAAATAAATCTCAAAACACTGAACAAATACTATTTTTATTAGTATTAGCCACAACACCACAAAGTTAGTTTGAACACACAACATTTTATTTCCTTGCTTAAATTGGTTAAAATCCCCTAGCACCAACCGCTTCATTACAATAAACCCCGGCTAACATGATGCACACCATGCAAACTCTGATCCTTGCATCTTCACAACATTTGCTCATTCCGCTTCCTCTTCTATAAGTACCATATTTAACCTTCAGGCGGCGCTCTGCTGCTCAGACAGATAGGCACCTAAAATCTCCCCCTTATTGTTTTTTTCCCTTATAAAACGTGAAGCCTGTCCAACTGTCTATATATATATTGTTTTGGTTTTACAAAACTAAATGAGATTTGTGTATCGTGTTGTCTTCTCATTCTAGCATTTTCTTTCTTTTGCTCACCTCAGAAAATCTGAACAGGACAAGAGGGTTGTGTATACATTTTTGGAGTACTCTCCCCTGCTCGGCTCCAGCAATATGACCCCGAGTGAATGGACCACTATTGGAAAAGACATTGAGGTGCCTTTTTAATCATCTCTATGCACACAATGAAGAAATACTGATAGAATAGAACTTGTATGTGGATGAGATGTTTGTTTAGTGCAAGCCTTTTTGACTGGGTGATATTGTTTTTTAAAGACAGTTTGGTTATCTGAAATACAGCACAAAAATTTCCCTGTGATGTAGAGCAGATAACTTTGTGATATATATATATATATATATATATATACTAAACTGTATATTAAAGGCTGCTAACCTGGAACAACTCATTTTAATTTTGTGCTTAATACACTTTAATTGTGCCGAAGTCATGCTGAGTGCCAATTAAAGATGTACTTATGTATATTTGATTGTGATAGTGATGTACAGAGATCATACAATCCTTGATAATAGTTAGTGATACTAAAACACATTTTAGGCATAACATTAAGAAATGTAAATTGTGTAATAAAGAAATCCTCCAAATAAAATTTTGTCTAGCAAAACAAAGAATCATGTAATGCATGTAAAAATCAGCCTTTTTGTCTCGTTCACAGAAATACTATGAGGAATATGATGGTTTTGTTGTCTTGCATGGCACAGACACAATGGCTTACACTGCCTCTGCCTTATCCTTCATGTGTGAGAACCTGGGAAAGCCTGTCGTCCTCACTGGATCACAGGTAACATAAGCACATTTCACCCCAAAATGAGTTTTTTATAAACATGATGGTGTTAAATAATGATAGAATTTTAATATTTGAGTGAACCATTATAAATTGGTCTTGTATATGGCAGGTTCCCATCTTTGAGATGAGGAGTGATGGAAGGGACAACATTTTGGGGGCGCTGTTGATTGCTGGACAGTTTAGCATCCCGGAGGTGAGAGCAGCTTCTGTTCACAGGGATGCTTTTATTGCCACTGCAAAGCAATGTGTGTAAGATACCATCAAATATTTATCATATTGCACTTTTTAAACTCAATTAAGTGCTCAATGCTGTAATCAGTGTCATAAAAACAGAAATAAATCAGGATAAGGATAAATGGTTTAGAGTATGGATGGAAAATGAATATTAATCATCAATCTTGATGTATATATTTAGCCGTTTTAATTGTCAAGTCTAGTCTTATTGTTCAAATAGAGTGACGTATACACACACAGCACAAATGCGTAAACACCTATACACCACCTGTCAAACAAGTTGGTACAAGTTCAGTCGGCTTATGATAAGGTATTCCATTGAAGGTTGACACACAACTAAAATTAATAGAATTTGTATAAGGGAAGCACTGAATGAAAATAGCCCACTTTCTCTTTGTTTCTTCCCAGGTTTGTCTCTATTTTGGTCACAAGCTGTACCGAGGCAATCGTGTCACTAAAGTGGACTCTGGAAACTTTCAAGCATTCGCCTCACCAAACCTGCCACCATTAGCCACTTTTGAAGTCAACATCAACAGTAATTCCAGTTTTTACAACCTTTAGGCCAGTGGTTCTCGAACTTTTTACACCAAGTACCACCTCAGAAATAACCACCATAATGGCCAACATTAACACACAGTAGCGTAGTAGGCATTATTATTTAGCTACTATGCACAATTAAAAAATTAGGCAGTTTTATTCCTAGTAAGAATATTTGTTATTGTCGAACACTTTAAACATTGTAAATATAGCTTGAACATTAACACTGCAATGTGCTTGCATACAGGTAAATAAAAATTATCAAATTAAATTATATTGTACCTGAAAAAGAAAGGCCTACTTGATTAAAAAAAAAAAAAAAAAAAAAATATATATATATATATATATATATATACATATATATATATATATATATATATAACTTTTTAACATTAAAGGGTTACTCTACCTCAAAATAAAAATTTTGTCATTAATCACTTACCCACATTTTGTTTCAACCCCGTAAAAGCTCAATTCGTCTTCAGAACACAAATTAAGATATTTCTGATCCATTTTGACAGCTCTCTGGCCCTCCCATAGACAGCAATGAAAGCAAAAATAAAAACTTTATTGCACAATTTGTCGCCTCCGCACCACCCTAGTACCATTTCGCAGGAAGAGTGAACACAAACAGAATATGCTGTTCTCTGTCACCTGCGTCACACGGATACGCTGTTTTCAGTCAAATCAAAGCGTAAACAGCGTAAACAGCATATCAGCCTGATGCAGCTGACAGAGAACAACAAAAAACAAACACACATTCCCTGCACATCAACATTTTAAACAAATATTCAACCAACAGATCAAATACTACAGTTAAAAATCATTAACAATTGAAGCAAATTTACAAATTAACCTTGCTGTCTCTCTCTCTCACTAGCTGTTCAAAAAAAGCATCAAAAATATCTTAATTTGTGTTACAAATACGAACAAAGGTTTTACGGAGCGACATGGGGTAAGCAATTAATGACAAAATTTTCATTTTGGGGTGGAGTAATCTTTTAATTTATATTTAATTCAGTGATTTATCTGCGTACCACTAGAGGGAGCATACCACACTTTGAGAATCAGTGCTTTAGGCTGTAGTCAGAAATCTGTCTATTAAGCTACTGATGCTTGAAAACATTGGAATAACATACAAGCTGAGCAAAACTCAAACTCGGGTTGTCAGAGGAGTAGCTATTCTTTATTGTCGTGAATTAACTCAAAGAGGAAATATTAATAACTAATCATAACTCATTATAATTAATTATAATATTTGGGTAATTCGGAAGAATTATCTTGATGAAACAGAATTCACATTACAATCAATTGACCCGTTCGTCCGGCAAACATTCTGGGAAAATTCATATGTATTCACAGAAAAACTATTTTCTTGGTCGCAGAAAATAACTTGTATGTAGCTTTGATCGGAAATCATAAAGTGACATTTTGCAATGTAGAATCAGAAACTCTTGTAATTTGTGCACAAGAACTTTATTAACTACAGACTAACACCTAACTAATCTGAACAACACATATACATACACACACACACCAGGCATACATGGTAAGAATAAAGGGGATGGATAGGTACGGAAAGAGGGAGAGGGGAGAGGCAGAGTTAACCATCTCTAAAAACATCAGTTTCTAGTTTAAAGCACAGTATACGATAGCTTACATCAGACCTCTGTCTGGTACGAGGTATTATACTTGCATTTGATCTGGCTGTGGGATGAGGGTCTCGGGAAGCCTTTGAAACAGGTCCGGATGGTTCCATTTGATGGCTGGAGTTGCAATTTCTTGAAACTCTGAGGTTGTCCTTGAGTTTGTTGTGCTCAGGAGAGTCGTCCCTCCTGGGTGAGCACATGGCTTTGTGCGAAATGGGGTTTGCTGGCATTGTGGGACACAGCAGATGCGTAGGCCACAATCCAGAGATGAAGATGTAGAGGAAGACATATCTGGTCGAGGACATTTCCATGAGGATGAGCTCTAGGGATGAGTGAAAACAAACTCCAGTGTTGTAGGTTTGAGTCTTGTGGTCAAAAGCCATTTCTATGGTTAGGAAGGCTGCATGTGGCTGGGCCACAGGCCCGTGGCCTTGTCGTGGAGAGCCTCTACGTAACAAACAACCTGAAGATTTTGCAGAAGAGGAGGCGGAACTGTGCATGAGCCCTTTAAAGTCTGGAGAGAGTCACACCTTCCCAAATGGGTTGGACCAATGAGAAGGCTGACTTTCTCAGCGGGAGGTCAGAAAACCCTTACGGCCCTTTGTTTCTGAGGCATGGCATTTTGCATATGTAAATCAACAGGGGTTCAGGCCAAAAATACTAAGGGTTCTTAGAACACTAATATGTTGCACGGGTATCAACAAATAATTTCCACCATCTTTTAGATAATCAAAATACAAATTCAAATATACCAAACACGGCATGTATGTGGTTATACTAGACTAGTGATCTATCATAGCACATTCATAAAAAAGTTATACAATACCCAAGACAACATGCAGGAACGGTCCTAATATACACAGTGATTCGTGATTATTTGTGTGTTTATCAAAGAAAGGTTTGTCTAAGAAATGACAAAATAAGTCACTTCCAATATTAGTATGTTTGCTTTAGAGACAGTCAGGATGGGGGAAGAGTCTCTATACATACTTTTGGATCGTAAAGTTTATCTGGTCGGCCAGAAGCGCTCTGGTTGCCATGGTAACCGGGCCCATCTAAGACTTTGCGGCACCCAGTGTTGGTTTGGGTGAGGGCAAGTCTGTGCTTAATTGTTAATTCAATAAACCACTGATTTGGGTAAATCTAATGAACCATTGTCTGATTGGTCCATACCCTACAGTATGTTGAAGTGATTTTTGAAACATGAAGTCACATGTTTCAAATGTCACACAATAGGATACTCTTGGCAGTATACTTCCATATTACTGATGTAATCATACTAATGTCTTTTTTTCTGATGTAAAAATTAACATTTCTTATTCTTTAGTTAACTGGGAAAGTGTGTGGCGACCCAGCACACCTGGCAAATTCACAGTCTACACTCAATTGAACCACAATGTGGGTCTCCTGCGACTCTTCCCGGGGATCACTACTGAAACAGTAAGGTTGCATGGAAATCTGCCACGATTTTTGTTAGACATCTTGAGTGACAAAGCATTTGTATTTCAATCTATTACAAGCGATAAGAGTTTAATTCACATGCAGACATTGCGCTTTGAACACTTCACAGATTTCTATTAAGCTCAGTATGGGGGAAGGAGCAGTTATTTACTACCTCAGTCTGGCTCTTTGCCATGTGCATCAGATTTTATTTTATCTCTTTTTATGATCTTGGTTTTTATGGCAGATCCTTCACATACGCTTTTTTATGATGCCTCTTCATGTTCATTTATTGTCCCATACTGTAAGGTCCACGCGATTGGCCCAGGGGAGGTATCCAATGGTGGATGAAGGTTTATTGCGTGTTCAGTCTTTTCAGCGCGCAAAGTTCTTAAATTTGGGTTTAATTCAAATCTGACTCACATTTGGGTTTGAATGCCAATAATTATTGATCATTCATATGATAATTTATGTAGATATCTGATTATTCTATTTAATCTTTAATATTATTTGGGTGCTCATGTCGCTAACAAGGATACAACGTAATCTACTAGAGTCAATAATTGCAGAGTAAATCAGAATAAAGTCAAATGTAACAAATTATTATCAGTCAGGTAAATATGTATTATGCCAATTACATAGCCAATTCAAAGATAACAAATCAATACAAGACATCAAATTCTCATAGATGAATCTTTACTCTATATTTGATGAATCAAATGCAGAGTAAAGGGTGCATACCTGATTTTGGAAAATATGTAGTATGGAGTGTTCAGACCACTCAACACTACGGGCTCATTCTTGCTACAGAATCGTTCCGATCTTCCTGCAACATTCCCTTAAGTACCTCAGACCAAGACAAACCTCATTCAAATGTAGACAGGAACTAACAATTGGAATGTGCATTGATCAGGTCACAGACATGATCGTTTACACCTTCTCAGGGACAATTTGCAGGCAATTTGCATGAAAGACCCTGGGAAATGGTACACCCTCTACAGTGAGCAGGATCTCTCTATACTCTTAGGATCTGTTTACCTTTTAGTTTACTTCTTGTTAAAATGAGACCATTCAAATGATACCAAATATGACTATGAATATCACTTGAATTAATGTAGAGCATTGTATTATGCTCTCGACCATTCTGAGTGAGCTGAGTGAGAGGAGATGGGTGAGGGGAAGTGGATGGAAAGGATGGGTGAGAAGGGACTTTCCTTGCATCTTCTCTCAATGAGATGTGGAAACAGTTGTCTGTATCTTAATACACCATTTGTGTATTGTCTCAGAAGATCAAAGTGTCTGAGGTTCTGTAAACCTTATTCCCATTTGGTCACCGTGATTGCCAAGTAGGACATGTTCCTGGATCAACAACAGGAAGTGTGAAAACATATTGTAAATAACCTATTTAATTGATAAAAAACAATTGTTGACCACTGTAAAAACCAATGTGTTAAGTTAACTTAAAATAATTTGTTATGTGGCTGCTTTAAAATTTTAAGTTCAGTCAACTCGAAAAAGTTTAGTTAACTTTAAATGTTCTGTTTTACTAAGCGACAGCTTAGATATTCAAGTTGATTCAACTTACAATTTTAAGGCAGCTAAGTAACAAACACAACTGTTAAGCTTAACAAACAAATTTTTGCTTAGTCAACTAAGTTACCTAAGCTGCCACTTAGTACAACTTAAAATTTAAACTTGAATAATCTTATTTGGGTTAACTGAACTTTTAACATTTTAAGGCAGCAGGGTAACAAATTATTTTAAGTTGACTCAACAAATTGTGTTTTTTGTTTTTTTACAGTGTAGGGACTGACCAATGTTTCAGTAGTCATTCACAGCTACTTATTACACAATACACTCTTAAAGGTAATGGTTCTTTATTGGCATTGATGGTTCCATGACAGCAAGGCAAGGCAAGCTTATTTGTATAGCACATTTCATACACAATGGTATTGCAAAGTGATGTACATAAAGGAATTAGATCTGTTTGAGCACTGTGCTGGTCTGCTGAAGTTAAAGTGCATATTCCAGGTTAGAGACCCCAGTGAGTCAATGTATTAAAAAATAAGGTAGGAACAAGATTTTCTTTAAAATACGATTTAAAACATGCTATAAAAGTTTCTGGAGTCGTTTTTGTGAGAAAATTTTACTTCCGCATCTGAAAATCGCCAAAACCGGAAGTGACGTAACAAGAGGGAGAGCGGTCCATTTAAACCACAGGAAAGCAATGGATCGCAATGACGTTTCGGACGATGAGGCAATCGTAAATGTTTATTCATACTCGTATGATGGACCACAGCCATACAATAATGAGTCAGCTATGCGACAGAGAACAGGGACAGGGCAGAATCAGACAAAACGGTCAGAGAAGACAGATTGAAAGATGGCGCGAGGAGAACCAGTGGAGAACAGGGCAGGTGTCTTGGTGAGAGACCAGTGTTAGTTTAGGTATACGCTCGTTAGCTAATGATATGTAATCAATCTGGCAATAACAAAGCTCATAAACGAACAACGTTTAGCATTGATCAGGTGTATATCCGTCCACCCTAACGTTATGTGATATAGCGGTTTCTCAACATTGCAGGAGGGAGAGAAAATGGGGAGGGAAATGAACGTTTTTGTTTCAAGGTGGTTGTGTGGTAAATGCAAGGATATGGTCACAGCTGAGGAAAGTCAGTGCTGCCCATCAGGAAGTCCTTACCTGCATGTGTTGTGTCAGCCATTATAAGAGTTTCCAGAGGAAGGAGGACTTTATAAAGGTTTTGAATGGCCCCATTTTGGTGACAGTCAATAAAAAATATTTGTCTTGATGTACTGAAACTTAAGTTTAGATCAGATATTAAGCAGATCTGCATTTGTTTAATTCAGTTTTATTTATGTACCACTAAATCATACATTTTAAGTCATTACATTTTGTAGACACTTATCCAAAGTGACTTACAAATGAGGATAATGGAAGCAATCAAAATCAACAAGAGCAATAATATGCAAGTTCTATGACAAGTCTCGGTCAGTGTAACAATACAAGTATTAAGGTTTTAGTTATTTAAGTTAAACGAAAACAAGTAGATAGAATATAGAAAGCTAGTGCGTGAGGCCCTTTTTTTAAGAAAACAAGCAGTAAGAAATTTAGAAATAAAGTCTCAATTTTTTAATAGAATTGAATGTGTGTGTATATATATATATATAATGTATATACACACATATACATACATACAGTCAAGCCCGAAATTATCCATACACCTGGCAAATTCTTATTTAAAGTTACTTTTATTCACCAGCAAATTTTTTTGACCAGAAATGACACAGGCTTCTCCCAAAAGTTAATGAGACTGAACAAGAGGCATTAATGTGGAAAAAATATGAATAAGCTAAAGATCAGGGTGATGGCAAGGAGACCCTCCAACCTGAAAAAGTTGGAGCTCATCGCTAAAGATGAATGGGCAAAAATACCAGTGGAGACATGCAAAAAGCAATTATAGGAAGCGTTTGACTGCTATAATAGCCAATACATTTCAACTGATTACTGAGAACACATGCCACTTTTTGTTCAAATGTAAATAAAAAATGAGTAATAATTTTTTCCACAATGATGCCTGGACAATGAAACTGAAACACTTGGTTTTAGAACACAATTAGTATGGTGTTGGACCTCCTTTTGTGACCAAAACAGCATTGTTTCATCATAGGAATGAGCGCATGCGCAAAAGTTTGAATCGGAAAGTATATAAAACACATATAAACTGATATTTGAATCAGATTACAATGTTAAGAGTACATGTAAACACATCTGCAATCGGATTCAATTCATTCGGATTGACAAAAATTGGTGCATGTAAACGTAGCCACTGTCCAACGTGTGTGTGTGTGTGTATAAATAAAACATAATATTATAAAATATATGCTAACAATAGAAAAATATACAATATACCACATGTAAAAATCTTTTAGTAAAGTTCAGGTATCACACTAGCATGTTAACTTGTGTTGAATCACGAATGTTGTGCTAGATACACGCCAACAGCATCATCCTTGTTGATTCTTTGGAGGGATCTGGAAAGGGGAGCAGGTAGAGTGGAAGACAAGACAGTGCTTTGTTTTCATAGAGCCTGCGGTGATCTGCAATTTTCCAATTTCAGGGACTCCGTAAGGGCTGATGCATATGCTAAGAGAAGGAAGCAAAAGTTTAGATCACATTCATTGATGACTCATGGTCTGACTGAGTTAATATTTAGTAACTACATGAAACTGCTAGCCGTAGGATGGCTTTTCCTTAACAGGACAGACTACCCAACCACCTTTGCGGAACCTTGGGTAGCGAACCACGTAACACACCTCACCATCACTTGTTTGAGCCACTTCTCTGCTGCCATTATGGTTGAAGTACTGGGCTGCCAAGAGAACTCTGTAAAAAAAAAAAAAGTATAAGTTACATTTGTACCAATTACAAGTTGTGTATATGTGAAAAAACACAGAAGTAAAAACAACAGAATTTAGCATAACATTTGTTTCTTTTGTAGCGAGTTGAAGCGATGTTGCCCCTCTACAACTAAAAAGTGCCATTACTCATAAAGACAGAATATTCAAACAAAATATATGCCTGGTCCCCGTTAAGAAGATTGTATTCTCATGATGGTTAAAATATTCCGTGCAAACAACGTCACTCATTTGTAAGTAGTCATTGATTATAATATTATCAAACTGAGGTTACCATTTATGTCTTTTCATATGCCAACTTTTTTTAAATACACACACGTTACTAACGTTAATGCTTAAGCTAGCTGCGATTCTTTGCAACTTATACACATCACGTTGCTTCTCAATATTGAAATCACTGTTCACTGATTTTTTAGTTAGCAAATGTTAAAAAAGAAATATAAACAACTTACGGTCCACAGTTGACGTTTTCGTCGAGCAGAATCTCTGACGGCTCCATGACCGTCATGTTTCTCGCCGACGCCCTCACCAGTAGCTGATGGAGGTGGGCCCGGAGAAGCTGCTGTGTGCACCGATGGACCGGCACCAAGTCTGAGCCTTACTCAGTTAATGCTTCGGCATCCCATGTTAAACTACATCACATCTCCGGGATGATAATCATCCGGTCTAAAGTGAACGCTGCACACCACCGCATTTTTCAGTGGTGAAGTTCCGTCTCTTCACCTGTACAAAACGCACCCAGGCCCGGAAGATAGCACCGTCCCTTTTCTTGCAAGGAAACCTGTGGACTCGATGTCCTGACAGGCTGGAGTTTGTGCATCCTCCACAAACGCAATAATTTACCATGTCGCGGAGATAAATGGAAATCAAAAACTACCGCTCTTACTGAATACAACCTACTCTGCACTAAGCCAGTGCAAGGCGCGGCAAAACGACTCCCTCTTGTGACGTAATATGACGCGGTGTTGAAAAAAAAGCGGTTTTGACAACAGCCGCAGAAACGTGTCACTTTTCCTACTAAATTAGAACCGTTATGTTTGGAAAAACATTTAAAAAGCTGGATTAACTTTTCATATGGGTTCATATGGGTCATGTAATTTCATATTTGAATTTTTTTTTTCAACCTGGAATATGCACTTTAAAATCTTAGAAAAATCTGAGAAAAGAACATAAAGTACATAAACAAGTAGCAAAGCACAGAGCAGTAAGCAAGAGTGTCTGAACAGTATAAGCTGGAAACATGGTTTAAAGAACCTTTTAACATCAGTGGGACCTGGATTTTTTTTTTTTTTTTTTTTTTTTTTTTAATTGGATAAAGGTTCCTTTTATTTGTATTTTATTTTTATCCTAGTATGCTTCAAACTAAGAATAAATTGGCTTCACTGTGTCTGTAACCTCTGTTTTGAAGAGTGTATACAACATTTCTGGAGTTTAGTGAACTGTTATGGTTTTAGTAACTTGTAAGGAATTCTAGCCATCAAGTAGCATCAGAAATATTCTTGATTTCATATGAAATCTCATGGCCTGTGCATATTATGACTCTGAAATGTCCTTGGGTGTGCAGGTGTTTGGTCCAGATGTGCTGTAGCAAGCATGTGGTCCACCAGGGTTTTCATTTAATCTTCAGTGTCATTAATTCTTTTCTCTGTGGGACTATTGGGCCACACACACCCTCAAGTGTAACAATGTGGCGACATGATGGGCTAGTCATCCCAAAGGGACACTTTAGAAGAAAGTGTCAAATTAAAGCAATAAAAGCTTGTTGTGTCTTTTAAGAGATAGATCCTACATAGCTAAATTGCGTTTCTCCACAAGACCTTAAAATCAGCATGAAATAAAAATTTTGTTGGTCAATAAAGGTAAATTATTTTAAAAATCAAATTTTTAAAACATATGTGCAAGTTCTTGGAAATGTGCTCAGTGTATTAATTTTGATTGCATATTGAAGAAATATTTCACATTTTTTGCAAAAATAAATTAAAAATGATAATACAAATTTTTGACTTTATGAAATTACACCAACACTTTACAAAAAGTTTTCGCTAGTTAACAACTTTAGTAAACATGAACTAAGAATGAACAACTGTATTTTTATTAACTAATGTTAACAAAGATGAATAAATACTGTAATAAATGTATTTTTCATTGTCTGTTCATGTTAGATAATACATTAATGTTAGCAAATGACACCATATTGTGAAGTGTTACAATATGAAATGGCATGTGGTGTAATCATTAAGTAAAAATCACACGTTTCAATCTTATTCTATAAATAAATAAATAAATATTTTTATATTATTATTATTATTAATAAATATATCTTTAATATAAGTTTTTTCCCCAAATATAATTTATTTATACTTATATATATATATTTACCATTTCAAAAAGGTAAATAATGTCAAATTATCTGTTATTTTAATAGACTTAACTGGAGTGGTCATCTCTGTGAGGTTATTTTTGGTTTCTTTATTTCTTCCTCATGTTGGTTGCATTACATGACTTTGTATTTAAGTTATAGTATAACAGTATAGAAATATAGAAGTAGAAAACATGCTTATCAAAGAAGAGGAACAAATGAATTAGATTTAGTGTATTTTTGAATAAATAATAAGTAATCTATAATAAGAAACAATGTGGTTAATGTTGTGTTTTTATAAATAATAGTGTAAGATTTTGGCAATAGTAGTAAATAATTTTAGATTTGAAAAAGAAGCATTACCACTAAGATACGCTGACCCCGTCCTCCATTTTTTTTTTTCTAGTTATGGGTTCACTCAGCATTAGGTTACTTTATGGAAAAAAGTAGCTTGTGAATATTATATGTTGATTTTAAGCTATTCAATTAATATTAAATAAATATCGACAGAAGTTTTAAGATGTTTCAGTGATATCTGTTCTCTCATCAGGTCAAGGCCTTTTTGAGGACTCCCATGGAGGGTGTCATTTTGGAGACCTATGGCAGCGGCAATGCCCCAGACAACCGCCCTGACCTGCTGGATGAGATCCGTAAAGCGACTGAGAGAGGACTCATCATGGTCAACTGCACTCAGTGTCTCAGAGGCACGGTCACAATATCATATGCCACTGGCCAGGTATGGGTGTTTATTTGGTAAGGCCTCATGTGGGTGTTTCCAGGAGTGTTTAATCCTTTAATATTCCCTCTCAGGCTCTGAGTAAAGCCGGTGTGGTAGCTGGGCTTGATATGACCCCGGAAGCTGCTCTTTCAAAACTCACCTATGTGCTGGCAAAACAAGACCTAAGTTTAGAAGAGAAGAAGAAGGTATGCAAACAAATGTTGTGAAAAAACACTGTGATAATTTATAATAAATAAATAAGTGATAATTTTGATTCTCCCTGGAGGTCTTGCACAGTGCAGTGTTAGTAATGTTACTTTATGGTTTCAAAACATGTTATTTGTTCATTAGATGATGAGTCGCAATCTGCGTGGTGAGATGGAGGCTGACCTGGAGGGGGCAAAGTTTTCTCTCAGTGACAATCGCTTTATTCAGATTATAGCCAAGACCCTCAGCATTAGTTGTAAAGAGGTGAGTAGACCATACAGTGGGTTTAAAAAGTCTACACACCCCTGTTAAAATGCCAGGTTTATGTGATTAAAAAAAAAAAAATACCACAAATAATTTCAGACCTTTTTCCACCTTTATTGTGACCTATAACTCAATTGAAAATCAAACTGAAATCTTTTTTTCTGTGGAAATTAAAAATAAAAAACTAAAATAATGTGGCTGCATTAGTGTACACACTAACTTAACTAATACTTTGTCAAAGCACCTTTTGATTTTATTACAGCACTCAGTCTTTTTGGGTATGAGTTTATCAGCATGGCACATCTTGACTTGGCAATATTTGCCCACTCTTCTTTGCAAAAACACTCCAAATCTGCCAGATTGCGAGGGCATCTCTTATGTACAGCCCTCTTTAGATCACCCGACAGATTTTCAATTGGATTCAGGTCTGGGTTCTGGCTGGGCCATTCTAAAACTTTAATCTTTTTCTTGTGAAGCCATTCTTTTGTTGATTTGGATGTATGCTTTGGGTCACTGTCATGCTGAAAGATGAAGTTCCTCTTCATCTTCAGCTTTCTTGCAGAAGCCTGAAGGTTTTGTGCCAATATTGACTGGTATTTGGCACTGTTCATAATTCCCTCCACCTTGACTAAGGCCCCAGTTCTAGCTGAAGAACAACAGCCCCAAAGCATGATGCTGCCACCACCATGCTTCTCTGTGGGTATGGTGTCCTTTGGTGATGTGCAGTGTTGTTTTGCGCCAAACATACCTTTTGGAATTGTGGCCAAAAAGTTCAACCTTGGTTGATGATTTTCTTTGTAAGAAAAGGCTTCCATCTTGCCACCCTACCCCACAGTCCAGACATATGAAGAATACGGGTGATTGTTGTCACATGTACCACACAACCAATACTTATCAGAAATTCCTGCAGCTCCTTTAATGTTGCTGTAGGCCTCTTGGCAGCCTCCCTAACCAGTTTTCTATATGTCTTTTCATCAATTTTTCATCAATTCTTGGTATTGTCACTGTGGTACTGTGATACCATATTTTCTCCACTTGATGATGACTTACTTCACATCATCTAATGCCTTAGAAATTTTTTTGTACCCTGATACCTTTTAACAATGAGATCCCTCTGATGCTTTGGAAGCTCTTTGCAGACCATGGCTTTTGCTGTAAGATGTGACTAGGAAAATGTCAGGAAAAGTCTACTAGAACAGCTGAACTTTATGTGGGGTTAATCAGAGGCGCTTTAAATGATGACAGGTGTACTGACTCCTATTTAACATGAGTTTGAATGTGATTAGTTAATTCTGTACACAGACACATCCCCAGTTGTAAAAGGGTGCGCACACTAATGCAACAACATTATTTTAGCTTTTTATTTTTATTTCCCACTGAATAAAGTGTTCAGATTGTTTTTCAGTTGAGTTGTACAGGTCACATAAAAGTAGAAAAAAATTCTGAAATTATTTAGCATGGTCTAATTTTTTTAAATCGCATAAACCTGGCATTTTAACAGGGGTGTGTAGACTTTTTATATCCACTGTATATGCAGACTTTCTGCTTCTATTGTTATGCTCTAGTTTATATATCTCCACATATTTAGAACCAGAAGAGGATTTGATGAACAGTTGTAATCCACTATAATATTAATGATGTCCTTAGGAGCTTGAAGCCATACGCAATGCACTAATGCCCACTCTGGCCTGTGCTGCTGCTAAGAATGGAGACATTGCGGCTGTAGAGGCCATAAAGAATATGGTGAGTATTTTGTTGTTTATGGTAACAGCACGTGCCTATGCAGTGAGTGTACTGTGTGACTAATTGTTAAAGACACTTCCATACAAGCATTCTTTAAATTTCATTACAACACAAACTGTCAATCAGATTGGCTCATCTGCCATACAGCCACTCCATCCAAACAAATATCTCCAAGACATCTGCTTTCAGACAATTGTTAAGAAATTAGAGCACCCTTGATGCCCTTGATGATTTTGCACTACATTGTACTAAATAAAAGCGGGCAAAAAAGAGACACATGAAATGATAGATGTCTTTCTTTTTAATAGGGAACTGACTTGAATAAGGCAGATTATGATGGCCGTACTCCTCTTCACATTGCCGCATGTGAGGGCAACCTGAATGTAGTGAATTATCTGCTGTCTAAAGGGACCAACGTCTTTGCCAAAGATCGTTTTGGTGACACACCCCTTCGCAATGCCATTCACCTCAGGTAAGTCAGGCCATTAAGGCCCAGGCACGTGCAGAGTGGGGGGCGGAGGGTGCTCGAGCACCTGCCCCTTTTGCTCAGATGCCCAAAGTGCCCTTCTGTCAAAGCCCCCCCCCCCCCCACCCCCCTCACGTGCCCCGCCCTTGCATAAAGTGAAAGTGCCCTTTCGCCGATTTCTACCGAGGGGGAACCATTCGCATTTGAAGCCAATAAAGTGCTAATTCACCCCAAAAAATGAGGTTGTGGTACCGAAAAATGAGCGTTTAGCCTCTAGAGTTGCGTATATCTATTTGTCAGTGGAAACGCTGGGGTTATGACAGCATCTTTTCTGTTTGCTGGCATGTCCAGACATGTTGCCCCTTTTAAAAACAATGGCAGGTTTGGCTGACCTGGGAGCAACTATTAGTCTTGCAGTGAGTCATTGAAAGCTGATGGAAAACACTTTGCTTTAAAACTACAGTGACACAGAGTGACACTTCCAATCGGTTTTGTCTGCACGTACAATACTTTTCTGGTGTAGACTTTTTCTGCCAATGAACACAAAATAAAACATAAAAATCAGAAAAAAGGGAATCAAGAAAAAAAAGGTGTGTTTTCTAAACCAGCTATACCTGATTCAAGTTTCATGTGTGGCAGATACTCTGACTAGTGAAGAAAAAACTGCAAGGGCAACTGCCACTAGATTTGTCAGAGCTTGGCTGGGTAGGGCTAAACTGGCCTAAAGTTCCTCAAATAGATAAGGCAATAAGCTACACCCAGATACTATGAAAGACTGCTGCGTTGTTTTATATTAGAGTACCACTCCTAGTAGTCGTATTTAGTACCAACGCATTATTTTCATCTGTTGCACAGTAAAATCCCATAAACATATTTTAAGTAATCACCTAAACCATTAGAGACATTGGACTTGAGGATGAGCTTAACTCAGGCCAGTAAGCAACCTACTATATCACCTTACAAACCACCACTTCTGTACAACCAATGAGAGCAAGTTTCCAACAAATCAGACAAGGTCCATGCTTCCGAGTTCTCTTAATTGCTGACTGCACCTCTGTTCCGCACCCTTATAGTATTGAAATGATAAAGAGTAAATCTAAATTCTGTCATCATTTACTCACCCTTATGTCATTCCAAATCCATAAGACTTTCGTTCATCTTCAAAACACAAATTAAGATATTTTTAATAAAATTTCAGTCCCTCTATTAAAAGTCTGTTCACCCCACCTCAAAACATTTATAAAACTTTAGTAAATGTAATCCATATCAATGTCACAGAGGAGTCATAGGCGGGTGGATCCAAGTGCAAAACTTTATTAAACGAACTCATGGTCGACAGGCGTGGTCAAAACAGCAGACGGGTACAACACAGGTAATCCAGTAGGGCAAACGATAGTCCAGGCAGATAGTCGGGGCGGGCAGCGATCAATGGGATAGTCCAGAAACGAGCAAGGGTCAAAAAGGCGGGCGGAGAACAATCACAGGAGCCAGGGAACAAGGGGGGTCGACACGGGAAAAACAAACACGGAAAACGCTCGGAAATGACAGATAACTGATCAAGACTTCGCAAAGAAATGGTGAATGAACCGGGCTATTTATGCATTGAAAAGCAAGATGGCCGACAGGGGTGAGAGGTGAAAGGAAACAGGAAGTTCATGAGAATGGGGTTATGGGTAGTGTAGTGAAAATGGTCCATGGTGAAATGGAGGCTCCCTCTGATGGTGAAGGGAGGGAGCCACAACAGCACAGTTCATGACAGAGCCCCCCCCTTAGGAGCGGCTTCCAGATGCTCAACACAGTCCAATAACACCAAGGGGAGGGGGGGTGGGACAGAGTACAAAGGGGAGGACCAGGTCCATGTGGGCTGACAGAGATAGGCAGGGCAAAAGGTCCAGGAGCTGCCGGAATGGCAGCCAAGCAACAGAGCTGCCAAGGATGCATAGAAGACCACGAAGATGGAGTAGACAGCCTCCAGGGCGGAGCCGGCGCCCTCCAGGGCAGATCGGATGGCCACCAGGGCGGTCAGGTGGAGCAGGCACCCTCCAGGGCAGGGTAGACGAAACAGATGCCCTCCAGGGCGGATCAGGCAGAGCAGGCACCCTCCAGGGCGGAGCAGACGAATCAGACGCCCTCCAGGGCGGAGCAGACGAGTCAGAAGCCCTCCAGGGCGGATCAGGCGAGTCAGACGCCCACCAGGGCGGATCAGACGCCCACCAGGGCGGATCAGACGAGTCAGACGCCCACCAGGGCGGATCAGGCGAGTCAGACGCCCACCAGGGCGGATCGGGCAGGACTAGAACCCTCCAGAGTGGCACGGAAGCCCCCCAGGGCGGAGCAGACAAGACAGGAACCCTCCAGGGCGGAACAGGATTCCCCGAGGGTGGAGCAGACAGGACAGGAGCCCTCCAGGGTGGAACGGGATCCTCCCAGGGCGGAGCAGACGGATCTGTAACGTAGAGCATAGACAAACACACACACAGAGAGAGAGAATCAGACGCCCTCCCGGGCGGATCAGGCGGATCGGACGCCCTCCAGGGCGGATCGGGCGAATCGGACACCCTCCAGGGCGGATCAAACAGGACATGAGCCCTCCAGGGCAGAACGGAATCCCCCCAGAGCGGAGCAGACAGGACAGGAGCCCTCCAGGGCAGAGCGGGAACTCCCCAGGGCGGAACAGACAGGTCTGTAATTTGGAGCACAGACAGACAGACACACACAGAGAGAGAAAGCTCGGAGCCCAAGCTCCTGGCCAGGTTGGGTTGGATACCCAGCATATAGGGGGCCTCAGCGGCTGAATTGGGACTAGACGAGAGCTCAGAGTGGTGTGGGTTGCTGGGCGCTACCACCGTGCAGGGAGCAGGTGCGACCTCCTCCTCGGCTTGAGGATCCGTGGCCTCGGCCACCTCCTCGGGGGAGGCCACCCTCAGAGGTTCTGCGGGGTGAGCCGCCACCTCTGAGGACTCGGTGGTGGTATACGTGGCCCAGACAACCCAAAGAGCAGTTCTCAGGAGGAGCACGGCCTCAGTGAAGCCCAGCACCGGAGTGGTGCCAATGATGGGGCTTGGTACTTGAACAGTAGCTGTGACATGACTGGGCACTGGTGCTGTCGCTGTGGCTTGGCTTGGTGTGTGTGCAGCTGTGTTGAGACAGGGTTCTGAAGCAGCAGTGACGAGGCTTGACGCTGGAGGAGTGGCAGCGACGAGGCTTGACTCTGGAAGAGGAGCTTCGGCGATGACGCTTGATTCAGTGGGAGGAGCAGCTGTGACAATGAAGCTTGACTCAGGGGGTGTAGCAGCTGAGACGTCACTTAACTCTGGGGAAACAGCTGTGACGAAGAGGCTTGACTCTGGAGGCGGAGCAGCTGCGACAACATGACTTTGCTTAGAGAAAGGAGCAGCTGCGAAGACGCTTGACTCAGGAGGCGGAGCAGATGCGAAGACGCTCGACACAGGAGGCAGAGCAGATGCAACAACACTTGACTCAGGATGCGGAGCAGATGCGACAACACTTGACTCAGGAAGCGGAGCAGATGCGACAACGCTTGACTCAGGAAGCGGAGCAGATGCGACAACGCTTGACTCAGGAAGCGGAGCAGATGCGACAACGCTTGACTCAGGAAGCGGAGCGGATGCGACGACGTTTGACTCAGGAAGCGGAGCAGATGCGACGACGCTTGTCTCAGGAGGCGGAGCAGATGCGACGACGCTTGACTCAGGAGGCGGAGCAGATGCGACGACGCTTGACTCAGGAGGCGGAGCAGATGCGACGACGCTTGACTCAGGAGGCGGAGCAGCTGCAAAGACGCTTGACTCAGGAGGCGGAGCAGCTGCAAAGACGCTTGACTCAGGAGGCGGAGCAGATGCAAAGACGCTTGACTCAGGAGGCGGAGCAGCTGCGGAGGGGCTTGGCGCTGGAGGCGGAGCAGCTGCGGAGGGGCTTGGCGCTGGAGGCGGAGCAGCTGCGGAGGGGCTTGGCGCTGGAGGCGGAGCAGCTGCGGAGGGGCTTGGCGCTGGAGGCGGAGCAGCTGCGGAGGGGCTTGGCGCTGGAGGCGGAGCAGCTGCGAAGACAGGGCTTGACTGTGGAGACTGAGCTGCTGCGAAGACAGGGCTTGACTGTGGAGGTGGAGCAGCTGTGAGGACAATTGACTGTGGAGGCGGAACAGCTGCGAAGACGTCAGCAGTGAAATCACTTGACTCTGGAGGGACAGTTGCTACATCACTAGGCTCTGGAGAAGCGACTGCGACGACTTGGCCTGACTGTGGAGGAACAGCGGTAACTTGGCTTGGCTTTGAGGGAACTGCTGCGACTTTACTTGGCTCTGGAGGCACAGCAGTGACTTGACTTGGCGCTGGGGCAGTATTATTCACCTTGAGAGCAGCTGCGACGAGACTTGACTCAGAGTGAGGAGCAGCTGTGACGACGGTGCTTGACACGGGATGCGGGACAGCTGCGGCTTGCAGCTTGCGGAGTGAAGCGAGGATGTCTTCCAGCCGGTCGAGTGTCGCTGTGATATGAGAGACTTGACTTGACTGCGGAGAGAGGGCTGTGACTGGACTTGAATCTGAATAGGCAGTTGAGGATAGACTTGACTCTTGACTTGGCTTTGGTACAAAGGCCGTAACTTGACTTGAAACAAAAGCTGCCACTGGACTTGGCACTGGAACAACGGCTGGGCTTGACACTTGACTTGGCTTTGGAACGATAACTGGGACTGGACTAGACACTGGAGTGGTGGCCATGACAGGTGCTGACTCAGGAAGGACGGCCATCTTGACTTGTGAAGACTCTGGTGTGGCGGCCATCTTGACGTGCTTGGGAGACTGGGCAGAGTGGAAAATAGTGAGCGCTGACTTAACTGATATAATTGGGTAATCTTCCAGACAGGATATGAGTCTATTATCGCTTGTTAGTTTGAGGAAGTGTGCTGGGAGGTCCGCCATCTTGTGATCGCAACATGCCGCGGCCGCCATTTTGTGAACGCGCGCCGGCGCGGCCGCCATTTTGACATCGCGCGCCGGCGCGGTCGCCATTTTGACATCGCGATTCGGCGCGGCCGCCATTACTGTGGGTTCGCGGTCCTCCCCCGCGAAATCCTCAGAGTCAAGTAATTCCCCATATTGTAATGCATAATCCCATGTGTCAGTGAAACAGGAGCGTGGCAAGATGTAATCACAAGCCTCCTCTTTGTAATCGCATTTTCCCTCTGTAACAGCCACAGGACCAGAAGATGAACCCCCGCACCACAATGCAAAGTCCACATAATCAGAGAAACAGGTGCGGGGGCACTCAAATCGCAGCCTCGATTTGAGAGGCTCATCGAGAGCCAAACGGAAAATGTCCATGAAATAATGTTCATCATAGAAGGGTTGTTGATACATGAGGTGACTAAATTTATCCACAAAAACCCCTATTGGCATACCGTGTTGTTTAAGTTGGAGTAGTTGGTCAAATGGGTCCATGGTAGAGCGGGAGGGTGAAATAAAGCTGCTGGATCCGGGTATGGCGAAGTCTTCTGTCACAGAGGAGTCATAGGCGGGTGGATCCAAGTGCAAAACTTTATTAAACGAACTCATGGTCGACAGGCGTGGTCAAAACAGCAGACGGGTACAACACAGGTAATCCAGTAGGGCAAACGATAGTCCAGGCAGATAGTCGGGGCGGGCAGCGATCAATGGGATAGTCCAGAAACGAGCAAGGGTCAAAAAGGCGGGCGGAGAACAATCACAGGAGCCAGGGAACAAGGGGGGTCAACACGGGAAAAACAAACACGGGAAAAACAAACACGGGAAAACGCTCGGAAATGACAGATAACTGATCAAGACTTCGCAAAGAAATGGTGAATGAACCGGGCTATTTATGCATTGAAAAGCAAGATGGCCGACAGGGGTGAGAGGTGAAAGGAAACAGGAAGTTCATGAGAATGGGGTTATGGGTAGTGTAGTGAAAATGGTCCATGGTGAAATGGAGGCTCCCTCTGATGGTGAAGGGAGGGAGCCACAACAGCACAGTTCATGACAATCAATCAAGCAGTTGGTTCCAAGTGTTCTGAACAGACATGATCAGTTTATGTGATGAACAGATGTTTTCAGTGTTAAAGGGACAGTTCACCCGAAAATGAAAATTGTGTCATTAATTACTCACCTTCATGTTGTTTCAAGACCTTCATTGATCATCAGAATACAAATGATGATATATTTTATTTAATCGGAGTGCTTTCTGATCCTGCATAGACAGTAATGTAACTGACATGTTCAAGCCCCAGAAAGGTAGTAAGGACATTGATAAAATTGTCCATGTGACATCAGTTGTTCAACTGTAATTTTATGAAGCTATGCAGATACTTTTTTTACTCAAAGAAAACAAAAATGAAGACTTTATTCAACCATTTCTACTATTCTGTGTCAGTCTTCCATATAACGTTCATTCTGAATACCAGCGTGCATGCTGATTTCATTAAAAAGGTGGGTGAATTAATGATAACAGAATTTTCTGTTTTGGGTGAAAAATGCATTCAAATGCAATTCATTTGTGAGTTAGTTTTAATTTTGTAATTTTTAATAACACATCTGTGACATTTGTGCTGCGAACATGAATGAAACCACATACCATGTACTAGCTTGCTGTTGAGAGGTGTACTATGACTTTTAAGTTGGGCTCACAATTTTGCATAATGGATGATAAAACAGAACTTAAGTCACCATGTTAACCACCCAAGTCCTAAACATTGAGGTGGCAACTTTATGTATGATAATGCACCACTCACATTTTCTTCATGCATTATTGAAAATGTTTGTTAATTTTATACAGACTGTAGATTAAGCTGTCTTTTTAAAGATTTCCTGTTTCATCTGTTTTTCTGTTTGTCACTTAGACATATAGATGTCGTGGAGGTGCTGAGGAAGAGTGGAGCTCACCTCTCCCGTGATGAATTGCAGGATACTGGAACGGAGCTGTGCCGGTCTCTCTCTCTTTCTCTCAATTCAATTAAATTCAGTTCAGTTCAATTCAATTCAATTCAATTCAATTCAAACTGTTTTACTGGCATGACAAATGCACATTTTGCATCGCCAAAGCATACATAGGAGTATAGAGAACATATACAACAGAAAGTAATTTTGAACAATTGAGCTATTAAAATAACATATAACATTTGAGCAAGTAATATTAAAAGAAGGAAATTAGAACAACACTAACTCTCTCTCTCTCTCTCTCTCTCTCTCTCTCGTGCACATGTGTGAGCGTCTGTTGAGCGAGTGGAGTGTGACTCCAAGAGTGGCTGTGGATCTTTATTTCTCTCATCCTAAGGTCTGTCAGATGTGTTTCTCTTTCACGGATCTCTTATCATTCTTCTTGGTATATGGTTGCAAAGCACTGAAAGTAATATTGTGATAAGGGTGTTGGCCAGTTTTTTAACTGGCAGCCGTGACGATGGCGGAGAAGGCTAGTTTTGAGCAACTTAACCGCCAGCATGGATTTAAAGTACCGGTCGGGGTAGAGTGCCCAGTTGAGGAAGTTGTTTTAGCGGTAGGAGAGGTAATTGGTCATGATAGCATTAGATCAGTGTCAAGGATGAACGGTGCCATTGTACTGTTCTTGGATACAGTTGAAAAAGTTAGTGGTGGTGTTGAAAGCGGAAGAGTTCTTAACAATGGTTTTGTTAAGGCATTTCCACTTGATAACCCGGCAAGAAAAGTCATTATTTCCAATGTACCCCATTCATAAGCGATGAAGCCTTGCAACGTGAACTGTCTAGATTATAGTTGGCTTCTGCGATAAAGAAAATTCTTCTTGGTTGTAAATCTCCATTGTTGAAGCATGTGGTTTCTTTCTGTAGACAAGTCTACATGATTTTGAAAACAGACATTGAAGAAATTAATGCTGCTTTCAAAATCAAAGTAGAAGATTTTGAATATGTGATTTCTGCAAAAACTGAAAATATGAAGTGCTTTGGATGTGGAAAAATTGGGCACTTAGTGCGCGTCTGTCCTGAAAAAGTAAATGTAGTGGTTATTGAAAATGCTTCTCCAAGTCAAAATGTAAATCAGGTGGCTGAAGAAAAGAGAGAGGTTAATGAAATGCCCAAAATGACTGTAAACAAGGAGAAAGGAAAAAAGGGATGTGAAAAGGAAAGCCAGAGAAATTATGAAAATATGGAGAGTGAGTTTGATGAGGCAGAGGATGAGATTTTTAAAGAAGATGATTTTTTTTTTTAAGTGTCAGCATTGAAAAGAAAATTAACCCACATGAAGAAACGGAAAAGTAAAAAAATAAAAAAGATGCAAAATGAGAGCAATACACAAAGCTCAGAGGTGTCTGATTCAGAAAGTGAGCATGAGGTGTCTGGAGTTTCTGTGCAAGATAATGGGAGGAAAGATTACAGTGGATACAGTTTAGAGAGAGTGAAGAGTTTTTTACAGTGCACAAAAGAGATGAGAAATGTTGAGGTGATAGATTTCTTCCCAGACCTCTCTCTGTTCATTGAATCAGTGAAAACCTTAATGAAACAAAAAGGTGAAGAGTGCTTGTCAAACCCTGAGGTGTACAGGTTAAAAAATTTTTTTTACAAAAGGTGCGTTCTCAGACAATGCAGAATGAATCACAAGACTAATGTAATGTTTTGCTGTGTTGCTCTATTACTATATTCTTCTCTCTTATTTTCAATTTTTTTTTACCAATGTCTTGTGACGAAGTTGAAATAATAGAGGGTAGAGTACTTAAGCTTATAGTAAGGTTTGAAAACATTACTATGGAATTGATTAATGTTCATGCTCCTGTTAAACCAACTGAAAGAATGTTGTTTTTAGAAACACTGAGTGAGAATCTTAAACAGTGTGATTTGGGAGACCTTGTACTACTTGCTGGTGATTTTAACTATACATGTGATGATATTGATAGGAATCATATTGAACCCCATGCGCAGCTTCAGTACGTAAATTGTTAAGCATCATTAAAACTCACCAACTCTGTGATGTTTGGAGGAATTTTCATTTTAAAGAAAAACAGTTTACTTGGTCTCATGTTAAAGAGAATTCTGTTTCATTAGCAAGATTGGATCATTTTTATTGTTTTAAGCATCAGTTACAATATTTTAAATCGTGTTGTATTTATCCTGTCAGTTTTTCTGACCATTCAATGGTGGAAGTTTGTATGTTTATAAAGTCTGTCAAGCATAAGAGTGCATATTGGCACATTTAATAGTGCTCTGCTTGAGGATGCTTCATTTGGAAAAGGTTTATTTTTCTTTTTGACGGGATGGAAATCACAAAAGTGTAATTTTACATTTATACAGCAATGGTGGGATATTGGAAAGTTGAAGATAAAATAATTATGTAAACAGTATACTTTTAAAGTCACTAGGGACACTATGCAATATATTAGAAATTTAGAGATGGATATTGTAGAGCTCCAGTTTGTGAGTGGAGTTTATGGTGAGTGAGGCCAAATACAGACTCTTAAGGATAAAAGAGGTGCACTGTCGGATCTGTTAGACAGTAGAGCTCAAGGGGCTCTGGTTAGGTCCAGATTTCAAAGTATTTCTGGAATGGATGCCCTGTCCAGATTCTTCTTCAGTCTGGAAAAAAAGAAAGGCCAAAGAAAAAGTATTCAGTGCCTACGGTCTGTGGATGGGATAGATCTGATTAGGGACTCTGATATTCGGAAAAGGGCTGTTGGCTTTTATAAAGAGCTATATGCCTGTGAATGTGTGGAGAACCAGTCCACAAATGAATTCCTTTCAGATCTCCTGCAAGTGGCAGAGGAGTCATGTGCTGATCTGGTGCATCCTCTAACAGAAGAAGAGCTTTTAAAGGCACTGTAAAGTATGAAGAATGGAAGAGCACCAGGTTTGGATGGATTGCCTGCAGAATTTTACAAGGCATACTGGCACTTTCTAGGGGAAGATTTGTTGGCAGTGTTAAGCAACAGCTTGACTGAAGGGTGGCTGCCAATGAGTTGTAGGAGAGCAGTGTTAACATTGCTCCCAAAGAAAGGTGACCTCAAAGAGGTTAAAAATTGGAGGCCAGTGGCTTTGTTATGCACTGACTACAAGATTTTATCGAAAGCTTTGGCCAACAGACTGAGAGAAGTAATGGGACAGGTTATTCATACAGATCAGTCTTATTGCGTACCCAACAGATCTGATAGTGGACAATATTTCTTTGATTAGAAATGTATTTGAAGTCTCTAGACTATTCGGTCAAAAGGTTGGTCTGCTTTCTCTGGACCAGGAGAAAGCTTTTGACCGGGTTGAACATCAGTTTTTATGGCATACCCTTGAGGCATTTGGGTTTCCAGTTGATTTTATTGCTATGATTAAAGTGATCTACAGTGACATTGAAAGTATTCTGAAAGTAAATGGTGGCTTGTCTAGCCCTTTTAAAATTCATAGAGGTATAAGACAAGGCTGTGCACTGTCAGGGATGCTGTACACAATATCATTAGAACCTTTGCTAAATAAAATCAGAGCAGATTTAGAGGGTTTTAAATGTGAAAACCTTTTTCCACCAATAAAACTGTCTGCTTACGCTGATGACGTAATGATTTTAATCAGTGGGCGGAATGATATAAATAAGCTGGTTGATATTGTGAATAGTTATGGGAAGTTTTCATCTGCAAGAATTAATTGGGCCAAAAGTGCAGCTTGCCTGGTTGGACAATGGGAAGAGGAAAATTTATTGACGGGAGATTGGACAGATGGAAATGGTTGTTGCCCATAATGTCCTTTAGGGGAAGGGCATTGATCATTAATAATTTGGTAGCCTCGTCTTTGTAGCACAGATTAGCTGTTTTGGAGCCCCCTGTTGAAAGTGAAAGTGATGAGACATGAGGCCAAGTATGGTGACCCATACTAGGAATTTGTGCTCTGCATTTAACCCATCCAAGTGCACACACACAGTAGTGAACACACACGCACACCGTGAACATACACCCGGAGCAGGGGAGCAGTTGGGGGTTCGGTGCCTTGCTCAAGGCACCGCTTGTCTCACCTCAGTCGTGGTATTGACGATGGAGAGAGCGCTGGATATTCACTCCCCCCACCGTCAATCCCTGCCGGACCTGGGACTCGAACTCGCAACCTCTTGGTTACAAGTTAGACTCCCTAACCATTAGGCCACGGCTGCCCCCGTGGCCTAATGGTCAGATTTGGTCTAAATTTGTCTAGATTTCACTAAATTTGATCTGAAATTTATTTCCCCTTTTTTACGAGAGTATAAGAAAAGTTTGGTGTTTGGTGCAGACTAGAAGAGACTTGTCTTACAAATCTTTGCACTGGTTTTTGGAAGAGCCTTTAATTAATGGTGCACGTTTAGATCTGTGTGATGATACAACACCTTGGCTACAACAGATTCTGACAAATGCAAAGATGGTGAAAATGAAGAGTTTGATAGAAGTGGCAGGTTATACTCTGGACAATACTAATGCAATTGCTCGGAAATTGGGCATAAGATCAACAAGGACATTGGATCTTCTGCTTAAGAAGCTTCGAGAGACGTTGAGAGAAGAGGACTGGACTTTTTTATCATTACGAACTGTTTCAAATGTCATGGATCCCTTTCCATGTATGGTGATACCACAGACTCTTTTAACTATGGAGAAATGTTCAGCTACCTTGAAGATTTTGAGAGACTTTGTCTTCGATTCAATGAGTTTGTATAAAATGTGTGTAAAAGTGATTAACAAAGGAAAATTACTACATGTGGAAACACCCTGGAGAGACCATTTACATGTTGAGGAGGGTATCCAGCCTTGTTGGGGGTATTTTTACAAGCCACCATTGACTAAGAAAGTTGGTGATCTTCAGTGGCGTGTGTTGCACGGTGTTATAGCAGTTAATGCTTTCATTTCAGTTCTGAATCCAACTGTGCAAGATAAATGTCCTTTTTGTACTGACAGAGAGAAAGTTTTTCATTGTTTTATGCATTGTGGGAGACTAGGATCTCTTTTTATTCGATTAAGAGATTTTCTGCTGTGGATGAAATGTTTTCAATGACTGTGTTTATTTTTGGATTTAAGTACGGTAAAAACAAGAAGAGGAAAGGACGTCTGTTAAATTTCATTTTAGGACAAGCAAAAATGGCGATATATATTAGTAGAAGGCATAAAATCCTCTACAATACAAATTGTCAAGTTGAACTGGTTTTTAAAGGGCTTATGAAAGCAAGGATAAAGCATGATTTTATTTTTTACCTATCCATGAACAAGGTGGGCAAGTTTGAAGACATTTGGAGTGTAGACAATTTGTTGTGTTGGGTTGAAAATTATATATTGGTTTTTGCCGAAACTATTATATAATCAAAATAGTTTTTTTTCTGCATGGAATGTGAGTTTCTGAGAATTTTGTATTAAATAAAGATGTTATAAAATGAAAAAAAATCTCTCTCTTAAAAAATGATCTCTCTCTCTCTCTCTCTCTCTCAGCGTATTGAACACATGCCATAGCTACATCTTCGAGAGCTTAAACATTAATAGTAGCGCCAGTTTTAATGATTGCTCATGTAGAAATTCTGCTCATGTTTTACAGACTTGCTGCAAAAGGCGACTTGGGGGGACTGAAGATTTGGAAGTTAGCTAGGGTTGATATGACCATGTCTGGGTATGATGGGAAGACACCTGCTGAAGTGGTGAGTTAATGGAGCATTGTGTCATTCATTAAAAAAAAAAAAAAAAAAAGTGAAAGTGACGTGACGTGTGGCCAAGTATGGTGACCCATACTCGGAATTTGTGCTCTGCATTTAACCCATCCAAGTGCACACACACAGTAGTGAACACACACACCGTGAACATACACCCGGAGCAGTGGGCAGCCATATTGCTATCGCTGCGGCGCCCGGGGAGCAGTTTGGGGGTTCGGTGCCTTGCTCAAGGGTCTCACCTCAGTTGTGGTATTGAGGGTGGAGAGAGCGCTGATTAATCACTCACCCCACCGACAATCCCTGCCGGACCTGGGACTCGAACCTGCAACCTTTCAGTCACAAGCCCGACTCCCTAACCATTAGGCCACGGCTAAATTAGGCCACACTCACACTAAATCAGTGTGAGTGGAGGTATATGAGGCATTTACCTGTGTTGTTGCTCATTTGTAAGTCGCATTGGATAAAGTGTTTGTCAAAGTGAATTTGTCTTGTGTCAGCAAATCAAATATCAAATGTGTATGTTTAGAAACGTTGAAAATGTCATGCTTCCTGTAATAATTCATAAATCGGCCTCTCTCACCTTCAGGCAAAAGCCTTTGGACGAAAGGAGGTTGAAGATTTCCTACAGGCTGCTTAGGGCCAAATTCAGGTATGGAACATTTTCAGTCACACACATGAGAACATAAATGAGAACATGCCAGACTTTTATTGTTTTTAATATATAAAATTAAACTTTGCTTATCAAATAAGTTTCCACTACTAATGTTGAGTTAGCTTACGCAAATGAGTACAAAATAAAAATCTGCCATTTCTGCTTTTTGCTTATATAAGCTTTGAATTTCTTAACTTTGATGTTTTTTTTGGTTTTGCAAACTTATTCAGGTGTACATTGTACCCAAATTAAAAATATTTATACTTTTTATAAAGGTACAACTTTTGTACCTTTTTTTCTGATTGTACAGTGTATACATTGGCAAGTATACATTTGTAAACCCTTTGCAAATTTCTACATCGATTATACAATTATACAATTACACTCTATCTAAATTCTATCTAAATTAATAACACAAAAACGGTAACCTACTTTTGACTATTTTATTGAATACGCCACACACCAGTCATCATTCACAGTGCAAGGTGGATATGCACATCTGAATTTAGATAGTAGATCCTTCTTTTAGCATCAAACCTCCACCGAATATTTTCTATAGCTGCTTATGACCACATATGGACCATCCATCTCCACAAATCAGTTTCAATTTATCAATATTTCTGGGTTGCCTTGATAACCCAGGCCATTTTAGGTTATGAAACAGTATGTAAATTGGTTTAAGGTCAGGACATTTCTTCTTTTTCAACCATTCTTTAGTTGATGTACTTGTGCTTTATTGTTGCATTCTCTTCTCTACAGCTTGAAGTTATGAACTGCTGTCCCCATATTGATATTAAAGTCTGATACTGATGCTAATATAATACTGATTTTATCATTAAGATGTCTTAATACACGTTTGCATTTTTTTGAACTTGCAGGTGGTCTTGGGCAAACATGAGACATTACTCAATATTTTAAAAGGATGCTGGCTGTCACTTCCTGCCATTATCATCTGTCTACTTTCTCATCATTTTTATCAATAGTATAGCTTATTAAACAAAAAATGTAAACCTTTAAAGCCAAATCTCCATTGCACTTTAACAGTAAGCTTTTTGATTTGAATGTCCAAGAATCACAATCACTTCTGCATTTTCAGAAAATTATACAGTACCGTATACTGTAACTACTGATTTTAAAATGATCTGAAAATCTTTTGGGGCTAATAATCTTTTCTGCGACTGTGTGATGATTACATTTATTCATTTAGCAAAACCTTTATCCAAATGAAGAACATTTTTTTCTGTCTCACATTTTGATTAAATGTGTTGCTTTTAATAATGTGTTTAGAAAATTTTGAAATGCTTTTATCTGAAAACTATTAACATTTCCACATTTCTCACTGTTGGACCATATAACAAGCACTTGATAGTTAAAAAAAGAGAAGCTGATGTTTCAAAAATGCTGAATGTTTCATTTAAATTTTCCTTGGAAACTAAATTAACAATTTGTTCTATGGTATCTAGAAAAATGTATTTGTAAACCCAAATTAATTTGAATCTGTTGAAAAAGCATTTTTAAATGTAGTTTTATTCTGCAGTAAATCTGGATTCATTTAATAATCAAATAACTGATGTTTGAATTTTTGTTCACCAGAAAAGGTTTCCATCAAATACTGTATGGACCCATTTTAAATTGCTACATCAGTAAAATTCTCTTAAAAATATAGTTTTAATGTAGTTTTATTCTTCAGTAAATCTGTATTTCTTGTTTTTGTAAGTGATGTTTGAATTTTTGTTCACCAGCAAAAGTTTTCATCAAATTCTTCACGGATCAGTTTTAAATTCACATCAATAAAATTCTCTTAAAATACCTACATTTAGGCACAGGTCTGTATGTCATTATCACACGTCTCATTCCTGTGTCAGTCCACAGTATGATAAACATGTTATTAAAATTAAATCATACCGCAGAGAGAAAAAAGATATAATTTCTATATTGTAGAATAAATACTTGTATACTTATTGAATTACTTGTATACATCTTGTGTTTAGCACATGCAAATAAAAACTACAAGTGGTGGAAAAAAAAACATGATGACTCAAATGTCTAATGACTCCATCTGATTCAAATCTTCCACCTTTCTTTGATCTAAAGAATCTCTAAATACCAGCAATATACAACTCTATGGAATGCTACTGATGATTCAAATGATCTAGCCATTGTGAACTTTGCTGATTGATGAATCATTTTGATTTAAACGTACAACAGATTGACCCAATTTACGACTATGACCCAACAAAGGAGAAGCAGTTTGGAGAGTGGATGGATGGGTGATAACAGACTGCATATTTTAAGTTTTAGCTTATGTAACTATAAAAAATAGTTCATAATCAAGAAAAAAATATATCTGTACAGTTTATGAGAGGAAAAAAAGGGAACTGACTTAATACATTCTCCAAAAATCAACTTGACATTTGGTTAAAAGGGACATTCGGTCTCGTTCATTCAAACCATGAATACTTTTTCTTCTTTTTTTTTTTTTTTTGCTTCCATCTATACTCAGCCTGCTAGCATGCTAGCATAAAACCTGTTAGCATGCAATGAAGGTGACCTTTTCAGACATGTTTTGGATTTAAAACATTTTCATTATTTCCTGGGATGTTTTAGCATGACAGGGCCTGACGCTTTAGCTCGTCCTCCTCAAAACAATCATACAAAACAAGCTTAAAATTATACAATTCATCGATAAAACTCAACTTTGGTCAGTGTTAGCTTCACCTCCATCAGATGATGTCACTTCCACTGAATAATACCCTTAAAGACGTATTGCACACATTTTATGTTGAGTTTTATGTAAACGTGACAGGACTGACCGAAAACATGGGGACAGTTGTAAAATAGTATTTATTTGTAGAATTTATGTGTAATTTCATGTTTTTAATCAATTTATGTGAATAATAGCAACTCAAACTTAAAGAAAAAAATATCTGAGAACCTAATGAATTACATATTCTTTTACAGAACAACTCAAAGAAACCAACCATCAGTCAGTTTTTTTTTTTTTTTTTTTTTTGGATTAAATACTTTTTATGCACTGTACCATGTCAAGGACAGATAATGTACATTTCTGGTAGAATGACCCAAAAGTAGTTGCAAAAACGGCGCAAAAAATGGCTTTATTAAGAGAGCTTCCCTACAATAAGGTTCATATACATTTTGAGAAGGAATACTTTGGATTTAAATCAAAATGTTTGGAATTCAGATACACATGATAGAGCTTCCATTGGTGCCAAATGGTAAGAAGCTCTATCATGTGTATCTGAATTCCAACCTCATCATTCAGTTTGTGCCAACACTTCCAAGTTAAATTAATCAGTAAGCATCACGTGACATTCAATTTAAATAAACTTGACACAATAACACAGTACCAACCAAATTAATGCACACACAACAAATACACAATTTAAATTGTGAAGTCATAAAAATACAAAATATGAATATTAATCCCTAAAAATCGCAAATACATCATAAACCATAACCAACTCATCAGTGTCAGCTACATTAGCCTTTTCAGTCAGGATTTCTTTTTTATCAAATGGTTCAAATGTGCATTAAAAAAGCTGGATCTTGCCATCCATCTTGCAGAATCCACAAAATGTTAATTATTTTAACAAAATAAGAGAACATACAAAATGCATGTTATTTTTCATTTAGTACTGACCTGAGTAAGACATTTCGCATAAAATATATTTACATATAGTCCACAAGAGAAAATAATAGTTGAAATTATAAAAACAACCCTGTTCAAAAGTTTGCATTCACTTGATTCTTATTAATGTGTTCTTACCTGAATTATCCACAGCTGTTTTTTTTTTTGTTTGTTTGTTTGTTTGTTTAGTGATAGTTGTTCATGAGTCCATTGTTTGTCCTGAACAGTTAAACTGCCTGCTGTTCTTCAGAAAAATCCTTCAGCTCCACAAATTCTGTGATTTTCCAGCATTTTTGTGTATGATTTTGACATGCATCTTTTCACACTGAGGACAACTGACGGACTTAATCGCAACTATTACAGAAGTTTCAAACAGTCACTGATGTTCCAGAAAGAAACACAATGCATTAAGAGCCAGGGGGTTGAAAACATTTTGAATTTGATGATCATTGTAAATTACACTTATTTTGTCTTCTCGGAAGCAGCATCTTCTGTTGCTTCTGAAGGGCAGTACTAAATAAAAAAATATATTTAGGCAAAACAATAAAAATGTGCATCTTCATTCTGTTTCAAAAGTTTTCACCGCTCAGCTTTTAATGCATTGTGTTTGCTGGAGCATCGATGAACGTTTGAACCTTCTGTAATAGTTGCATATGAGTTCCTCAGTTGCCCTAAGTGTGAAAAGATAGATCTCAAAATCATACAGTCACTGTTTGAAAGGGTTCAAATACACAAAAATGCGACAAACCACAGAATTTGTGAATTTATGTAAACTTTTGACTTAAACTGTACATACAATGACATTATAAGAAAAACAATGTAAAAGCAAATGTAATTCTAAATGTTAACTTGTTAAATTTGTTCATGTAAAATAAATGAATAAAGCTAATTTTCTTCTATGAGCAAGTAGGAATAGGTTACTTTTTATTTATTTATTTATTTATTTATTTTTATTTATTTTTTTTTACACAGTATCCATCATTAACAGATATGAAAACTTTTTTCACTCTGTTTTCAGAGCTTTTTGTGAAATAAACTCCCAGATGGGCAGCAAAGCAGAGAAGAGACACAAGCTCACCGCACCTGTCTGCACCACTAATATGTGCTGTATTTTAATAAAAAATGGAGAATAGTTGCCATTGTTTTGGTTTTAATTGTGGAAGATGGAAAATGAGTTTTTATTGTAACATTTACAAATAACAGCATATGTACAGTATATTCAACTACAAAATTAAATTGTAATTCTCTCCTGTGAAATTACAGTAAATTAGAGTTGCAGTAAATATATAGTAAATTATAAGAAATTACAGTATTTTATTGTAATAATTCTACTATATTCACAATAGCACTGCTGTATAAATACAGTACTTTATTGTAATAAAAAACAGTACTTTATCTGTTTATTACTTGCGGTAAATTCACGGCAATTAGTTGCCAGGAATTTCCTGTAAAATTACAATAAATTTTTAACAGTGTGTCCATGAAACAGCTTTTGAGTCAAGTGTCCAATTACTTATGGTCACTTGAAAAAGAGGGTACATATTAAAGAAATGTAATTCCTTATTATTTCCTCCAGTTTTGATGAGAGGCTCAGAGTGTGCACTTTAAACCCATATTCACTATATAATTGTAACTTGAATATGTATTGGTCACCAGCTAAAATAATAAAAATTGTGCCAGTGTCCATATATATATATATGGACCTGACTGTAAATCCACTTGGAGATGTATGTGTGTTACCTAGAGCTCTATTGTTCGCTATGGCTATACATAGTAAAATGATTTTTACAGCAAAATCACAAATATAACTTTACTGCGTCTTTACACCTTACACTCTAAAAAAAGATGGTTCTTTAAAGGTTCTTTACATGTAATAACCATAGCATCCTGAAGAACCCTTTTAATGCTGAAATGGTTCTTTGTGTCAGAGTTTAGGGTTCTTTATTCCCACCCTTTTGTTTTTCAAATCTGTAACTGTCAAAGCACCTCATTACTAAGTTTCTGGAGCTCAGTGATCCAACTACACAGACTGTCAACATACTCTCAACAGGTAATTGATTTCATTCATTTTTCATTCATTTTGTTTTTAATTATTATTTATTTATTGCTAACACATGATGGACTTTCAGGCATTGTAGAAGATTGTGCAAATACAGTACAAATACAGTACTGGAACTTGGCCTTAATTTCACTGTTTTCTGTTTCTATTTTCTTTTACTTAAGTATTTATTTATGTTCAGTGTCAATTGTCATTCTGTTAATAACTAATTAAGCTATTAACAGAATGACAATTGACACTGAACATAAATAAATACTTTGCAACAAATTCACGTCATTAAAAGAATGACGGTGTAGAACCATCTCAAGGATGATCAGAAGAAATGGACAGCACCTGAGTTAAATATATGAGTGTCACAGCAAAGGGTCTGAATTAGAGCTGAAATTGGTCCTTAAAAGTTAAGACCGACCCGGACCGAGCCCGACAAGTATATTTTGATTGACAGCTTTTTAAAAGCTCGAACCCGTTTACAGCCCGACATTATTCAAACGTGTGCACGCACGCAGCTTTTGCCAAGAATGAGTCATTTATACATGTTTAACATAATTTATTCATGAATAATGTATAGGCTATAGGCCACTTGGAAGAAACCCCGTCCCGTCGGGTTCGGGCAAAGATCTTCAGCTCTAGGGGTGCTGTGCTCTGCTCCCCAAAGAAAATCTGAAAAGCCAATTAGAGCTCAGCCTCAAGTCATGTGCCAAATTGTGCAGTCCTACAAACAGGCACAACAAACGGTTTAGATTTTGGAATTCACTTAATATTGTCTTGTTACACATTAATGCTATTTTTAAATTATTTGAAATGAAAGCACTATAGAGATTAATAGAGATAATAAGTTGTGGTAGAATTAGAATCCAAATCAAATTATTTTGTTTATGCTCTGTTTATTTTATTTAGTTTTGTGTGTACTTCATTTTTATTTTATTTATTTGTGTTTCATCTAATTACTCAAGCTCACTTGCACTCCTATTTAGAGAGAGAGAGAGAGAGAGAGAGAGAGAGAGAGAGATCATGATTTGAACCGTGTAATAAAATGGTTAGATTTTTGTGGGACAATCACTTTTTTGTAATATTTTAAATTCATAGCAGCGCCTCTAGCATTTGCCAATTCCGCATATGCCACCGAGGGCCCTGAATTAACACATCCTTCAGGTGCTTAAAGGGGGGTACAATGGTGTTTCATGTTTTCAGAATTTTACAGTGTTAAAGAGTTGGATTCTCATGCTAAAAATGGCCAAAGTTAAAAAAAAAATATTTGGACGAATGACAGAATTTCTGTGCAGAAAAAAATTCTTACTTCAGGGTTGGTACAAGTTTTGGTTGTTGTTTTTTTCGATCATGGCTGTAATGACGTAGGCGATGGTGGAACTCCTTATATGAGCATTCTCCCGGAAAAGCGCGCCCGCACACACGTCGACTAGAGCCAGAGAAAGAGCGCGCCCATCAACGCGCTTCACTCGGCTGCACTGCTGCAAGGAATTCACTCAGGAAGAATGTCTCTAAAGAAGTGTGGTTTTGGTTGTAAGGCAAAGATAACTTTGCTCAGCATCCCAAAGAACCTAGCGTTACATAAACAGTGGATGCAGTTCCTTTTTCAGGGGCAGCCACGGAGGATTATGACCTCAAAAGGCCCCGGGGCCAGTTACCACCTTTTTTCTCTATTCCTGTTATTTCACTTACTGCGCATTCACAGAAATAGAAAGTGAAAGTTAAGATTGTCATGATTATGCAAACCATTCTCACTCAGTGCTAAATGCCTGTGAAAAAGCTATGCTATGTTAAAAATAATCTGTACAGCAGTTTTGTTTTGTTTTTTGACCATATACTAATGCAACAGCAGCGAGTGTGCCTTCAGCGCAGCTAGAAAAGTTGGAGACTGTCCTCAAAGAAAATACGACCCAGTTGTACGTTTTTGAATCGACCAAATACGACCCATGTTTACGTTTTAAAGTTAAGCGCCCTCTAGCGGTCGTAAAAATAATGACAGTGTTGCGTTGGATCTGACGTCATGGAATGACCTATGAGTTTTTATTTTGATTTCACGGTAATTTAAACGTGTTTTACTAGGTGTAATTCGTGTAAATGACCACACCTAACCCCACCCTAAACCTACCCCTTACAGAAATAGTGCAAAATCATGATTTCTAGTGCATATACCAAAAAAAAAAAAAAAAACATACAATGAAAACATATGCGTTCTCTGGTATCGAACCTGTGTTTATATGATTATATCACTTCACAGTGCAACGAGCTACTAATTGACCTACACATAATGCTAAGGTTGGACTAGATACCTGTTACTGATAAGGGAGCATATGTTGAATTCGCTCTACAGAGACGTATTTAATGTTGAATACGCTCTATAGAGACTATTTGAGGATTTGTGAAAACGACTTACGTCGGTCGTATAAATTGGAGGACATGTTGGTAAATAAATACGAAACCATAATGTGCCTTTATTATTTAGGCTGTAACTAGCCTATTCTATTCCGCGTTCAGCGTAGCAAAGATGAAGTTGACGATCCTGACTCGCCATCTCCTCACTGGACGTGCCTTTAGAAGGAAATGCTTTTTTTTCTGATATATTTTTTCTTGCTACAAGTCTAATATTATCTACACAACGAAAAATCAACAATGGGTAAAATTAAAGCGTTTCATAGCAATTTGAAATATGCGTATTATTTTTTTATTTGATTATTAATCTATCTGTGTAAACTCACAACACATTGAGAAAGCAAGATACAATGAGAATACATAAAGTTGTGCGTTTGTGTGTTTAAATGCATGTACTTTGTTGGCATGAGATTAACATGAGGTTAGGTGAAATGTGTATGTTATGTACCCTTCAAAAAAGGCTATAGGCATACAAAGAAGTACAGCTCTTAAAGTGTGTGAGTTCTATTTTGTAGTGATTGCAATGTATTCGAATGTAAACTTATTCTGTTGATCAGCGTCATTTCTGGATAGATCATTTAACGGGTTTATTACGGGTTTAAAATAGGGCGAGTGCCATTGACACGCCCAGGCGCGAAGCTTTGAATTTGCACGTACACTGAATGACAACGCGTCGGGATCTGACAAGCAAAAAACAACATAGGACACATGATTATTTGGCAAGTTTATTTTCTATTTCTGCTTTAGTTTTTAAGGTGACCTGTTCTAGGCATTGCTAGATGTCAGTGTTTCCTGTCATAGATATGCAAAGATTTGATTTTTAAAGCAGTATCATAGCTATTAAACTATATCTTATTTTTTTCGTTGTTCTCACCATTCTCAAAGTTAAACAAAAAGTTGCAAAAATCTAATTTTGTGGTGGCTGTGCTTTAAAATTAAAATATTAGAATCTTAATTCAAATGTTGAAGGATTTTAAAAACCTGACAGTTATCCGATTGAGTACAACTCTAAGGTAAACTCTGCCTTGTTTATTATTTTTTACAGTTGAAATCATTGTATAGAAAATGTAAAAGTTATAAAAAAAAAATAATAATAAAAGGGCGTAGGTTTGCTTTTGACATCGATGGGGACATAAACCCAAATGGACAATGAAAAAATTAAAGGGAGAAACAAAGGAACTAGCTCTGGCAATGACTTGCTTTGCTAAAAAACAAGAGTATAATCCATTACAAAGGGCAACTATGGGAAAATAATCTAAACTAAGAGGAAGCGCAAGGACCAAAAGGAACAGAAATAAATGTCAACCAAACAGAACATGATAGTTACAGTTCCTCAAGTAAAATGCTTTATATAAATACATCCGTATACTGTAACGGCTCGCATTGCTTCCGTTCTTTTGTATATTTTTCATTAAACAAGGAGCTGATCTACTTAAGATGCCTTCAAAAGAAGATACAAAAAAAATCATATTTTATATATATATATATATATATATATATATATATATATATATCCAAATGCAGCTTTATTGGGAAAGACCAGAGACGTAATCCAAAATACAGGAAGGAGGTCAAAACAGGCAGGCAATCCAAAGCAATAGACAAGGCAGGAAACAGGCAAAAGGTAAATCCAAGAAAACAGGCAAGAGATCAAAAAACCAAGAGACATGAACCCAGGGAGAATACTCAGAAATGCAGTGTAACAACTAACAAGACTAACAAGACAAAGAATAACAAACTAAACCAGGCTTAAATAAGGAGAGCAGACAGAGTAAATGAGCCACAGGTGCAGACAATGAGTACTGATGAGTCCATGCAAAGGATTATGGGAAATGGAGTCCGGGGGTAAATGGTAAGAGTTAGGAATGGAGTGCCCTAGTGATACTCACAGGCACTCCAGCTAGACAACATGACAGTGTTAACCCAGGTGAAAAAGAAATATATTTAAATTGCGCTTTTTCAGACACACTTAATATGTTACATTATACTATACGAAGTGCATATTAAATGTATTATTTTGAAACAACAATACGTATATTAAGTGTATTTCAAGATATGTTTAAGTTTGGTTTTAATATATTTGCAATATATTTAATATATTTAAATTGTTAGGAGCGAGTCAGGAATCACATAGTGACCTGGCCACTGTTCTATAAAAGGAATGGCTCAAAATCCCTCTGGCTACTGTGCATGACATGTATTTATCAATCCCAAGACGAAATGATGCTGTATTGGCCACAAAAGGAGGCCCAACACTGTACTAACTGTGGTCTAAAACCAAGTGCTTCAGTTTCATTGTCCAACCCCTGTAGGTTCTTCACTTTAAATCAGATGTTATTGTGCTATTAAAAACCTGGATTGCATATAACATTGCCTAATATAAATAGCCAACATACAGTATGCAAATTATACAATTTAAAACATAAGGGTATCTGCAATAAAATTTAAAGGCTTTTAAAGACCTGCACAAATAAAATTAATACTGTATGAGTGGGGTAAGGCAATGCCTATGGTAACATTAATTACTGGTACAAAAACTAAAAAAAAAAAAAAAACTATGTACATGATATTAAACTAACATTCTATAACTTCAATTCAAAAACAAGTTTTTCACAAATACATACAGTTTTATATAAACCTCACAGGACTGAAAGGGATTAGACAAAAGCAGCTTTAAATTATTATCTTAATTTAAAACACACACACACACACACACTTCTTAATTTGTTAATCGTTTGGGTTTTGAAGGCACATTAGTGGTTTTCTCATCGTTCTGAACAAAAACAGCAAATTGCCAGCAGGTGGCATTTTTGGAACTGCACAAAACGGTCTAATCGGTAACGACTGTAAGTAAAGTAGCACTGCTCTCATTAACGCTACATTTTCAGACATCATACGTAGTCAAGACGAAATGAAAATGCCATCAAAGCAGGCGGTTTCCTTCAGAGATACTTTTACACCTGCACTGCGTTTTTGTTTATTCAATGAAATCATACCCTTATGAAAGTTTAATCATTACATTAAGCCATATCATGATTTTTGTCTTTCCGTCCTCAAGTTCTGACCTCTTGAATTTATAGTTAAGTATTTTACCGTACTTGTACCGTTTAAGGCATTTAAGTGTTTGTATGTCCTCATATTTGATGTGACAATTACGATTAACGTCGATTACGTTTTTGTGTGAGGAAAACGACATCATATTCATGGCATTCTTCACATTGCTTATTTTAGTAGCACGAAAAACAAAATGGTTATTTAATTTGAGATATAAAAAAATATACAGAAAGGAGCAACGAGTTTCCCCATCACTAAAAGGGATGATTTCAGTTTAGCACCAGCTCACTGAATCGCTGTCTAAACCGCAAAATTAATTTGTTTACATTGCATCTGCGCTGTTGTTTATGATGACGTTTAGATCTGCTCACAATTCATAAGATTATGTATTTTCCCAGCGTTGAGCATTATAACAATTCACACACGTTTGTGTTTAGCGCATGCATGCAATAGCTATTCAGACGCGTTTAGATTATGGAGGACGAGAAATTACTTAAGTATAAATACATAAATTAACAATTAAATGAATATATAAATAATTAAATGTTGAAATAAATAAATGCAGAAATTCATAAATAATTAAATGCTGAAATAAATAAATGCACAAATGAATTAATAAAAAAATAATTTTATCAATAGTGTCATTTATAATTGTGCTATTTTTGTACCATTTGTGTTATACTAGCCTACATTTATTTCTGCATTCAGTAAAGACCGGAGGGCAGATCACACTACAGCCACACGTGCTGACCCGAGCGGAGCCGTTAGGCTTTTTATTAAAAAATAATAATAATAACTATTCATTAAGAAAGCAAATTACTATGAAACCAGTGAAACTGCATTTTCAAGCACTTTATCCAAAATCCAAGCATTTTTCAAACCTTGAAAACACATTAAAATTTAAGCATTTTCAAGGAATTCAAGCACCCGTACGAACCCTGTAATTTTACATACATGGTATGCCTACTAAGAGCTTGATTAGCTGTTTCAGGTGTGTCTAACTGGGGTTAGAGCTAAACTCTGCAGGACACCATCTTCCAGGACCAAGTTTTGGCACCCCTGCTTTAACCAATTTAAGCTTGTTTCATTATATGGGGAATGAAAAATATTGAAATAAAAAATACACTAATAAATAACATAACATTGACAGGCAAAGGATATTACATTTGAATTTAAGACTCATTGCTACACAAAATTTACCACATTGTAAAAGGAGACCCACCCCCAGCACTCAACCTAAACTGGCCCTTATGGTCCGTAATTGGGCTGAATGTGGCTAAATGTGCCGTGTTTCAGTGCACATTGGGCCAAATCCGCACATCCTAGTCTAGCCAAAATTTCATTACTGGAATTTAAAATTAACTTTTTTTTTATCAGATTATAATGATGATGCACCAAATATAACAAACATTACATCAAGTGCCAGGTATTAAACCTTGAGAGACATACAACATTTAGACTTCCAAGAATAATTATTAAAGATTTATTTTACACAAAATTTAAAACATGCATCACGTCATAAGGGCGTATGTTTGCTTTTGACATTGGTGGGGACACTTACATCGTTTACCAAAAATTACATTATAATTGTCCCAAATTATTGTTAATGTTCATAATGACTTTATCCTATATGCTGGTATAAGGATCCACCCACTGGCCAGATGAACTTTGTGAAGAATCAGGTAAAAAATTATATAGCCTACTGTTGTTTCTCGCACAAACCGATCGTTTCGTGTGTTAGGACATCAGTGTATTGACACGAGCCGCAGGGTTTAATTTGGTTTTGTTTGTGTATGTTTTTTTTTTTATTCTCAAATATTTGGTAGCCATTGACTGCCATTATATGACTGACAGACTGCAACGGTTTGAGTTAAAAATCTTCGATTGTGTTCTACTGAAGAAACAAAGTCACCTACATCTTGGATGCCCTGGGGGTAAGCAGATAAACATCAAATTTTCATTTTTGAGTGAACTATCTCTTTAACTGTTTTGGACTGCTGTCTTGAATTGGGTGCAATACCTGTGAGTTGCTCTAAACAAGTTGCTGCTTCTTGTCAGGTTTGCGACTACGTTCCGCCCATTAAAAGCGCGTCCTTGAAAGCGCACAGTTTTCTAACGTAGCCAATTTACTTTAACTTCTTAGGTAATATATCAATGATGTGACGTTTCAGATGCGTTCAAAATTACAAATACATATAAATATTATTCATTGTTTGATCAAAATTATTGCTAGCCCTCTGGCCCTCTTCGGTCACTTTTGACCGAAAATTTTTACATTTAAAAGAATGCACTTGGTGACTTTTGTTACATTAGCAATGTGAACACACAAAAAATCATGGACATGATTCGGGTATTTTAAAGGGTCAAAAAAAAATAAATAAATACATAAAATAATAGTCACTTCACCTTCTTCGCGGTCAAAAATGACTGACATAGGAAATACAAAAAAATACGAAAACTCAGAGAATCTTTTGGTGGTACAAACTACAAAACAGCCACTGTGCAGAAAAAAAGTGCACAGCAATCAAGGGGTGACAAAATATCAACAGTGCAAAATCGACACCCACTTGCACAAGCGCGCACAAACGTACACAGAGAGAGAGAGAGAAATACAAAAATCTCTCTCTCTCTTTCATATGCATTTGTTACAGATCAGTTTTTCACAGATTGAGGTTGTCCAATCTTCTGGTTATGCAATGATGTTAAAAACTGAGCTGCCTTGCTGAACTCTAAGTTCAGTGTATTCATATAAAAATTTAGATTTTTTTCTCTCAAATTTCTTCACACTTTATTAAACAGAGTACAAAAAACCTTTTGGAACATAAGCAGGCTGGTGTAGCTTTTAACAAAATATTATTATTATTATTATTGTTATTATTATTATTATTATTATTATTATTTTGAAAACACCATTTAGTGTTTTTTCATTTTAATTATATATATATTTTTTTTTTCATCTTTATTTACCAAGCTGTTAATGTCTTAATGTATTTGAAACAAAATGAACAAGGTAACTGTTTGTGTGATCACTTTGCTTGTTTGTGACATACCCAGTTAATTTGTGATTGCTTCCATTTTCTGTGCTATGTCGGAGATGTTAGCATGTCTCTAATAAGTTCGGTCACAAACACAATCTAATGTGTAGCAGCATCTTATTTACTCACTGTCATTGTTTTGCACCTTAAGACCTCTTTTAAGGGTTAAGATGCTTTTTGAATTACTTTTTTCTTTACTAGGATTTTTTCTTTAATTTTAAGAGGAAACGCCCACATTTCTAGGAATTTTCAATAACACTTTCTATGAAGCCCATATTTATAATACATTATAAGGGTATTCTTAAGGCATTATAATGAATGCATAACGCATTATTAAAAAAAAAAAAACTTATATAATGTTATATCATCTTATGAATATTTATAAGAACAGTTCTAAGGTATTATAATATTTACTTATTTGCGGTTATAGCAAAAGAGTATGATGATTTATAACACACAATGAACACGTTGCATCCACTTAAGTTACAATGGATTATATTTCTCATAGTTATAATGTATTATAAGTCTCATATCTTGCCATTTTTCCTATGCTACTTTACGTAAAGCCATCAACGACCACTTATTAGTAATAATTTTTTTTTTTTCCTCAAACAGCCAGATCAGATATCAGATCAAATAAATGTGTAATTTGCTTTGGGCTATTTTTATTGTAATATCAGTTTATTTTGATGGTGCCCTTTAAACAGCTTTTGATAAGTAACTTTGCAACTACATGTCAACTAGCAGTCATTAGCAGTTCTGTTAAAAATATGCTAACGCTTCATTTTGATGGTTCCCCAACAGACAAACTGACCATAAATAACAAGTATGTCAACATGCTACCTACACTAACCTTAACCTAAGCTTTGACATGTAGTTGCACTTTTTTTATAGTCAAAAAACTAAGCGGAGCATCAAAATAAAATGCAACCTAATATAAACATCACATTTTTTTTAGTTGTAATTATTAACTAGCTCATATCAAAATTAATATTAACCTCACAGGGAACACTCAAATAACACTTCACATCTAAACACTTTAAGATGTAGTAAGACACTGTGCAGCTCTTAAACAATGTCAAGATATATAGTCCACTATAAATGTAAAAGTAGATTTAATATGGTGTACATTGTGTGTTATAAATAATCATAATTTTAAAAGTTATAACCACAAATGCATAAGCATTAGCATAAGTATTAAAATTGTTGTTATGATTATTTATAAGACGATATAACACGTTATAGGGGTATTTATAATGCATTATGCATTCATTATAATGCCTTAACAATACCCTTATAAAAAGTATTATAAATATGGGCTTCATAGAAAGTGTTACTACTAATGTTTTTAGAATTTTGTCACTAGGAGCAACTTTTTGCACTAAGAATTTCTATTCATTCGGGCCCAGGTTTGTAGATGGACAGGGTTCTGGCTGAGGGGTCCGTGGCCTTGATCCAGCGGGGCATCCAGTAATGAGGCGTCCACTCGCAGCGGCCGGGGTACATCTTCTCAAAGACCTGTCTGAAGTAGAAGCCCTCTTTGGTTGTGGGGGGATTGAAAGGAAACAGCTTAGCAGCTTTCTCCAACTGAGAGTCGTTCACCTGGAGGAGAATAAAGGAGGCAGAAAAGGAGGTTTTATAGCACTGTACTCGCTCATGACAAAAATGGTCATTGTGAAGTAGGCTTACCGAGGTAGTCAGTGTTACTGGTCACACAATGTTCGGCCTGGCACCGATTACATGACTACACCCCCACAGTATTGTTTTGCTTTTTTTTATATATAAAAACTAATTAGTTCAGCTGGACAACAGATGTTACAATTATAAACTGAAAGAGTTGTCCCCATACAGGAGGATCTGCACAGAGATCAGGGCCCGTATTCACAAAACATTTCATCTTACCACTAAGAGTTCTCTTAAATAGCAGTAAAAGAGTTTTCTCTTGAAACCTATTAACAAAGCTGCTGAGACAAACTAAGGAACTTTTACTAAGGAATAGAGAGAAGTCTTAAGCTAAGGAACACTCCTTTTTTTTTTTTTTTTTTTGGAAAATAGGCAAATTTTCCAACTCTCCCAGGGTTAAACAGATGAGTTTTACCATTTTTGAATCCATTCAGCCTATCTCCAGGTCTGGCGTTAGAACTTTTAGCATAGCTTAACATAAGTCATTGAATCTGATTAGACAGGTGTCATCGCGCTCAAAAATGACCAATGATTTTCAATATTTTGAATTTTCCTATTTAATTTTACATCGTCTATCAAGACTGACAGAAAATGAAAAGCTTTTTTTTCAGGCTGATATGCAGTGTTGCCAGATCAGGTTGATGATTCCCAGCCCAAAAGCTCACTAAAACCCAACCACTTCAACAGAAACTGCCAAAATAATATGACAGAATTTTATTGCCATGTCAATCAAGGTTGATAAAGAACATTTTTATCTCTGTAAAAAAAAATAATGATGACAAAATAAAATAAAGATAATCAATTTCACAGGAATATGGATCAAAACAGGGCAAATACATTAAAGGGAGTCCGAAAATATGCTGAAAATGTCTAGAAATCTTTTCAAAGTGGCAATCAAGAATTTAACTGATGACTTAGCCAACAGTAAAATGTCCACAGTAAAAATAAGCACATTTTTGTGCAAAAAGTGCACAATAAAGTGATCAGAAAGCAATCTAATTTAGCTGGCATTTACTGGCATAGTTCATGTATACATAACGACAGTCAGAAATGTGTTATTCATTGATACATAGGCTACTATGATAATCGAACAGCAAAAATAAAATAATAATAACAACAACAATTAACAATAATTCGCTTACCTTTGTCTTGTGCGTTCATCGGACAGAAATAACAACACGTATTTCACGAAGTGCACATTTTAGAACATAATGTAGAACTTTGCACAGTCAAAACTGTTCAAGTCCAGCAGCTGTCAATGGCAAGTATACCAGAGTCTGGGCGGTTTAAAAGATGCAGCACAGCATCGTATACTAGTCCCACATTTAGTTTTGATCATTAATTAACTGTTAATTCAACTGTTCTCTTATTTCAATTACAATTATTCTTTGAAGCCTTCTATTCATCCCTCACCACATGTAATCACGAGTCACTTAGACTTTTTATCGTTTTAACTTATATTTAGGCCACTTTGCCATCGCAATCACTTAAATGAAATTAGTAAATGAATATATAGCTGCACATTCAAAATCTTGTCCTTTCTAGCACCAAAACCCCATCACTCATGAATCATTACATTTCACCAACATAAAAGATGGTAAATTGATTGACAGGTCTCTGTTAAACTAAACCATGGGTTGCGTTAAGAAAAAAAAAAGTTGACGACTACACATTATTTTACTGTGATACTTTGAGCTCGGACATATTAAAATAGCATGACCTGAATAACAAAAGTGAAGAAAAAGCTGCTGATTGGGTGGTTTTAATGTTTTAAAAGCAGCCCAAATTTTGTGTACCCGCCCAATGCGTTATTCCACGGTCCAAACTATCAAAAGAAGCCCAACTGGGCGGCAACCCGCCCAATCTGGCAACACTGCTGATATGGATAGGAACTAGGGGTGTGCACATCGATGCTGGAGTATCGATATCAATAATCAGAAGCTTCAATTGTGGTATTGATATTTTCTAAAAAGTATTGATATTTTAACTATATTAATAATTTCTGCATAAGTAAGTGTTTTGCGCTGTGTACAGGATGGTCGGTGACGGGTTGTATATATGAAGTTACACACAGATCGGTCCACAGCGGAATGCGAGTGATCATGTGCCATTCAGATGTGCATTTTCCAAATTGTGAACGGTGATTGCGTTCAGTTGCTGATGCTCGAGAATGCGTGCAATGGCATGCTATTTTCTCTGATTTTACTTTCACTTTTGAACAAGTTTAGCAAGAAGGGGAGAAGATGTAAGGGGGGCACGGCCGTACTAAAGCACGGGATGAATGAAATACAGTGTGTGAGTCTGGTAAGATCTGGTAAGCCAGTTTAACTTTGTCACTGTACTGTTTTATTGTTGTTGTTGTGCTCTGCTTTGCGAAAAATAATGAATCCACCTTTTTTAAGCGGTCATTTTGCTCAAAGAAAGGGAAACATTTCAAGATCTAACATTAAAGTTCAAAATAATCACTAATGATCCTGAGCATCGACAAATATACTTTCCTCTGAAAGGTGCAAAACAACCACTGTTGTCACGTTTATTAATCAGTAGGAAATGATTAACCCTGGCATCCCTAGTGTGTACTGTAGTACCTCAGACTCTATGTGCTCCTGCAGGCTTGTGTACCAGGATTTCTTCATGGATGTCATACCATCACTGAAGGCCTCTTTCCTTCTCCAGAGAATCTCATCCGGGATGAGTTTCATCCCTTTAAATGATTCCCTCAAGAGATGCTTCTCCACACCATCCTGCTCCAATCAAACAAATTATTCATGTAAGTCTGGTTACAAAATCCACTAATATGATGTTTGAAAAAGCTAATTAAAACAGTAATAGCAAACTAAGCATTACTATTATTATTGCTTTTGTTCACATTTGGGGTTATGGGTTTTGTTTTACAATTTGGACCAGACACAGCAACTGATGTGGGAACAGTTTGGACTGACATGCGGGGGGATGAAGGTATCAGAACCCACCTTAGGTGCTCTCATCTCTTCAGGCAGAGATAGGTAATATGCAGTGAATCTATGGTCCAGGAAAGGCACTCTCAACTCCAGTCTAATATAAAATATTTGGTGTCATTAAATAAAGAGGAAATTACCAAGTTACTGTGGGAAGGGAACAGAAGGAATGGATATTTTTTCTTACCCATGTGCAGCTGTGGTTCTGTCTGCTCTCAGCACATCAAAAAGATAAAGCTCTTTCAGCAGACGAACGCTTTCATCAGCACCCTCTTTAGGTGATGGCGCCTAATTCAAAGCAGGCCAAACAATCAATCATAAAGTACAACATTTCAGAAATGGCTCACAAAATTGTCAAAATACTTCGAATGTGAGGTTACTAAAATGCCCAGAAGTCACCTGTTTTTTCAGAACCAGCTTCACTTTTCTGCACCTTTTTGTAATGAATTTTCACCTGCTATTTAGTTTGATATTCTATCAAATGTCATGACATTTGTACCTTTTCAAATATGGCGTCACTGTAAATGTAAACTGAGCACATAATGATATGATTGATCGTGGATGATTAAAATGTCAGCTGCAGCGCACATTCTATAATTTTCAGTTTTGGTGCCACTGCCTTGATATACTGTACAAAACAAAACAAAACCAACCAAAAAATACTTACTGCTCTTGACTTTGAAATGGTTGCTTTAATAAGAATGCATGTATAATGTGTACAGCAAAGTGTATAGTGTTTTATAAAAATCATAAACAGCAAATACAAAAAAACTAACAGCGTTTTGTATTTTGTTACCATGTAAGCCTTTTTTTTTTTTTTTTTCAATAGGGAAATTATTTTGGCTGTACTGCTCAAACAACTTTCAAAACAGTAAAACTAACATAATCGTATATCAAATAATCGTAATAAAAATTGTGCATGACATGTACCTTATGAAAGTAGATGTATCCTTGTGTCAGCTCATCAGAACCTTCACCTGAGAAAATCACCACACTGTCAGTCTTCTCGCGGATGTACTTGGATATCAGGTACATACCTGGAGACAAAAAAAAAAAAACACTGGATGCAAATCCTGTTCTGCAAAGTACTGCTGCCACCTAGTGGCTTTAAACTGAGATTGTAACGGTATGATCTGTTCAGATATAAAAAACTTGGCAAGACTTCATCAGTGAAGAATAGTTGTGTGAAAACCGAAAGTGAAAGACACTAAGAAGGATCGTCTATGGACAACACAAAACCACTGAAGACCATGTTTCTTTAAAATCACAGACACCAATTCTAAAACGTTATGATCATAAAACATGGCCAGTTGGAGCAACAAGATGAGCTTTAATATCTGCCCTGGCCAGATCAATCAATCACTTAGTTTTTAAAAGTTAACATTACATTCTTAAGGACTCTACGCTTAATCATTTTTTTTTCAGGAGCACTAGTACTCCTACTTAAAAAAAAAATTAAAAATAAATAAATAGTTCCCATTATAAGGTGATACTAACTTTATTAAATGCATATCATCTTTTGTGCAAAAAAAAAAAAATTTACAAACTTATCAAAATGTTTAACTATAAATTCAAGTAAAATAATAAGATGCAATCAGGCTGAATAAGTTACCAATCAAATAAAATCAGTATCATCAATTCATCTTTTCATGGCACAGAAGAGCTCAAATATGACATTATGGAATATTTACAGAATTTTTGACATGACTCAGAGGTGGAATTAATGCATTTCATAATAACAATGTTATGGGATTGTTTTAAATATAAAGTTTTGAATATAGAAATTTTAATAATTGAAATGATTCAGTTTTACTTAAAAAAAATTAACTGCCAATAGGTGGTGCTAAGTCCAAATCTTTGTGACTGCCCTTTTGAACGAATTGATTTAATTATTCAGTTTCATTCACTCAGCTCTGGCTTTGTTTGGAACTATTTCTGTTGAAGATATAGAGCACAGTCAGATAACTGTTTCTAAAATGTAAGTCACTTAATAATAACTTTTATATAAAATCAAAAATGTATAAAACTGTTGCATAAATTCTATTTCACATCTGCAAACTTTCTTTATTATCATTAAAAAGCTGTCTAAAAAGTCTTACGTCGACAGGGAAGCATTTCTATTGGCTGCAATCTGCATGTATTATGGCAAAAGAAGGCATCTTTTGAATAGGTGAATATAGAAATAACTTTAATTTTCAAAAACGCCTAACCAGTTGGAAGTGAAATGCCATCCCCCCTCAAAATTCACTCCCCAAACCACTTTAACACTTAGAATTACAAAAATAAAAATAAAGGTACTTCACAATGCCATTAGAAGAACCTTTTTTGTCTAAATCGTTCCATAAAGAACCTTTAACATCTGATGAATCTTTCTGTTTCACAAAAGGTTCTTTGTGGCGAAAGGTTCTTCAGATTATAAAAAGATAAGAAAGAGATGTTTTTTTAAATAACCTTAGACCTTGAATGGTTCTTTGTGGAACCAAAAATGGTTCTTCCATGGCATCGCTTTTAAAGCACCTTTATTTTTAAGAGTGTAGTCTGATGAGCTCCTGTACTCACCAACAGAGGCACGCACAGTGGTGATGTCATAACTTTCCAAGTGCAAGATGACTTCCTCCACCGCTTGGATTCCCTCCTCAGGTGTGAAACTCACCTCATGGTGTTCACTGCCAATGAAGTCTGCCACCTGCCACACAACACCAGTTGAAACCAGTTAAAACTGATCTACTACCACACAGAACCATGTATGACACCAGGTCTGGGTAAATTACTTACAAATTGTAGTCTGTTATTTATTACAGAGTAAACAATGAAAATTGTACTTAATGTAATCTAGGTTACTCATTTTAGGTAATGTATTCTGAGTGTATTCAATTATTTGATATCAATATTACAAGTGCACTACCATTTACATTTAATATTTTAGCAGACACTTTTATCCAAAGCTACATACAAATGAGGACAATGGAATCAAACAAAATCCACAAAAGAGCAATGATATGCAAGTCTCAGCTTAATGCAGTACACATCGCAAGTAGTTTTTTTTTGTTAACTATACAAAAAAAAGATGGAATAGAAACAATAGAGAAAGCAAGTGTAGAGGCTTTTTTAAAAGAAAACTAGCAGTTAGAAAGCAAATACAGTGCAAAACTTTGTGTTTTATTTTTTTTAAGAATACAGTAAGAATAGAGTGCGCTATAGGATCAAATAAAGATGGAAGATGCGTTTCTTGAAGATGGCTAAGAACTCGGATTGAGTTGGGCAGGTCATTCCACCAGGGGGAACAATTAATGTAAAAGTGATTTTGTGCCTCTTTGGGATGGCACAATAATGCGCCTTTCACTTGCAGAACACAAGCTTGTAGAGGGCACATAAGTCTGAAGTATTGAATTTAGGTAAAGGGGTACAGAGTCAGAGCCATTAAACATTACATTAAACCAGGGATTCCCTGCAGTGGGTTTGTGAGTTGTGTGAAAAGGGCTTCTGATGACAGTGACTCAGAGGTGGAGTTTGGACCTTCTCACTAACATATTTATCTACTCTGGTAATTTGCAGGTCATGTCAAAAAGTTGTTGGTCTAGATCAGCAGTTCTCAATTCCAATCCTCGTGATGCAAATGTATGAAAGAATGTTTCAAAGTGAATTCAACTTAAATGGATTTCCCGTGCTCAGGGAGTAGGGAACAATGAACAATCTGTAGGGACCATACAAATCGGAACACTGTTCATGCACGGAGCTCACTTCCAACGAGCTGGTTATCAGAATCAAGTGTGTTAATTAAGAGAAACATGCAAAATATGTGAGGCGAGGGGTGGGGAGGACTGGAATTAAGAACCGCTGGTCTAGATAAATAGCTGTATTTTGTACATTTGACTCATGTAATTTTCTTCCAATTACGATGGTACTGGTAGGTTACTTGAACATTTCCAATCTGGTAACACTGACACTGAATCTTTACCACAAGGCTTGTGAGTGCAACTAGCCCTGTGTCAAAATAAAGACTTCTTTCAATGTTTTTATCTTGCATTTCACATAAGCCCCCTTCATCACACGTTGATTCCTGGAAAATTGCCGGAATATTGATAGAGTGCCTTCTGTGTGAATGTAAACAAGTCCCAGGATTGATTCCGCGGACATTTCCAGGTTGGAGACCTAGTAACATTGCCGGGATCAGTCCCAGAACAAGCCCTGTGTGAACAAAAGCTAGAACCAATGCCGTAAAGTGTGTGTAGAAGTGATGATGCACATTATTGTGTGACTCTTGTACCAGATGTTTCGAAGGCAGATCTTCTTATCCACACTGAAACGGAGATCGTTTAGTGTAATGGTATGCGTCACATTAAAGCCTAATGTCCTAATGTCACGTGTCTTACGGATCTTTTCGGGTTGCGTATGAACGCATGCACAGATTCCAGAAAATCACTGGCAGTGTAAATGAACCAAAATCAAACAATAACGGGAAAATTCCCAGAATGCATTACTTGTGTATTTTCCGGAATCTCTGTGTCAAGGGGCTATACAGACAAAGACACGTTTCTGATGCGTGTATAAATACGTCATTAACAACTAGATGTTCAGCTTGGTTCCTACACACTGCATCAATAAACATCACTACCTGTGGGCCACGTACACACTGCAGCTAAATTTGGTTGTCAGTTCACCTTTTACTACTTAAATCGCAAATAAAAATATGGAAGTGCCTTCCGCATTCAACAACTGCATTAACTCCCCAGAAAAATAGAGGTAGTGAAAACTGCATTTACAGAATATCTATGCAGTGTGTACAGAACTGAACTGAACAACTAGTTGTTAATGATGTATTTAAATGTATTTAAATCAGAAATGGGTCTTATTTTCTTGCATTTCACATACAGACAGTGAAAGAAGTCTTAACCTTAGCCAAAAAAAAATATATATATATATACACTACCAGTCAAAAGTTTGGACACACCCTCTCATTTAATGTTTTTTTTTCTTTATTTTCATGACTATTCACATTGTAGATTCTCACTGAAGACATCAAAACTATGAATGAACACATATGGAATTATGTAGTATAGAAAGTGTGAAATAACTCACACTTATAATAATAGATATGTTTCATATTTTAGATTCCTCAAAGTAGCCACCCTTTGCTTTGTTGACAGCGCTGCAAACCCTTGACCTTTTCTCACTGAGCTTCATGATGTAGTCACCTGAAATAATTTTCACTTCACAGGAGTGCCTTGTCAGGGTTCGTGGAATTTCTTGCCTTCTTAATGGGGTTGCGGCCATCAGTTGTGTTGTGCAGAAGTCAGGTTGGTACACAGCTGACAGCCCTATTTGACAACTGTCAGAATTCATATTATGGCAAGAACCAATAAGATAAGTAAAGAGAAACGGCAGTCCATCATTACTTCAAGAACTGAAGGTCAGTCAGTCCGGAAAATTGCAAAAACTTTGAATGTGTCTCCAAGTACAGTTGCAAAAACCATCAAGCGCTTCGATGAAGTTCACATGAGAACCCCACAGGAAAGGAAGACCAAGAGTCACCTCTGCTGCTGAGGATAAGTTCATCCAAGTTACCAGCCTCAGAAATCGCAAGTTAACAGCACCTCAGATTAGAGCCCAGATTAATGCCACACAGAGTTCTAGTAGCAGACACATATCTACATCAACAGTTCAGAGAAGACTGCAAGAATCAGGCCTTTATGCTCAAACAGCTGCTAAAAACACTACTAAGGAAAAGCAACAAGCAGAAGAGGTTTGTTTGGAAAACAGTGGAAATCTTTGTTTTTTTCTGATGAGTCCAAATTTGAGATCTTTGGTTCCACTTGCCACAGAAAAGGTGAACGTATGGTCTCTACATGCATGGTTCCCACCGTGAAGCGTGGAGGAGGAGGTGTGATGGTGTGGGGGTGCTTTGCTGGTGACACTGTTGGGGATTTATTCAAAATTGAAGGCACACTGAACCAGCATGGCTACCACAGCATCCTGCAGCGACATGCCATCCCATCTGGTTTGCATTTAGTTGGACCATCATGATGGAAGTGCTGCGCCAGACGACCTGGCCTCTACAGTCACCTGACCTAAACCAAATCGAGATGATTTGGGATGAGATGGACTGCAGAGTGAAGGCAAAGGGCCAACAAGTGCTCAGCATCTCTGGGAACTCCTTCAAGACTATTGGAAAACCATTTCAGGTAACTACCTCACGAAGCTCAGAGAGAGAATGCCAAGAGTGTACAAAGCAGTAATCAAAGCAAAGGGTGGCTATTTTGAAGAATATAAAATATAAAACGTTATCAGTTATTTCACATTTTTTTTTGTTTCCTACATAATTCCATACGTGTTCTTTTATAGTTTTGATGTCTTCTAACAAATAACAGTCCCATTTTAAATCTTCATTTTTTTGCTTAAAGTACTAGAACGTGTTGTTATGGTACAATTACACTTTCACTAAAACAACCTTTTAGAGCCTTTTCAATCTGGGTTTAGGTCAGGGCACAGTTCTGAGACCGCTTTGGTTCTTCTGGTTTCAGCTGATTCTGGCAACTCTACCATTTTGGTTTTGTTAGACCTGAGTCCAGCATTTGAAACGGTATGTCACTCTGTATTATTTGACAGACTAAAGAGTTGGCTTTGTGTTTCTGGTACTGTGCTTGAATAGTTCAGATCCTATCTTATGAATAGATCTCAGTTTGTTGTTCTGGAAAGCAACAAATCAGACATTTGTCAGGTCCAATATGGTGTTCCTCAAGGTTCTGTTTTGGGGCCCATACTATTCAGCATTTTTTGTTTCCTTTGGGGCAAATCATAAGGAAACATGGTCTTGGGTACCACGACACCCAAATTTACATCAGTTCAAAGTGGATAAGTCACTGATGTTAGTTAGTTCTGCAATCCTTTCTCAATGTTTTCAGGACATTAAAGTATGGATGCTTCACAACTTTTTAAAATTAAATGTTTCTAAGACTGAGGTTCTTCTTATTGGCACACCAGCAGCCATCCACAAATGAAGCAGCTTTAATTTGACACTGGATAACAGCACTGTACTGCCGTCTACACAAGCTCGTAACCTTGGTGTGATATTTGATGTTCATTTGACATTGGAGGTTCATATTAGGAGTGTAAGTATATCAGCGTTCCAGCATCTCAGAAATATCGCGAGGATTAGGCCTTTTCTTTCTACACCCGATACTGAAAAGCTCATCCACGCTTTTATTACCTCAAGAATTGATTATTGCAATTCTCTTTACATTGGTCTACCAGCAAAATCTATCAACCGGCTACAATATATTCAGTATTCAATCATTCAACTCAGTAGCACGCATTCTCACTCACACAGCTTCACGGCAGCACATCAGTGGTGTCCTGTGTAATTTGCACTTACTGTTCAATCGCATATTGAGTTTAAAATGCTTGTTTTAACTTATAAAGCTGTGCATGAATTGGCTCCTTCTTATGTTTGTAATTTAATTACTCCTTACATGCCTTCTCGTCCTTTCCGCTCTACTGATTCGCTGCTTCTTCATCAGCCACATTCCAGATTAAAAACAATGGGACAGAGAGCCTTCTCTTATGCCGCTCCAAAGTTATGGAATGCGCTTCATTTGACAGTTCGAAGTGCTCCCACACTAAGTACTTTTAAGAAACTGTTAAAAACCCACCTCTTTAAAATTGCTTATCATAATTAAGCAGTTGATTAGGGTTTTATTTCATTTACTTGCTGTTTTATATTGTATTATTGTACTTTGTATTTTAATTGTTTTATTTTTACATTGTTGTAGCTTTGGGTGAGAAAAAAAGTGCATTACAAATAAAATGTATTATTACAGAGAACAGTGTTGCGGCTGTGGAATAAATTTTGTTGGTGAAAGAGCAGAAACAGCCAATACAGTAAATTTAGCAGTTTCTCCCAAAATACATGCAAATAAGTGGCTGGTGAACTGGGGAGAGGAAGAGATTGGACTCTATGGTTACTTACACTATGTGTATCTGATATGAATCAAACACGTCTGCAAATTATGTGTGAATGGATTGTTAATTGCTGCTTCCATAGACATCTGTGTGTATTTTACAAACTCTAAATGTAATGCTTTAATAGTACTGTGTGTATTTAAAATGTCTGAAACCTAAAATAAATGTTATGTTGTTGAAAACATGCATAATTGTGATTATATGACAAGTACAGTGCACACATCTCTCTAGCTCAGCGCCAGCGAAAGCGCAGTGTGAATTTAGCAGTTGCGTGATGTCACCAAATGTTCTAAATCCCATATGTAGGACCGTACTCCCAGGGGCGCAGAAATAAGAATCTCACATATGGAAACGTACCACTCAACAGGTTAAAGATCTCTTGATCTGGAAAGCATCTGCTGTGTACAAATGTCTGGCAGACATCTGTAAGATGCCATTTTTACATACATTCTAAATCATAAACATCTTAAATACATCTAATAGACGTCTATTTGACATCTGATAGGAAACATAGACGTATTGCAGATGAGCAAAACTACGTCTTGCAGATGTAAATGCAGACAGCTGTGTTGTTTTTTGAACATTTCTACATCGCTGCCACAAAACCAGTTACAGTTAGTGTTGCTACAGTAAATCCATTGTAAATGTTGGTGATTTGTTGATTGATAAGTATTGTAACTGGATTGTTGTCACACCATGTTTCTCCTGTTTTCTGTGTCAGTGCTGCTGAGAATGTCAGCACTCTTTCATCTGCCATTACACTAGTTTAAACCACCGCAACATCTGTGGTTTGTATCGGAGACCTCTGTGCGGAACTCAAACACTTCTCAGAAAATCACATGGTGTTGTTTAGTGGTAATCTGTTCGAGATCAGTCAGTGAGTAAATGCATTTGTTCTAAGTTCTCGCTGCGCTTTCTTAGGCAGAGCTAATAATGGTCCATGTGGCATGGTTCAAACGAGTAGTTTAGCGCTCTTCTGCTTTTGGGAATTCTCATGCACTAAAAAAGGGCAGTGTATAAGGTATAGCATACAATTGTTGTCACTCATGTTCTACTGCTATATCTAGAAGAAAATTTAGTTCTGTCACCTTGTGTTGATATTATGAATCTGCATGATTTGTAAATTATGCTTGGTAGGCCACATATAATACATTTCAATAGACAAGCTGCTAGCCATTTGAAATTCACCTAGGGGCCAGACTTGACACCCCTGCGCTACATAGACCCTTTACACTGCAAAAAAATTGTTTTTGAATCAGTCAGTTGGAAAGCTGGAATTGCCCCACATTTTAGAAAAAGCCTTTGTGCACAGTCAGCGTTGTACTCTGCCAGGTTCAGGCAACAGTTCCCTGTAAAACGTACTGCACGCACTTGCATATTCGGGTTGTACTGTTCTGGAACAGTGTTGTAAATGACAATAGGTGGATAAACTTTACAGAGGGCATCTTACAAAACACTGGACAGTACAACACCAGCTACTCTCAAAAGCTTCTTTGAGAGATGGAGCATTTACAGCTTTGTCAGGACAACTGTGTTTCTGAATCACAACCTGCAAAACCGCCAACTAAGATTATTGTGTTGAATTAGTTTTTAGCTGCAGGCCCACTTCACCCTACAGTTGTGTAGACTTATGCATACTGTTCACGGTTTAAATACTCTTGAACACGCTGTAAAAACGCCAACTTACAGAAAGTCCATAGTCGATAATTTAAACTAAAATATTTAGTTTGGAAGCGTTCATGCATGATACTAAGTTGATTCAACAAATTTGTTCCATAAATAATAAAAACATGCAATGTTTTGTTGATCATACTAATAAGTTTTAGTTTTCATTGCAGCTCAGCATTCTTGTTAGTGCGTGTGCAGTTTGAACCCTGAACGCATCTACTTGGGCTATATTCCCACGGGTTTCAAAAAGTTGATGCTGGTAAGAAGCCGGTGACAGTGTCCCGCCTAACCAGTCCATCTCTTCTGCACAATAACGTGTATGTATTAATAATTGTATAATCGATTGTATGTTATTATCATAACGTATACTGTGCTCTTCCCAAATTGATTGCGTACTCTAATTTAGCAGTGTTACTCATTCGATGCCAAGTGGTGTTGTGCCTGATCAATCCAGTTTTTCTACAGACTCACATACGTATTGATCATTTTTATGAAATGAAGATTCCTAATTTTTTTTTTTTTTGCAAACAAAATGAATAAATATTGCCAAAGTAGAAAATAACCAGCATCTCTTTATTTTTTTTTTTATTTTTTACAGTGTAGGGATCAAGTGTGGAGGTGGATTTATGTTCCTCTGTTCACCGCTTATATTAATGCATTTATAATTTAATAATTTTCCTCAGCCCAATCTCAGTTTCAAATCTCAGTATCAAATATCAATATTTGTCAAGGTATTGTATTGTACTGAGGTAAAAAATTCCATTATTGTAACAAAACTAGCCTCTAATTTAAAGTCAATACAAAGTGGACTGTATTAAAGAAAGTGCCACACAGATCAGAATTTCAAGGTGTAAAACGCGCATGACTTTCTGAATGTTCAGGCCAATTACCTTGCGAGCAGCAACAATATCTGGGCTGTCATCTGTGCCAATGGCAAAAGTCTGAATGGGATAAGGAAGCTCTTCTTGTTTGGCCAGTTTCACAAGTGTTGCAGCAACCAGACTTGAATCGAGACCACCTGCAATAAGAACATCACGAATCAGGTTAATGTTATAAAGTCAGAGTAACAAACCTACAAAGCTAATAATAAAATGAAAACAGGGACCTGAGAGGAGGCAACCAATTCTTCTGTGAGCCATCAAGCGTTTCTTAACAGCATTTTCAAACAGGGTCCTAATGTTGCTCTTGACAGTCTCCAATTTAAAGCCTGATGAAAAAGGAGAAATTCATTTCTCTTTAGTTTTTACTGATGGTACAGTAAATGGATGTATATTACAGGGACTGGAAGTAGGGCTGGGAGATATGGCCAAAAAATTCTCAAAATAATTTTTTCATATCAGTCAATATTGTTAATTATCACGATAAATGTCACATTTTTATTTCTTTCAGAGTTTAATGGCATATTTTTGCTACAATGTTAAAGTTGTAAAAACAAGTTAAATGTGGCTTTAAGGTCAGAACGTGACAAACATTTCATATTTTCTAATTCTTCACACTTTTTTCAGTCATTTTTTCTTAAAATAAGCATCTTAAAAGAAAATATCTGCATGCTTTAATGAGTAATATTGTTTCAAATCAAGAAACAGTTTTGTGTTACCTGATAACATTAACATTATTAATAATAATAATCATCATCTCTTAGAAATACACATTTGGTAGTAGCAATAAATAAGTAATTGTAAAAATTGTCTCATTTTTATATGGGGAAATGTATTTATTCTGAATGTTTGTGTGTGTGTGTGTGTGTGTGTGTGTGTGTGTGTGTGTGTTTATTTTTTTATTAACCATTGCTCATAGTATCATAATAATAACAGTTAAAACCACAAATATAGCATCTCAATGCCATGGTAAAAATGTAATATGGTTCCCAGGTATTTGTATGAAAAACAGTAGTCTAAATACATTAAGTATGAAAGCATTAACACTATAGCATAATCGCAAAATATACTGTAATTATATTCCTTCACTCCTCCTTCAATACATTTAATACATGTCTACATCAATAATATAATAAAATTCTACACAAATATACCCATATTTCTGACACCATACCACTGTGCAGTTAGTGCTACTACAGTAAATCTATGGTAAATGGTGATTGTTGATTCAAAATCCTGTATCGTGCACAGTGTATCTCTTGTTTGTCAGTGCGGTTTCATCTTGCTATAAACTGAGTAATTTGTGTTCTTCACTGAAAGCACTTCACACTGGGGCTGTTTAGTGACCAAAACTCATCAGTGAGTGAAGCATCTGCTTTAGTACATTCGCGCTGTGCCACCATTCGAACTTTCATCCTAGTGGATAAATAGTCTAAGTGGTATGCTTTGACTAGCGCTCTTTTGTGCCGTTTAAACATTATATAGAAAGTGTATCGAACACTTGTTATCATTTATTGAGGAAATTCATATTGCGCAATAACTATCGTTATCGATTTATTACCCAGCCTTAAGTGGAAGGTTTCAGAAGTACTTCTCCCATTCATTAGTTTCATAGATATTTAAATGAACAATAAAAAGGGCACACATAAAACTGTGGACCTTTGTGCGAGAGAAATTTAAGTTGATATTCAACTGTGTTCACGAGAGAAGTAACAACATCCAATTCAAGAACATGTTGAATCAGATATTTTCAATGAATCGATTGATACAGTATGCAAAACTGGACTCAGTGATTTGTCCAACTAGTGAATAGCTTAATTTCAGACTGTTTGTCACACAAATCTATCGAATTGCTTCAGAACACATTAGAATATATAAATGCACAAGCAACATGGATTACTTTTATGACATTGAGACATCTACCTGTGCCAAGACCCTTCAGATTGTTATAGGAGGCATGTTTAGGTTCATCTGTGCAGCAGTGGAAGCGTTCCATCTGCACAGACACCACTTTTCCAGTGAGCTTCAAGTCAAACACCTCAAAGTGTCCAGGGGGAAAGGGGATGATCTTTGCAGGGGTGGACATGGAGTGTGTGATCTGAGTCAAACCTGTTAGTATCAAATTACAGTGAAAATGTGAAAAAACATCATATTTTGCAATAAAGATGAGCTCAAGGAAATGCACTAGATAAGGCTGCATGAAGAAAAAAAAACTAATTGTTACTCTAAGTGAAAAATAAATAAGTAGTTACAGGTTTGTTGTGCCTGTTTGCAAATTGTCATACACACATACATAATATATATATATATATATATATATATATATATATATATATATATATATATATATACTAGGGCTGTCAAATGATTAATCGCATCCAAAATAAAAGTTTATGTTTACATACTATATGCGTGTTTACTGTATATTCATTGTGTATATATAAAAACACACACATACATGTATATAATAAAAACACATTTATATGTATATATATTTACACCTGTATACAATTTAGATTATAAATAAATATAAATATTTTATATATAAATCTAAAATATTTTTCCTGAATATACACATGAATGTGCTTGTATTTATTTATACATAATAAATATACACAGTACACCGACATATAGTGTGTAAACATAAACTATTATTTTGGATGTGATTAATCGTGATTAATCGTTTGACAGCCCTAATATATATACACACACACACACACACAATGTGCAGTGTGCAGCTTGTATAGCATAATATATTTACTGTCCCATGAAAATCACAAAACATACAGCCATTATTGTCAAAACAGCTGGCAACGAAAGCGAATACACCTTAAGTGAACTTGTCAAAACTGTGTCCAAAGTCTCAATATTTTTATTAGCACCACTGTTATCTAGCACTGCCTTAATCATTCTGCCCATGAAATTCACCAGAGTTGCTGGGATCCTCTTCAACTCCTCTATAATGACATCACGGAGCTATTGGATGTTAAGACACGTGGTGCTTCTAAACCTACCACTTGAAAATGCCCCACAGGTGCTTAATAGGGTTCAGGTCTGGAGACATACTTGGCCACTCCATCACCTTCAGCAAGGCAGTTGTCATCTTGGTGGTGTGTGTGGGGTCATTATAATGCTGGAAATCTGTGGTTCGGACCAGTTTCTGAAGGGAAGACATCATTCTGCTTCAGAATTTATAGTACATAATGGAATCCATGTTTCCCACAAAGCACTGCAGGTCCCCAGTACCAGCAGCACTCATGCAGCCCCAGACCACCACCATGCTTGACTGTAGGCAAGACCCAATTTTCTGGGTACTTCTCACCATGGCATCGCCACACATGCTGGACACCATCTGAGCCAAACAAGATAATCTTAGTCTCATCAGATCACAGGACATGGTTCCAGTAATTCATGCTCTTGGACAGGTTGTCTTCAGCAAACTGTTTGCAGGCTTTCTTGTGAGCAAGCAGAACAGCCTTCCTTTTGGGAGGATGCCCATGCAAACAGACTTGTTGCAGTGTGAGGCGCATTGTCTGAGCAATGACAAAGCTGATCTTCTACTTCTTCAGCCTCTAAAGCAATGCTGGCTGCACTCATGCATCCATTTTTTGAAGCAATAATTTTGACAATAATGGCTGTATGTTGAGTTATTTTCAGAGAAATCCATACTGCTGTACAAGCTGTACATATATATATCCAAGTTTCATTTCTATGGTATTGTCCCTTGACAAGATACACTGGTTGCTGAAATGTGAGGGGTGTACATGCACTCGAGTCTGCCTATATTTTTTATTGTGTTTATATAATTTATGTTAATGCTGGGAAAAGCAATAACATCCACATGCTCAGGAGGAAGTTTGTTCCTCAGTCCGATAACATGAACGCGCACCGACAAAGATAACAGTGTGCTAACAGTGTAGTAGTGCTTTGTGTTACTTAAATCACTCTCCTTCGCGGGAAACTTTAAGGTATGTCTCAAGATCATTTGGTTATCAGATAAGCTCTATTCACGGCTCACAGCTGTGCTTAATGTTACCTGCAGTCATGGATGCAGTGATTTCGATCAAAGTAATTCTAAACTTCACAAGGCAGACGACAACATTCTGTGATCAAATTGTCAACACTCCACAGTGCCACCCAGTGCATTTAGTTATAACTGTTTAGGATTTATCATGAATTCCCCGCATTTACGGCCAGTAAATCAACATGAATATTTGTGTACACCCCTATACGCTATATCGTGATTTAGATTTTTTAAATTAATCATGCAGCCTTACCAGAAAAGCACACATACTACTTGGTTACACATTATTCATTATACCTTTGGCTTCAGAACACACAGCTAGAAAGCCATCATCAGTGAGCAGTCTGAACAGCGGTCTCACACCATAGGTGTCCCTGCCTAAGAAAACCTTTCTGTTAGCAGTGTCCAACAGGATGAATGCAAATACGCCATCTAGCAGAGTGGCCATCTTCTCGATTCCAAAACGATCGTACAGGTGCAAAAGAATCTCTCCATCGACTTTGGTCTGATACTCAAACTCGAAGTGATCCCTCAGCTATAAAGAAAAAAATCGTTCAAGATCAAATGTTACATTAAACCAAGAAGAAATAAAAGAGAAAGGCAATTAAGTCTTTATCTAAAACTTCTTAACAACAATCCACATTATAACGGACATTCTACCAGAAATGTAAATTTCCACTTAAAATCTTGAGGAAAAAAAATATTATTAATTATTAAATTTGAACACTGGGTCATATAGAGGACATTTTAAACTATGAGACCACATATCGTGCCATCTCAGAATTTTTTAATGATTGAATACTATACATTTTTATGTGCATTTCACCCCTAAAATGTCAGGCCCCGTCACAGACAAATCTGTATGTTAGAATAGTTTCCTAATAAATTTCTTTGCTACAAATAGTATTTTCTTATTGGTCACATGTCCCTAATTGCATCTAACATGGTTTTGTAATTCCTACAAGAAATAAGCAACTTTTCAGTCAACTGTAATTCACAAAAATCATTAATTCATCAATATTTCCTCAAATAGTACATTTTTATATCATAATTTCCTGTGTGACAGGACTGACCGTGGTGTGATGGGACTGACGGTGCTGTGACAGGGCCTGACTTTATTGATTATGTTGAAGTAGGAAAAGTTATGTTTTTAGTTCTTTATTTAAGTTTTGATAAGCAGTCCTATTTGAAATTATTATTATTATAATTTGAATGTAGGGCTGCACGATTTGGGAAAATTTTCATATTGCGATTGTTGAGGTTAATATTGCAATATGCGATTATAATAAATAGTATTGGGGCCACAAAATGGAGGTTCATGAATTATGAGCCTCTAAAACAATTGACATCTTAACTGAAGTTCTTTTCACAAGATGAACATAAATAAAAACAGTATAAATAACAAAAAAAAAATCAGTTCTTTTTTAGTCCTATTTAGCACAAACAATAAATGCAGCCATAAATCAAAGTAGGCTACTCTCTTAATATTCAAAGTGCCAATAGAGGCTGACTTTTTCCAAGCATGATACAGAGCTATAGACAACTACACAACCTATTATAACTTACATACTAATAACAGCCTAGATATGTCATGTAACCTAATTTGCATGCATTGGGGAGCTGCTCTCCATTAAAATTGCTTTTCAATGTGTGTGCGTGTTTTACTTTCGGTTTCGTTTTAACTGTCGCGGGAATTCTTGGCAGTGCTGAGCGTGCATTCTACAATACAAGACATTAATTTAAAAGTGGGGGGACATGTTACCCCTGTCGAAGACTTATAATATGGCGTGAGGCTCACAAACACATCTGTAATTATGCTTTGTTTTGTTTTGATACAAATTTGTTGTATTGCCACTTGATGTAGCAACTTTAATTTTGCAAATCTTGCACAATACATCTCTCTGCTCAGTGTCAGTAATCTCAAATCCAAAATATTGTCATATAACAGAGGTAGAGATTTACCAGATCAGTCTCCTCGGTACCCATCTTTGTTCTGGTCTCTCAGCGCTGCGCACACAAGTGAACGTGCATTTTCCCGTCATATACACATACGCTCACGCTGACATCGCGATTGCGATACGATACAATTAATCGTGCAGCACTATTTTAATGTTAATGTAATATGTAATACTATGCTAAAGTTCAGCCACAGACATGTACAGTAATAAGGACCTAATTCATTAGAATATGACTGACAACTGATATAGTCCAAACATCTTTTTAATTCAATAAAATAATTTCATTTTATATCAATATGAAAACACATTTCATTTAAATGTAATCAATAGACACTTAACTGTGCATCAATAGATATTTAATAGAACAATGTAAAGTGATTATTGTTCCACATCATATTACACTTCAGTCATAACAGGGTAATACTATGGTAATATCTACATTGTTACTTAGGAAATTACATGGTAATATAAGGAAATTACATGCAATTGTCTGTGTAATAATGTAGATATTAACATAGTAACACCCTGTTATCACCAAGCTGGAAGTGGATAAGTAAATCATATATACCACTAAATTTTGCACGGATTACGCTTTGACAGTTTCACTCCATGTCACTATTCCTATTAATACCAATAGTTTTTATTTGGTATTTATAGATAGGTTTTTCTGACGCACCATAAACTTTGGTGTGTAGCTCCTGACTCACCATCCCTTGCCTCATATGCATGCAAAGTGTCTTACTGGGGCTGGGCGATTTGATTGAATTGAACACTGTACCTTGATTATGATAATGTAATGATTTTTATTATTATCATTTTATTGTTATTTTTTTGCCCTCATAGTTCATTAAAGAGTTGTAGTGTAAAAATACATCTCATTGGTCTTGTCCTGTCACCCTATGTGTATTTTTACTCTAGATTCTTACTGGCTGTTCACACAAAGCACATCTCTGTGTCTAAAACTGCAAGACGCAGTGCTCACAAATGTTTTTTAAAAAAGCCCAGCGCAGAATGCCTACTCTGTTGATGTTACACCCTGCTACTGTAAATAAGAGCTTGAGCTTCTGGGGTCTTCTGACTGATCCACAGTTTTTGAACTGACATTGATAAGCGGTGCTGCGTGTAAAAGTTTAATTCATTTAACGTGCTACTCACATGCGAGATGCTGCAAATGTCATATACATTCTTGTACCGTCAACCAGGTAGCATGTTTAATGGGAAAAACTAAAATAACCGACATTGCAAAAATACTTCAGTTAGAGGTTCTGAATTTCAGTTTTCGATTTATTTTCAATTAATCGCCCAGCCCTATGTCTTACACACCATGTAGAATTGTAAACAGTACTTTATTTTATTTGTAAATGGGTTTTTCCTGTCAAAATTAAAGATTTCATTTGAAATTATTCAGCTTTTAAGAACGAGCAGAAGCCAGTGCTGGCAAATTACTTCGATAGTGGGCAGAACTAATCTAATGTGCAAGCAGCAATCCCATTGGCTAGTGCTGGGTATTCCCTTTTATGTTTTTTGTTTTTTGTTTTTAAACGGAATTATGATTAATAATAAGAATAAGAATAATAAATTAAAATATGTCTGGAAACACTGCTAAAGTTATTTTTTGAGTGAAACATTTCAAAAACATTCAGCTACTTACCCTAATGTGGTTGTAGATTTCACCATTGTAACATAACCAGAGGAAGGGAAACTTCTTGACACGAAGAGGCTGCATGCCATACAGCTGATCCACGATAGCAAGGCGGTGAAACCCAAAGCAGCAGTTGGTGAAATCATTGACATTCTCAAAGCGGAAAGCATCTGGACCACGATGAGCGATCTTCATGGCATTGGTGCACTGAACCGCGAGGCACTCATCACTACCAAATAAGGCCCATATACCACACATTCTGAAGCTGGAGAATAAAAAATAAAGACAAGAAAAAAAAAAACAGATTACAACGCTACCCAGCTGGCACACGATCGACCTTCAAAGTTGAAATTTGGTTGATATAAGGTCAGTTGTTGTTTCAACGGTGAAACGACGTTGATACAACGTTGAATTTTAAACAGTTGAAACCCAGTCAAAAAAATAACCAAAATTCAACATTGAAATATGGTTGAAATAAGGTCAATTGTTGTTTCAACTGTGAAATTATGTTGAATGCTAAACGGTTGAAGCCCAGTCAACACATAACCGAAATTCAATGTTGAAATATGGTTTAAATAAGGTCAGTTATTATTTCAACGGTGAAACAATGTTGATACAAAGTTGAATGCTAAACGATTAAAGCCCAGTCAACACATAACCGAAATTCAACGTTGAAATATGGTTGAAGTAACATCAGTTGATTTTTCAGTGAAACAATACGTTAAATGTACACTGAATAGTGTTGCGCACTTTGTTTCCAACTCCACTTTTATTGAACTGTAAAGTGAAAATATTGTATGTGATTTGTTTTGTATTCAGTGTTTTCAGTTAAAGATATTTCACAGTGTCAACGTTTTATGAGTTTATATTTTTGGTGTTTTTGTTTATACAGGACAGTATAAAGAGCACACAAGTGGAGAGAGAGCGGAGGGGACATCTTCAGAATGGACCTAGAGCTGGGACACTTTCAAGGATCACATGAAGCACAACCACACTATATGCACAAGGCTGTTGGTTCTAACATTTTATCAGAATTTGAAGAAACATTTCTAATCAAAATATTAAATGCATTTCATTTTAGGCAGGGTTTTTCCTGCATAAAGAATTTCAGGGCGACTGCTTTTATACCCCTTCACCACCGACATGGTTTCTGTTGCCGGTTCCATTCTCAAACTGTTCTACCCATTTCCACTGCACAAATCTCTTGTAATGAGACACATTTGTAAACATGAACTATAGTTATCCATAGGGGTGTAACGATACATGTATTCGTATTGAACGGTTCACAGGTTAATTCCAAATGGAAGTAATCATTCCTATGCCCTACTCCCTTTGAAGGACAGAGCCCTTGGAGCTTGGAGTTTAGACTTTGGAGTGAGCAGGGGAAGTGCGTAGACGTAGATGTAGACATTTCCTCATTATCTTCAGCTGGCATGTTCCCGTGACAACGCAGCATGGTGTCCGTCAACAGATGTCGCTATTTTAATGACATAAATATCTTTTTATTGCTGTTACTGTTGCAAATAAACATACATTTTAGATTTTAAAAAGTTTTATATGTAACAAACTAATATATATATATATATTAGTATATATCTGTATATATGTCTGTATATATCATATAGCAAATCATATAGCAAATATAAAATGCAACAGTAACAATAAAAAGATATTTGTGTCATTAAAACACCCATGAACCGTTCGATACGAATACGTGTATCGTAACACCCCTAGTTGTCCACCAAAATAAAAGAACAAGTGGTTTGTCCAAAGCAGTAACATTGTGAAATATTTGTACTACTTACAATAACTGCTTTCTGTTTGAATACATTTTAAAACGTAATTTATTTCTGTGATCAAAGCTGAATTTTCAGCATCAGTACTCCAGTCAGTGATCTTTTAGAAATCATTCTAATATGCGGATTAGAAATTACTTTTATTTAGCAAGCATGCTTTAAATTGCTGATAGACATTTACAATGTTATAAAAGACTTCTATATCAGATTAATACTGTTTTACTTTCAGTTCCTCAAACAAAACTGGAAGAATTGTACTGAGCTGTTTTCAACAAATGTTTCTGAGCAGCAAATCAGAATATTAGAATGATTTCTGAAGGATAATGTGACTTGATCATGAGTAATGATGATAAAAAAAAATAAAAAAAATTCTGCTTTGACATCACAGGATTAAATTACATTTTAAAATATATTCAAATAGAAAACATTTTAAATAGTACAAAGATTTTTTCTTTTTCCTTTTTTTTATTGTTTTTGCTGTACTTTGGATCAAATAAATGCAGGATTGGTGAGCAGAAGAGACTTCTTTAAAAAAACATTAATATTTTTACTGTTAGAAAACTTGACTGGTAGTGTATTAATGTCAAGTCTGATTACACTGTATTCATCACAAACTGGGCTACAATAATATGTGAGCAGCATTAATGTATTTGGATTCTTCTACAGGTTTTTAAAAATAGAGCACAAACACTGCAAGCTAAAGTTTGAGATTATTTTCTTTTGTTGTTTAGGTTTCCATATTAAAACTGTTCTACAGTATTGATTATGTTAGTATATTGAAGTTGATGGTAAATCCATTGCTGCTAGTCATTTGATTTTTAGCTTTTATGAGTGTATGTTGATCTAAATGCAAACTGGGTAATGAAAGCTGGATAATGCAACAAACATCGCCGCGGATGAGTATCTCTTTAGCAAGCCGACACGCAAACTACTACAAATGAAACAAAGTCGCAGATGCTCAACGCACAATCATCTTCCGTAAAAGACGGACTTATTTTTGCAGTGCGGATGCCGCGCTTTTTCCTCTTGCGGTATTTCATCTTCAAATTAGCTGATAATTAATAAAATACTTATCTTATCTGTTGCTTTCCTTGATGTGATATCCTTTAAATGTAAATATAATGCGGGAATTGAAAGATTTAAATCAGTTTTGATTATTGATTTACGATTATTGATCTGAGCAAACCAGACAGCAGAGCACATAGCTTTTAATAAAACTTGCTGGCCGGCGCTCCTCTGAATGTATTCTTTTTGCCATAACCTCTCGGTTGTTGCGTGATGGTTATTTTTATTCTGTAATGTTGTCAAAGAGCCACGTGTCGTTCACGACCCATAGTGGTTTATAGCATATGGTCTGTATGCAGCTGTACATTTTACATACAAGCTGGAGCATATTAAGTTAATGTCATTATAATCACATTTTAGCAAATTAAATATAGAACTCGTGTAATAAATTTACAGTAAATCATCTTGCATTAGGCCTACCTTTACCGAAATCCGGCGAATAAAACGCGTATTGACTTCTTCTTCTTCTGTTTTTTTGCGCATTGCAAACTTTGTTCATATCGCCACCTACATTTGCTGTTGTGCAGTCATGGTTTTCTTTCTCAATTTCCCTTTTTTCTCCTTATTTCACGCATTTCCTTTCATATCTTAATTATTAGTTGATGCCCCTTCCCACTCCATCTCCCAAAAACCCACCTGGCGCTGCGTGTTCAGCTCCTCCAGTTAGGCCCCCAGAATCTGGAACAAGTTAGAGCATCCTTTTTATACTTAAATCCTTTGACTTAAACCAGTTGAAGAAATATGTTTTAATAACACTCTATACCCAACACTATCTCTAATTCATAACCTAACAAAAATGCTAAATCCTTATTTACCTTACCTCTATTATTAAAAAAAAAACTATTAATTCTTTCCTTTCCTTTTTTTACAATCATAGCCTATATCACATGCTCCAAAGTTTATTTCACCCCACAATTCTCACACAGACCAGTCTCATGACTAAAAACAAAGATGCGTTCGAATGTCCAAGTCTCATCCTGGTAATTATGACCTCTTCTTTCCTATTTCCACCAATTATACGTTTCTTACTATTTACCAGTTTTTAATATTATACAAATGTCGTCCCTTATTATCTGTATTCCATATCTTCTGCCACTCTTTAATAATATTTGAGTTCTTCTTCTTCTTGGCTTTTAACGGCGGTTGGTAACCAATGTAAAGAGGAGCATTATCGAGTCCCTGACCCTTTGAGGTCCGAAAGCGAAGGAGCCCTTTCGGTCTGATATGTGCCCTCCCGCGAACCTAAATTACACACACACACACCTAGAGTGCACACACAATTTTGCCAAGGAAAATATAAAGACAAAGCAGAACTGTTCATCTCCGAGCAACACACAGGGGCATTTCATTTCTTAATGCACGTTGAATAATTGGTGAACCATTTGGCACGTTGGATTTGAAGCTGCGCGCTCCACAGACCCTATGGGTGTATGCCATCGAAGTACCACGAAAGCGATTCAAAAACATGGAGCAATCTGTTATAGCTCTTGCGGTACTTTGATGCAGGGGCGTTATTTCCACTGGGTACAGGGGGGACGTCCTACCACGTCGAACGAGAGTTTCGCGCGATCGTTAAAACGAAACCGAAAGTAAAAGCGCACACGCATTCAAAGGCAATTTTAATACCCAGCCTTTAGAGAGCGACTCTCCAATGCGCGCAAATTAGGCTACATAACATATCTAGGCTGTTATTGGCTATAATAGGTTGTGTTGCCTATAGCTCCCCAGATAGCAAACTGACATAGAATCAAGGTAGAATCGATGTTTCTCACTGCGTCGAAACGACGTTGATCACCGACGTCGATCCAGCATCGTTTTGCTCATCGGGTTAATGTTGAACCAACGTCAGGAACGCCATTCAAAACTAACGTGAAATCGACGTAATTTGTTCACTTACCTAACGTTGAATCGACCTAGATATTAGGTTGGTTGAAACGACCTTATAGAATCAACATGTATTCAACATAATATCGATCTAATTGGTTGGCTTACCTAACGTTGAAACGATGTTAATTTCACTTGGATAAAACGACGTTATACAATAAACATTTTCTGCTTGTTTCACACATATTTAATACTAGATAAATTAGCCTGTATATGTAATAATTGATTAAACACACATCACGTTTATTCGTACTTTCTTTATTATTTATACAAAATACACAAATACATGTTTAGAGCACAAACCTTCTAGAATAACATAGAAAATTAGAAAATGCATTTGCACTCAATGAGGTGTAAATTATAGACTAATATAGTGTCAAGTTACAAATTAAAAGCTATATTCACTCCAGAAAAAAAAAAACATGTTATTTTTTTACTTTTACTGTTAGTGGGGCAAAAGGGATATATATAAGGCAGAAGAGACTGACAGCCTCAGTCACCAACTCACTGTCATTGCCGCTTTTCTATAAAATTACTGACTCTATGCCACAAAATAAAGACATATGAGATGATGATTTATAAAGAATTCTTACCTTTAAAAATAAAAGACAGAGGTACATAGCAGATCAATCAGAACTTAAGTTCATTGTAATATCAGGGATGCATTTCTCTAAAGAATCATCTAAATCTAAGTCTAAGTTGATTGTAGAACCATTGTCATCAATGGAGCTACAATCAACTTATGATGCTTTTAACAAACGCAGCCCAGGAGGGTGTTCCATAAAACAAGTTTACCAAATAAGCCAGGCTTATTTCATTTAGTCTGACTTATTTTGAGCCAAATCAAGTGACAATAAGTCAGACTAACTGAAATAAGCCTGGCTTATTTTGTAAACTTGTTTTATGGAACACCCCCCTGCAGGGGCGCCACTAGCAATTTTGGGCCCTATGAAAAAAATGAGGTTGGGCCCCCAATTATATTACTGCTAATACTGTTATTACTAATAAAGCAGATCTCTGTGGGCAATTAGAATCATACTAACTTTCCCCCCCCTTAACGGCGCCCCTGCCCCCCTGGTCAGGTTTGAAAGATGTAACCCACAATTTTAATGTTAGTCTTATACAATAAAGTTAATTTTTACTTACGTTTTTATACATGTAACATCACTCCATTAGTACATTTTCTCTAAAGATGTGCTGTATTTGGGGTGATACAGACCCTCTCATCTCCCAAGAGTAAGATAATCTCTTGAAAACTTGAAACTACTAGGCAAGTGTGTTGAGGCATGTTGGAGCTAAACTCTGTAGGACACCTGCTCACCAGGATCCCTGAATGTTCAGTTGTTCATGTCCCTTTGTTATATTTGCATACAGTACATCTACTGTATCTAGTACTATTGTAGCAAAACTGAGCACCTGTAACAGCAGAATTTATTTTATACAGCTGAGTCTTTGCCATTAAAAAAAAAAAAAAAAAAAAAAACGTCTAACATCCAATTAATACTTGCACTTACCTATTCTGTATGGAAGCCCATTTCCACCACTGAATAAAACATTTTTAAAAAGGCTATTGCGACTTGTTATCTCTCAATTCTGACTTTTCTCAGAATTGCATGATACAAACTCGCAGTTCTGGCTTTTTTTCAGAATTGTGAGATATAAACACACAATTCTGTAAATATATCAGTCTTTTTTTCTCCTTAGAACTGGACAAAAAAGTCAGAACTGTAAGACACAAACTCGCATTTGTGAGAATTTTTTTGTTTTTATTTCTCACAATTGTGAGTTTATCCCGCAATTCTGATTTTATAACTTGCAATTGTGAATTATTATCTTAGTTCTGAGAAAAAAGGCAGAATTGCAAGATAAAACTTTTTTTTATTGAGTGGTGAAAACAGGCTTCCATGATTCTGCCATTAATTCTGAACATGAGTGTAAATGCAAAGTGCAGAATTTGTTCATGACTTTAGATTTTTGATTAAAGTGTGTGAAGGTGTTTTGCCCCACATTCACTGCAGGAAGTCTAGCCTTACTGTGAGCAAATGAGTTCCTTCATTTGTGATTTGTAGAATAGTATTTGTGCACATCAGAATTTGAAATGATAACTGAAACTGTTGTGTTGTGTTTGCGAGCAAGAAAGAGTATTTTGCAACTTCTAAAAAAACTTTTTCTCTGTGACTTTATTTATTGATAGACCTGTGTGACTATTCTTTACAACTACAAATTGCATTGTCACAGGGGCTCAGTTTTGCTATAATAATACCTTCATAGAACATAGTAGCAGTCAGCCATCCATGCAAAAGAAGAGAGGTCAGTGTGGTGTTCTGTAGGTAGATCTGTCCAGGCCAACATTTGATGTACTGATATCTTCAACTGGGGTCCTAGAAAACCTGTAATAAAAATAGTACAGTTAATAATCCATCATATATAACTAATATAATAGGACTGCCCAATCCTGTTCCTGGAGATCCACCTACCTTGAGAATATATATCTAACCCTGATCTAACACACCTGTCTGTAATTGTCAACTGCTCCTGAGAAGCTGAACTTTGCAGGAACAGGACTGGGCACCCCTGCATTAAAAAGTATCACATCTGGTATTACAAAGTAACAATTCAACTTGAATTGAAGTTTAGCTAAATAGAAAATATTTGTGGCATAATAGTGGCATTTTGTGAGAAGTCCAGTGACCTTGTTTTCTTTTTCATGTAATGTTTATACATAATTAATAAACATTACATGAAATGTAATGTAAATGTTCCCTAAAAATACACCGATAACACAGTAAAACTATTTTCATAGTGGGTCATTTAATAAAGTCACTATATTACTTTTTAAAATATCTCATTAATAACTTAATAATATTAGCACTGCTAACAAGCAGGGGCTTATGAGAAAGGCAAATTTACATTTGCATCATAAATACATACTCTGTCCCAAAGTGCTCTTTAGTAAACATTGTAAAAATTTGTCCAAACTGATTAATAATTTAATAGCAGTAGTATACAAAAAAAAAAAAAAAACACAGCTAAACCCTCCATCTAAATCTTCTCAAACAAGTCAAAGGAGTATTAGTAGGTTCTGTTTAAAAGTAACACAGTGTCCTAACTATGCGCAACATGACAAGAGTCCAGTGACAAGCAATTTGGCTGTCTACGCTAGACGTGACACAACAGACATCACACCCATTCAGAACCGCAGAAGTCCACCACACTCCCAACGAAATGGGCAAGTTCATACATATTAAACTTTTTAACATTATTAAAACTACATACTGAGTGACTGATGCATCTTTGTTATGGAATACACTTGTTGTGAGTTTACTGTTTTAACATACATGTTTGTTTTAATTTATTTTCAAGATCTGAGGCAAACTATCTGTTGTTGCATTCAGTATGGCTATAAATGTCACGCAATATGATATTTAAACTCTTATTAGACACTTTTAACATTTAATAAAGCACATAATCAGCACCTGAGATTATCACTGTCATATAGTTTGTATGTTGTTGTTCCAGCAGCGGAAATTAAAACTGAAATTGAAAAAAACAACAACAGAAATTTTGTGTGTCACCGTTGCAGCTATAGGACAAAAACTTAGAAAAGATTAATATGGAAAATATACCTTTTATCACATGTTGCGGCATTACGTGTAGTTAGGACATGGTGTTATAGTGCACAGGACACACAAAATACAATGATTAATTGGCCCTCATCCTTCCTTCTATCCTTCCTTGCTTGTGTCAATGACATTGTTTTAAGCTAATATACCAAAGTTTCATCATGGCTATCAGTGTAGGTACAGTTGCAACACATTGTTGCAACTGTCCTAACGTGCCCCTTACCACAACATTGATTTAAAAGCTTGCCATAACATAACATTCATAAAAATAATGAGCCATTTTCAATGGTTAGGTACCTCCTTTTTTATTTAAGTGAATTGGTTAAAAATCTACTTGTTACTTGACAATGTGTTTCCATTTATTATTTTTTGGTTTTACAGCCAATTTACCTTTACCTTACCAAAAGACACTGTCTGTGCACAAATAAAATAAAGAAAATCATATTTCAGAATGATTTAATAAAATGTTCTTCTGAATTCGTGTCTCATCTTGTCTCTTGAATTAAATGTAGGAGTTAATGGTAATCAAACAACAAAAGATGAGGAGAAAGTCATTCCCTGCGCTTGACAGAATAGCAGTTGTAGCTTTTAGAGGAATGTATGTCGTGAAAATTGTGCCATATCGTCACATTCACATCATTGGACCATTCATAAAGAACCATTTACTTCACTCCTTAATGAATCAGCAATTTGAACGAATCAAACGAATTTACCACCACCTACCAACTTATTTTGTAGGCTCTCTCAATTTAGTGCAAATAGAGGACGATTTTTTTAAGCATGATACAAAGCTATTGACAACACAATCTATTATAGCCTACATATACTGATAACAACCTAGATATGTTATGTAGCCTAATTTGCGCGCATTGGCAAGTATTAAAATTGCTTCTGAATGCGCGTTTTACTTTCGGTTTCGTTTTAACAACATTAAATTATCTTTTGGGATTCATTTCTCAAATTGCCAAATTTGATATGCGATTAATTAGATTAGACATCTAATTATTTAGATCAAAATATTTAATTGCTTACCACCCCTATTATAGCATATCAACGTTTATTTTATATTACTTGCAATTTTCTTTCATCCTTACCGTGTCCTTACATTGCTCATTTTGTTCTACAAATGCTACCAGCTTACTCGCGAGACAAGAAAGAGCATGCACTGCACATCGGCTCAGGCCGTTTACATGCATTAAGTCCGGAGAGCGGTGATGATGTTTTTATACAATACTGTACTTATGCAATAGCCTACATGGCAAACTTAAAGCTGCATAACGCTTATCCATTTTCATATTAAAATGTTACGTTGAACATGCTTAAAAAATAATTTAAGGAATTACTGTTTGCTGTTAATATCCGTGAAAAAAAAACTGAAAAAAAAAAACTACTACTAGCTACTGAAAATAAATGAATTAATTAATTCAGTGTTGGCTTTAAGCTTAAATATTTAATCATTATAATTAAATACGGTACACCAGGAAATAAACAGTGGACAAACGGTGGACAATTGCTTGATATTACGGTGGGCGATATAGCCTCAAATTTATATCACGATAGTTCAAGAATATTTGCGATAATGAGATTTATAAAGATATAAGGTGCGTTCCATTCGACCGCAAGTGGACTGCGAAGTGGACTTCACAGGGTATTCCGCCATCTTAAGTGAGATTCCTATTCCAAGGGAGCGAACATGTTCAGTTCGAAGGGCACTGCGAACGGCATAGGGAATAAGGGAACATCGATACATAACTTCACAGGAAGTGGAGAGGGAAAATCACCCAAGTGTCATTGCGCACCACGTCACTAGCTAGAACTAACGAAGGAGCAGAGCCCTTAAAGTTTTTTTAAAGGCTCTGCAATGGAGCGGTTGAAATAATTGATGTTATTATACAAATCAGAGCATTTTTGAATGGTAGGGCGACGAATGTTACGTTTGCATATTTTATGAATAGGTGGAACTATGTAAAACCAGCAAGAAACAGCTGAGGCTCTATCTTTTTTTTTATTTTTTTATTTTACTTTATTTACCACAGTAAAGTTAAATATGGGAAAGGCTGCGTGGGAAAGAAAGTGCACGAGATGAGACCACTACAATCTGTTAACCGTCTAAACATATACAGTTTGATTCTATTTATTGGATAAATTATTGTATATGTATTTCATGTCTTTTAAATTCGAAATAAATTACAACATTTATTTATATCATAACCTGCATAAGCCTACCGTTGATTTTGTTTGATGCCGTTGCAGGGGATTCCAAATGAGCGATTATTGTCAGCGAAGTCCACTTCAACGGATATACCATGCTTAGGGAGTAGGGAGCAGTGAACACTGCGTAGGGATCCTGTCAATCGGAACGCACCTATAGAAAAAAAAATGGAACACTAAATGGTTTTATTGGTGATTGCAGCTGGCAGGCAGTACCATTTATTAGTGCAAACAAAATGAAGGGCATATTCCATCCCTTTCCAATGAACTACTGTCATTGATGAGAAATACTCACTGCTTTTAAAAATAAAATAAAAATGCTAGCAAAACTTAAGTAACATCTTTTTTGGATTACCATCAAATGAGGTAGAATACCAGTGCTGAAACTGTTGCATTTCCTCTAATTCACTGTGCAAACATAAAACGGATATACCATGAAATGAGAGAACTGTACAAGTAAACACTTTAGAAGTAACTAGCCATCCACTTGACAGGCTACTCTCTTAATATTATTTCTTAATATCTCTTAAAGTGTAAACAGAGACCGACTTTTCAAGCATGATACAGAGCTATAGACAACTACACAACATATTATATCCTGCATACTAATAGTCTCAGCCTCCGACGTCACACGCCCACGGAACCTTGGCTAAATGTCTGATGCATATGGCACACTTATCTGGAAACACTTCAGGAGTTTCGAAGTCGTCATCAGACTGGTTAGATTTTACGGGATTTCCGGGAGACGCGTGTGTCAAGTTCTTTAACGTTCCACCTGGAAACAAAAATGCCGTGGCAGGTAGACCTCTCATGAAAGAAGAAAGCTGTCATGGTGTTTACAACTGTGAAGAGTGCCTATTAGGATCAACTAAATGCTGGATTTTCAAAAGAATGTGAAAAATGAAAATTTCGCGGCACAGAATCTTTAAAATATGTCCAAGAGTTCCACACATCGTTCTGTTATTGTGGCAACATTTCCACACCCCTAAACACCATGCGGCACAAAACGAAACTTTGGTTGCTTTACCTGTACAGTCATATGGCTTAAGGTTCCCAGACCTTCTGCCGTCAGTCTGGTCTGGCTACGCGAGACTAGCATACTAATAACCGCCTAAATATGTTATGTAGCCTAATTTGCCTGCATTGGGGAGTCGCTCTCTAAACGCGGGGTATTAAAATTGATTTTAAATGCGTGTGCGCATTTTACTTTCGGTTTCGTTTTAACGGTCGCTGGAAACTCGCCGGTGCTGAGCGTGCATTCTACAATACAAGACATTAATGTAAAAGTCTAACAAAATAAATTAATGTAAAATCTAACAAAATAGATTTTAAAAGTGGGGGGACATCAATGGGATTTTGAAAAGTGAGGGGGACATGCACGTACCTATCGGTGTGTGACGTCAGAATATGCTCTGGATCGGTCGGTCTGCGCGATGCCACTTCAGGTTGGGCACGTTTGTAGTGTTGTTGTTGTGCACCCTACACTCTAAAAAAAATGCTGGGTTATTTTTTTTAACCCAAATGATAGGGAACACCCCTATATGATAATATACTTCATTGTTCATTTTGTAGACTGGAAACCCTACAGGGTATTACAAGAACAAGAACAAGAACCAAAGTACTGTTAATACTGATGCTTCACTGAGGAACTTAATTATTTCTTTGCCAGCTTTGAGGTTAAGCAACCCACAACAACTTCAGCACCTTCACCAACCTTGGGCACTTGCCATCTCACCCTACAGGAATATGAGGTGAGATCTGTACTCAAAAATGTAAACACAAGGATGTTCCGGATGGATTATCTGGCAAAGTACTCAAAGACTGTGCCAACCAGCTTGCTGGAGTCTTTACAAAGATCTTCAACCTTTCACTGTCATCAGCCATCATACCACCCTGCTTAAAATCAGCCACCATCATTCCTATTCCTAAAAAAGCAGTCACCAGCAGCTTAAATGATTACAGACAGGTTGCATTAACACCAGTAATCATGAAGTGTTTTGAGAGATTGGTCTGACAGCACATCAGCTTTCCCTCCACCTTTGTTCCTCACCAGTTTGCAGGGAACCTATGTAATAATGATCTTCATAGGTTACAGCTCAGCATTCAATACAATTATCCCAGATATTCTAGTCAGCAAATTATATGAGCTGGGCCTCTCCCCCTCCATCTGCACATGGATAAAGGACTTTCTTACAAACCGCCCACAAACTGTTAAGCTTGGCCCCCACCTCTCCTCCACCATCACGCTCAACACAGGCTCTCCACAAAGTTGTGTATTGAGCCCTCTACTTTACTCCTTGTATACATAGGATTGTGCTCCCACTCACCCCACCAACACTATCATCAAATTTACAGATGATGAATCAGCCTATAGAGATGAAGTCCAGAAACTGGAGGAGTGGTGCTCTGTACTTGTCCCTGAACACCTCTAAGACAAATGAGCTCATTCTGGACTTCAGGAGGCGCCATACTGAACAAGCCCCACTCTTCATCAATGGGGACTGAGTTGAAAAGGTCCACACCTTCAAATTCCTGGGAGTACACATATCCAACAACATGTCTTGGTCTGTTAACACCTCAGCAACAATCAAAGGGCACAGAAATGGCTGCACTTCCTTAGAGTGCAGGAAGAACAGCCTAGAGTGTAAGCTGCTGGTGTCCTTTTATCGCTCTACCATAGAGGGTGTTTTAGTCTATACTGCATTTCAGTGTGGTACTCCAGTTACACTGCAGCAGACAAGAAAGCCCTCCAAAGAATAATTAACACAGCCCAAAAAAAAATATTTTAAGATCAGAAATTTTAGGATCAGAAATTTCTTAAACCAGTAAAACCCTGTAAACTTTTCAGTCCAAGGATCCAGTAAACTAATCTCCAAATGGCTCTAACACAGAGAAAACTTGACTGATTTCATCAGAGATTGTGGTGAGTCACATCCAGGTGTCAGTAAGTTAGGCCTATTCTAAGGCGTGTTCCATTCCACCTCAGAGAGGCTGTTGAGAAAATAAGTGAACTGCTTAACATGGACATTGTTGAGAAAGTTGATGCAGAAACTCCTTGGGTAAACCCAGTTGTCATTGTGCCCAAAGCGAACGCAGAAATAAGGATGTGCTTAGACATGAGGCAGACGAACACTGCAATAATTTGTGGGAGGTTTCCAATTCCCACAATGGACGAACTGTTGCAGGGAATGAATGGATCAGTCATGTTCATCAAATTAGACTTGAAATGGGGGTATTATTAGCTAGAGTTGATCCCAGAGTCATGAGACATCACACCCTTTGCCGCTCACAATGGCATATATTCATACGGACCATGTGACATCACTGTGCTTTATCGCCACCATTTTTGTGTCCGCGCTACCTGTTTCAGTCTATGGTCACAGCAGCCATAACTACAAGAAGTTAATGATAATGTCTGTTTTTAACTAAAATGTTATTGCAGCCAAATAGCCTATGAATGAATGAAAATGACTATTTTTAAATAAAGAAATTGCATGCTTTGGTTTAAATTTGTGCTTTAATAATGAGATCCAGGTTTAAGAATACACAAGAAGTGAAAGACATCTTCTCTCAGGTATACAGTATATCCATGCTTTCTTGGCTTGCTGAATGTTGGGCTCATGCTCAAATATATGTATATTTTATTTTATTTATTTATTTTTGCATTCGCCAAAACGAATTTGCCGAAATCAAAGCGCGGACTGTAAGGGAATTAGTGCCATCAGCGCCAGTTCCGCCAGCCAGGATAGACACCAAATTTCATTTTGGGACTTAGCAAAAGAAAGTATTCAAAATCCTCAAAGACAAGCTGGCTGAAGCCATAACACTTATTTCAACAAAGATGCTTATACAAAAGTCATTGCTGATGCGGGACCGAAGGGCATGGACCCAATGGTTCCTGTCTGCTATGTGAGCAGGAGCTTGACAGAATGTGAACAGAGATATTCACAGACACAGAGCCCGAAGCGCTTGCACTGGTGTGGGCATGTGAACAACGTGTAGGCCTATGGTCGGAAGTTTGATTGGCCAAATAATATTTTAGAGGGACAAGAATTGTTTTGCCACAGTCACTGCGTGGAAGAGCGCTGGTTCATGAGGGCAAGGACATTAAATGTAATGTTACATAAAACTGAATAAATTTGTTAGGTCATTGTTTTAATGTGTTTGTTTTAAAAGCAGTAGGGATGTTCTATGAAGTTGTAAAAGCTGAAAAAAGAAGATTGTTACATGTCTTGAATGTTCTGAAATCTGTTAGTTGTAGGAAAACTTGAATAAGAAAGTGTTAGATGGGGTAAGTTCATATTTAAGTAGAGGGGGGATGTTGTGTATTGATGTGACGTCATCACGTAGGATGTGAGGAGTAAAGAGGAATGGCAAGTTCAATCTGGCATCTGTGTGGTTTGATCCGATAAAAAACAGTGAGTTTATAACACCTACATGTCATAATGGATAGGTCAATTGCTTTCTTATGCCCGCTGTTTTTTTTTTTTATGTTTTCACTTTCGCTTGCACAAACGATCACGTTCAGCAAGGAGCGGACAGGATGAAATGCAATATATAGCCTAATATATAATTTCATGACGATAAATTTCCCAGGATTCTGCCGTGTCTATTTTAAAAATCATATTTGTATTAAGTCTGCATCGTTCCAAAGATAGCTCTCAACTGAACGTGCGGAGAAACATTAGTTGGCTAAAGAAAACTTGTTATTGTTGTTAAGTCATAATTTATCTATATTAATTTGTGCAAATGTGCAAACATCATTAACAAAAATCTGAAAAGAAATCAACATTTTATTTTTTCGGGCAGCATTTTGTGTGTACGATTCTAATTTCAATTTTGGTTTTCAGCTTTTAAAAATACAACCTATTTTCATTTTTCAAACGAAAAATGAATGGATGCAAAAGTTCTTTTTCTCTCTTTTGATTTTTTTGTCTTACTCCCGTCGATGCTTCACACTCCAGTCCAGTTGGTGGTGGTAATACACCACAAGTTGGCTTGTCAACCGCCAATAAACGATACAAGAAGAAGAAGGCGGAGGAGGAGGAGGAGGATGCCGCCGAAACATTAGCGGTGCTTATCATGTTGCCATGTCCGTGTCCGGCTTTACGTGGTCGCGGTGACACTTTATTGGTGTGCTTGAAGACACGTTAAATTACGGCCACATGATGATGTCAGAAAACAGAATTTTCTAGAAGCAAGAATAAAATAACATTTTGTGTAACCAACCTAAAAAATGATAGCTGAACCGTGATACTTTATTCGCTAAAATAAATGCAATTTTACAAGGGCGTAGGTTTGCTTTTGACATTGGTGGGGGAATCGAACACAATTTAGGCTTACTACGCATCTAATTGCCAGTCAGGCTTAACTGTGTTGTTTTCTATTGTGTGGATATTTCAGCTAACAGTTTGATTTGTACATCCTGTTGAATAACATTGAACCACAGAGTGCCACTTACATAGTTTACCATAAAATCACATTATAATTGTATCAAATTATTGTTAATGCTCATAATGACTTTATCCTAGGCTGGAAGATTGTGTATCTTTCCGCACAACCGTTTTCTCTCCGTATGCTTTGTAGGGAACTAATTGATTGCGCTTTCTCTTTCCGTTTGCTCTGTTTTTTTAAACACTTCAAACTCATCGATTCAGCTTTGTTAATTCCCAAACTGAACGTCTATATTAACTTGGACTGCTGTCTTGAATTGGGTACCCGTGAATTGTTCTAAACAAGGCGCTGCTTCTCGTCAGGTTTGCGACTACGTTCCGCCAATGTATTAAATGCGCGTCCTTGAAAGCACGCAGTTTTCTAAAGTAGCCTATTTACTTTTACTTCTTAGGTAATATATCAATGATGTGACGTTTCAGATGCGTCCGAAATTACAAAAAACATATGTATTTAATTGTTTGATCAAAACATTAAAATATTCATATAAAGTAAGGATTTATTTACTTTTAATGTACCGCATTTCGAAATGTACAGAAATACGTGTTTTAGTTTTGATTGTTTCATTTATTCACTCCTTACGGTTTATTATTAATGTTTCATTTCGGTTTTAGTCTATTTATTCCAGTTTCGTATGAAAAGGTTAATGTAACCTGGAATAAAATTCATCCACAGAGTAAATCATTTTCACTGAACATGTTTTTAAAAATAAGTTTGAAATTTTCAAATTGTCGAAAGCATAGCGGTAGTGACGTTGAAGGCGAGCGACCGTGATGTAGTTCTTAGCCTAAGTTTAGCTTTTTAGGTCTGCCGTTTGTATTTAGGCTCCAAAATGTGAAAATTATCTAGATGGACAAAACGTGTACATTTCATGAACTATGGTTGAACACAGAGGTTATTTTTTTACGATAATCCAAAAGCATATGGGAAAATCCTGTTGCATTTTTGTCGAGGGAACCAGTGCGATGCTAAAAGCCGATCGGCCTACAAGGTGATGACATCTTGTTTGAAAAACCGGTTAACTCTGTGAAACACAGCGCGTGTGTTACATCAGCCAGACCAGAACAAGAACGGGTTGGATACATCTCGCTCCTCAACCGATATCACATCAAGCATTTTTTTTAAGGTAATGCAAGTTATATCTGATATTGATTTAGTACGAATTTATTTATTATTTATTTATAGCACGTGGAGACCATGCTATAACGAACAGCTTAGATATGAATGAATGATAAAGTAACGCAAGTGGTTTAAATAGGCTGTTTCCACACATGCTAACATAACCAAATGTATGGCATTTAGTTGTCATATCAACACTGACGTTATGTAGAGAAATAAAATGTGCCAAAAATCCTTTGAAGATATAGCTGAATATTTATTTTACCATAGTAACGTAAAATCTACATTTCTGGCTGAAGTAAATTTTCCATCTCAGTTTTTAGTATTCATTTAAAATGAAACAAATCTGCTATTATTTTAATCCCCAATCTGTTATTTATCAGTTTTGATATTTTTGTAGTGCTTCGCTAACTAGCAGTAGACACGTGGGATTCTTATTTCTGGGTCCCATATGGGACACATGCTGACCTTCACGTGCTATCGGAAAATCTTGAATTAGAGTTTCCTTATTGGAAATTAGACGTGATCGCCTCTCAAATCATATTTATTACTGGTGATTTCAGAAATAATTTTGATATCTGAGTTTCCGAGATGTGCAGGGCATAAACTTTACGCATAGGCCTATGGTGGAGAGATGCACATTGTGTTTTATAGGCAGTGAAATAAGCATTTCAACGCAGGGTGCGAATTATACAGTGACTTTCGGTGGAACCGTTATATTTTTTTTTATGTTTTATAAATAGGGCTATCAAGTCAATAATAATTATTTAACAAATCTTAATTAATTAAAGATTAAATTAAGATGATTTAAATGTAGGCTACCATTTTCTTAAATTAGAAAAGCACTGAATAAACAGTACAAAAAAGTAGTTTCATAAAGAAAAATTGTAATTAAACACAAAAATACAAAAATAAATACTCTACATATAAAACTAAAAGCACCAGAAGGTGGTGGCAAATCACTGTCTTAAGTAAGTCATTATTCATTCAACATAGTTCAGAAGGCTTATTCATTCAGAAAAAAAGTGACTGCCTTTATGAATGGTTCACTAAATCTCACGCGATTCCTTTAAAAACGTGGATTCAATTAATTCAGTAAAACACTATTGTATGTTGATCAGGGACGCACAACAGTTTTCCTAGGACTTTATTTTTGTGGGCAAAATTCTTGACAATATGTCTAAAATATAATTATTTGCAACTTTACCTTATCTTCATTTTTAAGTAAAAATATTTTATGTAACCTATTTTTTATATCAGCTCATGTTGATTCTGAATGAAAACACGCAGTGTTTGTTACAGGAACGCATTCAACTTTAGCAGCTTTCATCTGACTTACAGAACCGCAATTGTATTTGTGTTTCTGTTAATGTTATGGTTATTTTAGCAAATAGTTTGCTTTGTAAATTCAGTTCAACAGCATTAAGTTGAAGAGGGTAAAACTTAATCTCTTGACTGAATCTGCACACGCATTTTAGAAGGTGTTCTTGCTCCACCCTAGCAATAAATGCACGTCTTTGAATGAGCGCTGTAATATTCTTCAACCACTCAGGTCATGTTAGTACAATCCATTTCAGGGGTCTGCCAAAATTAAATTTTAAAATCAGTCAGAGCAAGTAAATCTCCTTATTATGCATATAGGTTACTTTCTATCTGACCCCCCTACATCTAGTTTTGATGTCCATCAGGAGGGATCAAGCCGCCTTTAGGGGGGCAACCCCCGGTAATTCACACCCCATTTCACAGAAATTCCAGAATTGTCAGCTAACTGCTCCCCCCCCCCCCGACATTACAGCACTTGAATAGAAAGGCTCGTAATCACAACTTCATAAGTGGGAAATAGAAAATTTCCGATAACATTTAGAAAGTTCGGTGAAGTCAATCAAAATAAGTTTAATTATGTCAGCCACTGTTAGAAAAGGCTATAAATGTACCTGCACCTGCAGCATTCTCACATGCGATAAAGCTACTAGCCAGGATGCCTCCTTTATGTTTACAGACGTGATGTAATGACGCAGTGGCATGCTTGAATTTCCCAGAAAACCTACCCATACCACTCAATTTAAAAACATTATTATAAGCTAACCGTTGTGAATCGGGCTAAAGTAAGGTGATAGTTTTGAACACTGGCTGGTTATGTACTTGCTCACAAATTGATTTCGTATGATTTTTAACCAAAAAATTTAGAGACTGCAGCTTTAAAAAAAAGTACTATTTTACTATTTAAAAAAAAAAACGACTTATTAAAAAATAAATTGGTAGCAAACATGGGTAGATTACTTACAAATTGTAATCCATTACTGATTCCAAATTACATTACATAAATTGTAGTTGGTAATGTAATCAGTTAAATTACGCATTTTAGGTAATGTAATCAGATTACTTTTGTTTAAACTTGTTTATCACATTGATTTAAATAGGATTATCTTGTAGCATAATGATGTAAAAAAATGCAGAGTAATAAAATGTTCTATTTATTGTAATTTGCAACATGAAGTGCATTAAACATTTTATTATATCAAGGTTTCCCAAACTAGGGTTCGAACAGGAACAGGTTTGTGGGTTTAATGTAAAGCTAACAATTAATTAAATCATAAAAAAAAAAAATAATAATAATAATTAAAAAAAATAAATAAATAAATAATTTAAAACAAGTCATTTTCAGGGAAAGTCTCAATAGCAGTTAGAAATAGCAATATGAAATCATGTAATCCATAAAAAGTATTCTGATTACTAGTACTTTAAAATTTACTCTTATTACAAGTACTTCATTTTTGGAATCTGTTTACGTAATCCAGATTACGTCTAATCAGTTACTACCCAGCTGTGGTAGTAGCATTGCTGTTACATTAAGACTGCTAAATAGTAATATCTCTGACACAGTTTAACATTAAACTAAACTTTTATTTTGATGAACCGTGAATAACTTGTAGCTGCTGTGAATGAGATATGATGGTAGTTTGTGACACTCAGAGCAGCTGGATATGATATTGTGTTCATATCGTCATATGCTTGTACAGGGTATATAGCCATTAGCAGGACGAAAAACAAAACTTTTATTCAAAATCTGAATGGATTGTATGTAGCCTAGATGTGCGCAAATAGCCCTTCCTTGATAATGACTAAAAAGGTGTTGCTTACTTCAGGCCAAAAAACATGGTGTTAACATGGTATTAAATGGTAACGTTTTTTTTATTAATTTTTTTTTTATTCTCCAGCTTCAGAATGTGTGGTATATGGGCCTTATTTGGTAGTGATGAGTGCCTTGCGGTTCAGTGCACCAATGCCATGAAGATCGCTCATCGTGGTCCAGACGCTTTCCGCTTTGAGAATGTCAATGGTTTCACCAACTGCTGCTTTGGGTTTCACCGCCTTGCTATTGTGGATCAGCTGTATGGCATGCAGCCTCTTCGTGTCAAGAAGTTTCCCTACCTCTGGTTATGTTACAACGGTGAAATATACAACCACACTAGGGTAAGTAGCTGTAAGTTTTTATCCATTTCACTCCAAAAAAAATAAATCTGAATTTCAAATGAATTCAGCCATTTTGACAGGAAAAACAAGAATACCATTTACATGGAGCGTGTCAATTCTATGTAGTGTTTAAGACACTTACGTGCATATGAGGCATGAGATGGTGAGTCAGGAGCTACACACCAGCGCATATTGATATCAGTAGGAGTAGTGTGCTGCAAAGACGTTGAGTGAAAGTCCCAGAGTATTCAAGTGCAGGCAAATGAGCAGACTTCTGTTCAAAACGTATTAATCACAGTGCAAAATATTGCTACATATGCAAATGATTTATTTACAATGTGTGGGGTGGTGTTAAAAGCCTAAAATCTCTCTTATTCCTTCATGGTTTAACGGAACATTTGATCTTGAATGAATTTTTTTTTTTTTTTTTTTTTCCTTTATAGCTGAGGGATCATTTTAAGTTTGACTATCAGACCAAAGTTGATGGAGAGATTCTTCTGCACCTGTACGATCGTTTTGGAATCGAGAAGATGGCCAGTCTGCTAGATGGCGTATTTGCATTCATCTTGTTGGACACTGCTAACAGAAAGGTTTTCTTAGGCAGGGACACCTATGGTGTGAGACCTCTTTTCAGAATGCTCACTGATGATGGCTTTTTGGCCGTCTGTTCTGAAGCCAAAGGTATAATGAATAATGTGTAACCAAATAGTATTTGTGCTCTTCTGGTAAGGCTGCATGATTAATTGAAAAAAATAAATAAAAAATTCACAATATGGCTTAGGCTTAGATGTTTATCAAATCACAAAGAACTGAATTAAATTAATAAATATGTGCATTGTGTGTTTCAGAGTGAAATGTGTTCATTTTCACACATGCAGCTCATGATCCAGTGTTTTCACATCTCAGTGTGGCTGAGTTTGGGTCTCATATAACATGCATTTGGGAACACAACATGCAGCACAATCTTCTCAACTGAGGAGAGCTTATAAAATGTCTCCCTGAGGCTTTCTGTCAAGAACAAGCAGAATAAATGATCTTTACTACTATTATTTCACTATTTTATAGTGATGTTTATATAGTAACAAAATTTGCATTTTATTCTTCTTTGGTTTTTTTATTATTTAAACTCACAATTCACCCCTACCCCCAAATCATGCAGCCTTATCACCTGGTGCATTTCTTTGAGCTCACCTTTATTGCAGAATGTGATTTTTAACAGCATTACATTTTCACTGTAATTTGATCCAAACAGGTTTGACTCAGATCACACACTCCATGTCCACCCCTGCAAAGATCACCCCCTTCCTCCCGGGACACTTTGAGGTGTTTGACTTAAAGCTCAATGGAAAAGTGGAGTCTGTGCAGATGGATCGCTTCCACTGCTGCACAGATGAACCTAAACATGCCTCCTATAACAATCTGAAGGGGCTTGGCACAGGTAGATGTCAAATAATGTAATAAAAGTTGTCCACATTACTTTTGCGTTTACACTCGTATTTACTGTACCATCAGGCAAAAGTAAATAATTTCTCCATTTTCATCAGACTTTGAATTGGAGACTGTCAAGAGCAACATCAGGATCCTGTTTGAAAATGCTGTAAAGAAACGCTTGATGGCTCACAGAAGAATCGGTTGCCTCCTCTCAGGTGCCTGTTCTCATTTTATTTGCTTTGATTTAGTGGGTTTGTTACTCTGACTTTATTGTTCACCCTATCCATGATGTTCTTGTTGCAGGTGGTCTCGATTCAAGTCTGGTTGCTGCAACACTTGTGAAACTGGCCAAAGAAGAGCAGCTTGAGTATCCCATTCAGACTTTTGCCATTGGCGCAGATGACAGCCCAGATGTTGCTGCTGCTCGCAAGGTAATTGACACTGTGTATATATATATATATATATATATATATACACACAACCAGCAGTTTTTTTTGTTTTTTTTTTTTCATTTCAATTTGAGTGTATCATTTCAACATCTGAAGCAAAATCAGAAGGTCTGACTAGACTTTAGCTTTGGGAAATAATGCTAAATGCTTCATAAAACAAAAATGGCAGACTCACTCTCTGACAGGAGGAGGCGCTTATGGAACTGAGGGGAAAAATGCAATCGAAATTTATCTGAAGTCAGTTCTTCCAGTAAGCAGTGAGCTTGCTCTGGCTGTACAGTAGTTTCTTTGTCTGTGAATTTTAGTCCTTGCTTGCAAGAGTTAAACCTATGAGCCTTTATTTTGCCGTAACTGCAGTTGAGCTTTTATTTTGGCAGAAAACTCCAGCTTCAGTTGAAAACAGGTTTACAAACGCATCTCCTTACAAATTTAATGAAATACTGTAAACATCTGCCCATTAAAATTGCGAAAATTATGCTAATGTAAAAACAAGAAAACAAATTGCTAAACACAGCACATTCAAAAACAGAGTTCACAGCATTGACTGTCAAAGGAGCTGCTCTGACAAACTTGAAGGGATAAAGCCATAATTATGCTTAGTTTGTTTGACGGACACTTTGTCAAATCGATGGCATGAAACACAATGTTAAAGACATTTTGTGTTAAAATGATGAGTATAAATATATGTTTGGTTTATAATGAAACCATTGTGGGACAAATTAGACAATGCCAGGGCACCACACTGTAGTTAATGAATGTTAAACACTGATATTCTAATAATCTAAATCTAAAAAGTAGTACATAGAATACATTACCTAAAATGAATAACCTAGATTACGTTACTTACTACAAAAGCATTTACATCTGTTTACACTCTTGCAATTACGTTACTAACTACAATTGCCATATGTCTTTTCTTGTATTCTGCAATCAGTAACGGACTACAATTTGTAAGTAATCTACTCTGAATTAGTGCCATGCATGGCTCTGTGGGTGGTAGATTCTAGGGGTGTGACGAGATGCTTATCCCATGAGACGAGACACAAGACTGGGTTCACAAGAACGAGACGAGACTTTTAAACTTTTGTAAAAATTCCTCAATGGCGAACTGTATAGGGGGAAATAGTATTTTTTTCAAAATGTGATATTGATTTCATATAGCAGTTTAATGAACAAGTTAACAGAGCTGGGAAGAGTACTTGCAAATTGTAATCAGTTACTAATTCCAGATTACAGGACAAAAATTGTAGTCAGTAGTGTAATCAGTTTCATTACATATTTTAGGTAATCTAATCTGATTACTTTTAGATTACTTTTGACTTAACTTGTTTATCACATTGATTTAAATAGGATTATCATGTAGCGTGATGTAAAAAATGCAAAGAGTAAGAAAATATGTCCCATTCATTGTAATTTACAACATGAAGTGTATTAAACATTTTTATTACATCAAGGTTTCCCAAACTAGTGTTCGAACAGGAGCTGTGGGTTTAATGAAAAGCTAACAATTAATGAAATCATAAAATGTGTGTATATATATATATATATATATATATATATATATATATATATATATAAAATAAATCATTTTAAAACAAAGTTCTTTTTAAGGAATGTCTCTTTACTTGGTGGACTGTAAACTGTAGTCTGATTACAAGTACTTTAAAATGTAACTTACTCTAATTACAAGTACTTCATTTTTGGAATCTGATTACGTAATCCAGATTACATGTAATCAGTTACTACCCAGCTCTGCAAGTTAATATCAAGTGACTTGCGTTTTAGACACCATATTGGTTGTTTTTGCTTTATTTTGCCAAGAAAAATCATTCCAGCCACAGCATAGCCACAGCATTGCCACAGCATTGTTTTGCGTCTCTGGGCAACATATGACGGTGTTTCGTTGCTGAATGAATTTTTTCATTTCGTTTTTATGATTCGGATCAACTGCAATGACTCATTTAAGAGTGACTTACTGCCACCTATTGGCAGTTTGAATTTCACATTTAAAGTGTCTTTTCATTTTTTTTTATTTTCAAATATCAGTATTCAGTGTTTTATGTTTAAAATATCAAAATGCTTATTATGCATTTGTAACTGCAGGTTAAAGCATTCCATGTCCCACTAAGCTGCATTAACATGTGTAAATACATCTAAATGCCACTTTATGTGCAACTTCTGCAAAGATGAATTTGTTGTACAAGGTAGTCCTTTAAGATAATAGCATAATAACACACTCCCCAAAATAAATCTTTATCGATACAATCCAAGAAAATATTGAGATACAATTTTTTTTGTCAATTTTGCACACTCCAAGTACTGACACAAAATGATCTGCAACAGTTGCTTTATCATGTCCAGTGTAGACAGCCTCAAGCTGTTGGTTTATTTCTGTTTTTTTTGGAAACAGAGTGGAAGAGGATATGCGTTACAATACATACAAGTGTTAAGATGCTTCCATTTTGATCACTACTGTAGACGATACGTGTTTATACCGAAACTATAAACTCTTATCTCAGTACTTCTGTTCTTTAAATGTCTGTAACACAGAAATAATGATTATTATGTGGTTGAAAAGACAAGAATGCAGATTTGCATGTCTTGTGAATTGTTGTCATTTAGGAATAAGATTGCGTGGGTGTTTGAATCAAGATCGCAATCTTTTAAAAATTAATCAGGCAGCTGTAATGTAAACAGTGCAAAATGTTCTGCCAGGATATCATCACGTTCTCACAAGACCAGTCGGATTTTGTGAGATGCGTTGAATCGTCACATCCCTAGTAGATTCATTTTAACTGGTGTTGTGTGGCAGGTGGCAGACTACATTGGCAGTGAACACCATGAAGTCAGCTTCACTCCTGAGGAGGGTATCCAAGCGGTGGAGGAAGTCATCTTACACTTGGAGTGTTATGACATCACCACTGTGCGTGCCTCTGTTGGTGAGTACAGGAGCTAATCAGACTAATTATTAGAGTAAAGAAACAATCCTACTGATGATGTGGTATTTAAAGAATGAATTTTCCTTCAACTGGTATCGTATTTTCATTTCTGTGTTGACTATTAATAATAAAACTGTGCCCACTGATCATTCCTCTGTTCTACACTTCTGACCATTTGAATTATTTGGATTTGAGATAATGGTGGTCTGAAATTTGAAAATCGCATTATCCCCATTATACTGCCTAGCCCTAGAAAATTAGTTAGCGTGACAAGCATGAGCCTGAACACAATCTCACATCTGTTTTCATTGATTACATTTACATTTAGGCATTCAGCAAACGTTTTTTTGAAAGTGGTTTTGTGCCTGTTTGTGATGGCACAATGATGCGCCATTTCACTTGCAGAACGCAAGCTTCTAGAGGACACATAAGTCTGAAGTAGTGAATTTAGCAAACATTAATGCCTTGAATTTTATGCAAGCAGGTATTGGTAGACAGTGCAAATTGATAAACAGAGGTGTGATGTGCAGATCATGGGTTCTTTTCAGCTCATTAAAATATATATCTTGCGGCCATGTTCTGGATCAATTGTAAAGGTTTGCTAGAACTGTCTGGAAGACCTGCCAAGAGAGCACTGCAATAGTCCAGCCTGGACAGAGCTTGAACAAGGAGTTGTGACGCATGTTCCGAAAGCAAGGGCCTAACTTTCCTGATGTTGAATAAAGCAAATTTGCAGGACCGGGCAGTTTTAGCAATGTTATGCAGATTGATGATAAACAGCTAAAAAGCTTCCTACAAAAGTGGCCATCCTTCACATAACTAATATCTACCACAGTTTTCACAGTAGAATGCAAAGTGTTTCAATAGAAGCATTTCAGTTAAAAGGAATTTATGCAATATTTCAAACTTTCAAATGCAACCATTTGAAATCTGCCCAATTCTGTGGGAAAAAAGTGGACACCCAACATGAGCTGCATCCAAAGCGATTTACATGCGAGAAAATATGCAATATTAGAATGTTTGTGGGAGCGGGATTAAGAAAACAGTCCAGCGTAATGTTTTAAAACAAAAACGCACACAATAAATGGCGACTCTAGAGAGCAAGAGCCAAATCCCGGAATTTTTAGGCAATTTAGGAATATTTTTTAAGTCTAAAAAGAGGACATGTCCGGGGAAAAGAGGATGTATGGTCACCCTAGTTAATTAGAAATAATGATGCAATAAATGGTGCTGAACTTAAGCACGTTAATTTACAAGCACATCACTTCTCCACATATGAACTGAACAATAATATAGACTGATGACAACAGGGTTCCCACGGCTCTTGGAATTTCTGGAATATCATGGAATTTTAAAAGGTCTATTCCAGACATTGAAAGTCAGGGAATTTTGTTTTTTTGGTTCAAGTCATGGAATATTTTAGGGATTTTTGTTTGTTGTTTTAAATGTTAGTTTCCATTTATCAAAATGTAGTTTTTCTATACTGTATTATATATTTATTTATTTACTTATTTTTTGCGTTGTTTCACACGTTTTGCCTATTTTTATGGTTAGGCTATTTTTCAGCGCCATTTTATTCCCTTTCCACACGTCAACTGGCAATCGCTTAAGTCAAATCAATCCAGACTTTACCTGATAACTAAGGCGAACATTCCAGGAAAATGTAAATTTCAAGAGCTTTGGCTAAAAAAAAAGACCACTTCAAAGACAATAAAAAAAGTAGACAATAGAAAAGCAAATACTAAATGGGAAGAAATGCAAAGAATGAATGATGAACTTGATGACAAACAGAAAATTCTTGTGTTTAAGCTCCTGAAATCATAAAAACAAACTTTTCTGTAGAAATAGTACATAATGTTAAATTGCATTTGACGAAAAAAAAAAAGTAGTGTGTTTTGTATGGAAACCTGTTTCTGCCACTGAATGAAAAAAAAAAAAAAGGTTATCTTTTTTCTCACAATTGCATGATACAAATATAAACTTGCAATTGTGAGTTAAGAAATGGAGAAAGAATCTGAGAAATAAAGTCAGAATTATGAGATACAAACTCGCAATTCTGTGAACATATCAGTATTTTTTTCCTCAGAAATGGTCTTTATAACTTGCAATTGTTTATATCTCACAATTCTGAGAAAAAAGTCAAATACAAAATACAAACTCGCATTTGCAAAAAAAAGAGTCGGAATTGCGAAACACAAACTCACAATTGTGAGAAAAAATATAGGTCATGGAAATTCAGCTTTTTAGTCAGTGAAAGTCAGGGAAAAGTCAGGGAATTTGACATTGGCTTACAGTGGGAACCCTGTGACAACAATCAGACATGCAGCGGTAACATTATCACAAGCTCATGTGTAAAGAAAGATAAATTAACTTGCATTCATGCACACACATTTAACACTCACTGAAGATTGCTGTAGAGAATGAAACTGAAAGTAAACTGAAACCACTGCAGCAGAACTGCTGTCTGCGCTCTGTATGTGCAAATCTAAGTCACACACACCACAGTTTCCGTTTAACAGTCTTGTCAGGGCTGAACGATGTCACGCACAACACAGCCACGGTGCTACCGCGTTAAAGAGCCTACGTCTCCATAAACATTTAAAAACGCCTAACAGGAATTCTATGTCAGATCGGGCCAATGTCACCGATACCCGATCTAGAATTTTATTCAATATCGACACCGATACCCAATACAAATATCAGATCGGAGTATCCCTAGATGGTTCATGCCCGTATTGCGAGTGTATGTTCATAGCCATGCTAAGGTTATTGCTCTCATTCATAATGGGGCTTCACTCTGGCTGTACCCAGCCCTGTTCCTTGGTTCATAAAGACTCTGTGCTGCACTGGTTAGGGAGAAGGGAAACCCTAACATGACACTGATCACTTTTCCATGTCAAAGGCAGTTTTTGCAAATATGAGTGTTGGGCATGGATTTAAGTGAACACACACTTTAAGGTCTGTGAATAGGCACATTTTATAAATGAAGCCCCTGGGGAAAAGGCAGTGTTTCTTAGAATCATTCACTATCATTCACTTTGGGTTTTCACACCACTATTGACTAATAAAGACTGAAGTCTTGCCATGTTTTGTGTGTGCAGTCATAATCACAGAAACTTTTGTTCATAAAACACTGAAGAACAAGCCACTTGATGTGTAGAAATCATTGTGTCTGTAGCACAAGCAGTGACTGGGACTTTAGGATCTGAACAGATTGTACCCTGCTTATGAGCAATAGTAACAGCCATGATTGACATGGCAGTATAAATTTACAGTAGGCACTTGGTGGCAGCAGTGCTTTGCACTACAGGATTTGCTTTGATTTATGTTTGTCTGCAGGTATGTACCTGATATCGAAGTACATCCGTGAGAAGACAGACAGCGTTGTGATTTTCTCTGGTGAAGGTTCTGATGAGCTGACGCAAGGATACATCTACTTTCATAAGGTACATATCATTATGTGCTCTATTTACATTTACAGTGCTTCCAAATGTATACAAGACACACTTGAAAAGGTGCGAGTGTCATGGTTATGGGATAAAATATCAAACAAAAAAAATGCATTACAAAAATGGTGCAAACAAGTGAAGCTAGTTTATAATGTAATGAGATTTTAGTGACTGTACACCCAAAAACATTTGTGGACACTTATGTGAGACATTACAGTCATAATTTGTTGGATGTATTTTAAAACTCAATTGAATGTTTGGCCTGCTTTGAATTAGGCGCCATCACCTAAAGCGGGTGCTGATGAAAGCGTGCGTCTGCTAAAAGAGCTTTATCTGTTTGATGTGCTGAGAGCAGACAGAACCACAGCTGCACACGGGTAAGATAAAATATCCCTTCCTTCTCTGCCCTTCCTGCAGTAACTTAATGATTTCCACTGTATTAATGACACTAAACCTTTTTCTTTAGACTTGAGTTGAGAGTGCCTTTTCTGGACCATAAATTCACTGCATACTACTTATCTCTGCCTGAAGAGATGAGAGCACCTAAGGTGGGTCCTGATACCTTCATCCCTCCTCATGTCAGTCCAAACCACATCTGTTACCACAGTTGCTTTGTCTGGTCGGAAGTGTAAAACAAAAATAAAATCTAAGCAATAGCAATGATAATCATTTGTGCTCTGCATTTAACCCATCAAAGTGCACACACAGTAGTGAACAGATTACAGATTGATGATGATAATTTAGTAGGAGCAGTATTGCTAGATTGTAGCTCTGCTTTTGATGTATTGGATCATGGATTTTTGCTGGAAAAATTGAAATGTTATAAATGTATTTCTCAGACTGTACAATGGTTTAAACATTATTCGACTAATAGGAGATGATGTGTATTTTATAATGGAAGTTATTCAGAAGTCAGAGTTGCAATGTGGTGTGCCTCAAGGAAGTCATCTAGGCCCATTATTATTTTCAAATTTTACCAATGATCTTCCTCTAGTTTTAAAGTATGCAAGGATAGTTATGTACGCAGCTGATACAACATTATATCTGCCAGCAATATCAATTGAGAAATTGTCTGTTGATTTGCATTAAGTTATACAATTACTGGAAAAATGGGTTTGTAGTAAAAGTTTTAAACTTGGCAAAAACAAAGTATTTTATTTGGATCAAATTCAAAACTTTAAGTTAAACCACAGTTAAATTTGTATGTTGAGTGTGCCTATTGAACAAGTAGAGGAAATAAAACTTCTTGGAGTTGAGTTAGACAGTAGGTTGAAATTATCAAAACAAATAGAAAATATAGTAATTGCTATGGGAAGAGGTCTATCAGTTAAGAGGTGTGTACCACAGTATTACATTTCTCAAATTGTGCAAACATTGGTTCTAACTTATTTAGACTACTGTCCAGTGGTGTGGTCAAGTACATCAAGTAAAGATATATGGAAAAATTACAGTTTGCTCAAAATAGAGCTGCATGACTTATTCTGAACTGTAATAGAGTAAGGTTTAATAGGGTTAATATTATGAGAATGCACATAAGTTTAGGTTGGTTACTTGTGAAGGATATGACAACTGTTTCTCTGCTGTGTTTTATAAGGAATATTTAGTTGTCTAGAGTTCAGGCATGCATTAAAAGGATATTTTTTACTTTTGACGACTCCGCTTTATTGGTGTAATTTTTGTTTTCACTTCCTTTTTCAAATATCATATTAGTCACTAATGTAAATAATTTGTTTGACTGGAACAGGATGGTGTGGAGAAGCATCTCTTGAGGGAATCATTTAAAGGAATGAATCTCATCCCAGATGAGATTCTCTGGAGAAGAAAAGAGGCCTTCAGTGATGGTATGACATCCATGAAGAAATCCTGGTATACAAGCCTGCAGGAGCACATCGAGTCTGAGGTACTACAGTACACATGTACATACTAGGGATGCCAGGTTGAGGACATTTCCCACCGATTAATAAACTTGTGACAACAACAGTTGTTCTGAAAATATATCTGTCAGCGATGCTCAGGATCAGTAACGATTACTTTGAATTTTAACGTTAGATTGAGCTCAACAATAAAACTGTACAGTGACAACTTGCTTCTATTAAATAGAACTTTTTTTAGCAAAACAATCATGACAGATGTAATTAAATTCTGGAAAATAACCAGTTTACAGTGGTAAGCCTAGTTACACACTGACCATTATGCCATGGATGAAGACAGTATTATAAAAAGCTCTTTTCCTGCCTCTAATGTATCTTTTCTCCTGCAGGTGAACGACTCTCAGTTGGAGAAAGCTGCTAAGCTGTTCCCTTTCAACCCCCCCACAACCAAAGAGGGTTTCTACTTCAGACAGGTCTTTGAGAAGATGTACCCCGGCTGCTGCGATTGGACACCTCATTACTGGATGCCCCGCTGGATCAAGGCCACAGACCCCTCAGCCAGAACCCTGTCCATCTACAAGCCTGATAAAGACCAGTGATCACATTAAACTTCAGACCTTGACTAAAGATTATCACTACAGCATGCACACCTGCCTCATGTTATTCAATCATCAGGCTTAAGAGTTCAGGATATTTAAACAAAAAAACAATTTGAATGTAAACTACTTATCCAAAGATTTTCAAAACCTTATATTATTTAACAGTCCTTTAAATATTTACCCCTGATAACAAAGTTTTGTAAGTCTCTCAAGTTTTTTATGAAGAGCTAATGAAGTAATATATATATTTTTTTTAGCGTTTGATGTAATGTGTATAATCAGGTGCATCAACACCATAATCTGAAAGGAAATGAATTTTGAAATTCAGTAATTAATGTGTATGTAAAGTGAGAGTTTAAAGCGTCTTCAAACTCCTGCAGTTAGGTCTCAAAGACTTGAATTCCTGTGGAGACTTTAATGTGTGCTTAAGTCACTGGTTTGAAAAATCTGGTATTCATAAAGATTTCAAAAAGCTTGAGATGTGATTTGATTAATTGCACTGCTGACAAATGCACAATTACACCAAACATTCTACAAGACATTAGAAGTTCCACCACTAAAGAAAATATTGTTTGTCAAACTACAATCACACAAATATATCAAGTAGGGGTGTAACAGTTTGTGTATTCGTACCGTGTGGTTCATGGGGAAATTCCAAATAGAAGGGATGCAACTTGCAACAAAGTGTATTGATCATTTAAACTCAGAAAGGAGATTGTCAAATTACATGCTCGAACCCCTAATAATCTCTTCAATTACAGTGGGGTTTCAGCATTACATGCTCAAACCCCCAAATATCCTAACAAATACAATAGGGTTTCAGCACTATGTGCTCAAACCCCTAATGAAATTCCTTACAGTTACAAGAGCGTTTCAGCGCTACCCAGCAAACGGGACATCCCTCGGACATTGCGAACGTCTGTTTAGGTCAGAAGGGATAGCATTCCCTATACAGAGGTTGGCCTATTTGGTGGTATTGCCATCACCTTGGTGTATGAATCCCAAGGTGAACCGTGCCCCATAGGAGTTAGAGCTCAATCCCAAGGGAGTACCGTCTCCTCCTATGCGTTGGTGCACGGTGCCCCTACAGCAGATATTGCAGTGCTGCAGGCTGGGCGTGACGTACCTTGCTAGATCCTTTTTTAGCATAGAGCCTGTCCTCCTGTGTTAAAGGAATGTTAGGTAAGTTGTGGGAGGATGGCTCAGTGTTGGCCTCCGTGCCCTGCAGCGCAGACTAGGACGGAATAGTCCTCGACTGCTCTGGCAGGGGGTCTCCTTCGCCACCTCCGGTAGTGGCATCATCTGTCAGTATTCCACGGTCACTTCACCGTGTTTTCCTTCATGTATCTATAACCTAGATATTTTTTTCTTCTAAAGTTCAGAGGAGATTGGGCACCCAAGTGAGACCCCAAAGTATGTCACTCAACATAGAGTCTCCGTTCTCTCCTTCAGGGAACAAGAGTTACCAAAGTAACCTAGATGTTTCTTCTTAAAGGGGTCATCAGATGGCCATTTTTCACAAGTTGATATGAGTCTTTAGGGTCTTAATGAAAAGTCTTTTCATACTGTGGTTAACATTTCTTAATGGTACTGTAAAAAAACACCCTTAATACCTTGTAATCAGATCTGCACAAATCAGCCCATTCTGTTGCATGTTCCTTAAAATGCTAATTAGCTCTGCTCACCCTGCCCCTCTCATCTCTGTGGAGTGACAAGCCATTCTTTGAGGCTGTTTACTTTAGCCATAAAACTTGCTACATGGCAAATTATTAGGAAAGGCGTTTTGCAAATATGCGTAAAAAACCCTTATGCTCAGTTCTGCAGTAGGTGAAGCTGGACCACAAATGATTTGCAGGAACATAAATGCATTTCCTTCACAAACAAGTTAACGTTAATCTTCTGCGTCTTCAGCGGCTCAGATGTCGGGAGTAAATGACAACTGCTATGTTCATTATTACATCCAACAACAGAACACCTCAGTCACTCAATCGGAGACATTCTTGTCTTCCCCTGCACCGGAGTCTGTTCTCAGCTAGAGTGTCACGTCACACAGACAAGAAGCAGAGAATGGCTTGATTTGAAAAAAGGGATATTATTTTTACAAATTAAATAAAAAACACTGGGTGTGTTTTTATCCATTATATGGTGGATGTGTACACACACGGTTCATATTCAAACAACAAAATATGACAGCCGAGGAATAAGGGTCTTAACTAGTGGTCGGCTATTTTCTTAAATTAATATTTATACAATTTTTAACCACAAATGCTCCTCTTGTCTAGCTCTGCACTGCGCATGCATAGTCTGTGCGCTGGTTCAAGACAGAGTATGTCAAAAAACTATGGAGCTATTTTTGTTTCTTTTTTATTTAAACAAACATACTGTGTTTGAGAGCAAAATTAATAATTTTGTAATTAAAAAATAAAAGCTTGCAAGAAATAAAAAAGACTTCTTAAGGCTCAAAAATAATGAAATTGATAAATTAAATTTTAGAAAATCTTTATTTTTCTTATGCACTTAAAATAATTTCCAGCGCGAATCCACAAATTGCTCTTTTCTGCTTTTTTTTTTTTTTTTTTGTGGATCTTAGATTTTTGTTTGAGTTGAAAAGTTTTGCTTTCGAGTGAAGTTGTATCTCAATGGGAGAAGTATATACAGGTCCTTCTCAAAAAATTAGCATATTGTGATAAAGTTCATTATTTTCTGTAATGTACTGATAAACAGACTTTCATATATTTTAGATTCATTACACACAACTCGAAGTAGTTCAAGCCTTTTATTGTTTTAATATTGATGATTTTGGCATACAGCTCATGAAAACCCAAAATTCCTATCTCAAAAAATTAGCATATCATGAAAACGTTCTCTAAACGAGCTATTAACCTAATCATCTGAATCAACTAATTAACTCTAAACACCTGCAAAAGATTCCTGAGGCTTTTAAAAACTCCCAGCCTGGTTCATTACTCAAAACCGCAATCATGGGTAAGACTGCCAACCTGACTGCAGTCCAGAAGGCCATCATTGACACCCTCAAGCAAGAGGTCTGTGGGAAGGAAAAAGTGTGGCAGAAAACGCTGCACAACGAGAAGAGGTGACCGGACCCTGAGGAAGATTGTGGAGAAGGACCGATTCCAGACCTTGGGGGACCTGCGGAAGCAGTGGACTGAGTCTGGAGTAGAAACATCCAGAGCCACCGTGTACAGGCGTGTGCAGGAAATGGGCTACAGGTGCCGCATTCCCCAGGTCAAGCCACTTTTGAACCAGAAACAGCGGCAGAAGCGCCTTACCTGGGCTACAGAGAAGCAGCACTGGACTGTTGCTCAGTGGTCCAAAGTACTTTTTTCGGATGAAAGCAAATTTTGCATGTCATTCGGAAATCAAGGTGCCAGAGTCTGGAGGAAGACTGGGGAGAGGGAAATGCCAAAATGCCTGAAGTCCAGTGTCAAGTACCCACAGTCAGTGATGGTCTGGGGTGCCATGTCAGCTGCTGGTGTTGGTCCACTGTGTTTTATCAAGGGCAGGGTCAATGCAGCTAGCTATCAGGAGATTTTGGAGCACTTCATGCTTCCATCTGCTGAAAAGCTTTATGGAGATGAAGATTTCATTTTTCAGCACGACCTGGCACCTGCTCACAGTGCCAAAACCACTGGTAAATGGTTTACTGACCATGGTATTACTGTGCTCAATTGGCCTGCCAACTCTCCTGACCTGAACCCCATAGAGAATCTGTGGGATATTGTGAAGAGAAAGTTGAGAGACGCAAGACCCAACACTCTGGATGAGCTTAAGGCCGCTATCGAAGCATCCTGGGCCTCCGTAACACCTCAGCAGTGCCACAGGCTGATTGCCTCCATGCCACGCCGCATTGAAGCAGTCATTTCTGCAAAAGAATTCCCGACCAAGTATTGAGTGCATAACTGAACATAATTATTTGAAGGTTGACTTTTTTTGTATTAAAAACACTTTTCTTTTATTGGTCGGATGAAATATGCTAATTTTTTGAGATAGGAATTTTGGGTTTTCATGAGCTGTATGCCAAAATCATCAATATTAAAACAATAAAAGGCTTGAACTACTTCGAGTTGTGTGTAATGAATCTAAAATATATGAAAGTCTAATGTTTATCAGTACATTACAGAAAATAATGAACTTTATCACAATATGCTAATTTTTTGAGAAGGACCTGTAGGTCTCTACCCAGCAGGATGAAAGGCCTTTTTCTATTGATCACTCTCAATTGAAGTCACAGGCTGGCCACGCCCACTACAGTTCCCGCCACTGTCTGACGTAAGAGCAAGCGAGGATGTAGCAATGCAAAGGTCATTTACTGGGTAAGATAACTAATTTAACATCTCAAACTCTGTGACAAGTTAACTTAATTGTTCTCTTTTCATGCTCTCCCATCTAAATACTTAAACTCGTCTGTAGTCGGTAATACCGCTGAAAAGATTTTGATTAGCCTACAGCTGCCCCCAATAGGCCAATAGTAAAGTGTCAGGCCAAAATGTTCAGAACTACGTCAGGTGGGTAACGCACATCAAATCGCTAGCCCATTTGGTGGGTTATCATTTATAATTATGACCGTATGCACACTCTATTCGCCACGTACAGTTTGCCATTCAATGTTTTCTAAAACACGACGATGTGGGAAGCATATGTGACACGACAGTAAAGTAAATCACAAAAGAAAAGAAAAAATGCAAACTTATCATTTGCAATAGTAGCCAACTACGCCACCTAGGGAGTTTCACCCCAGGATATGAGGGTCATTCTACCAGAAACCTACATTTCCACTTAAAAAAAATCTTGGGGGAAAAAAAAATCTAATTATTAATTTTGAACATCAAGTCATATAGAGGACATGCTCAACTATGAGAAACACATATCGAGCCATCTCAGCATTTTCTTTTTTTTCAGCAAATATTTACATGTATTTCACTACAATGTCAGGTCCTGTCACAGACTCATTTTTACATGTTAGAATGGTTTCCTAATGATATTTTTTTATACAAATGGCATTTTCTTATTGATCATATGTCCCCAAATAAGAAATGTATAAGCAACTTTTTGGTCAACTGTAGTACATAAAATCACAAAATACTCATACAGGCACTCATTTAGTTTTAAAAAAAACTACCTTTACATGGGAGATTTATATACCCCCTCCTTCATCTACAGAGTTAAAGAGATTAATTCATCAATATTTCCTCAAATATTTTTATATCATAATGTCCTGTGTGACAGGACTGACAGTGCTGTGACTGGGCCAGACTTCATTGATTACGTTGTAATAGGAAAAGTTATGTTTTGTGTTCTTTAAGTTTTGATAAGTAGTCCTATTTTAAATTATTATAATATTAATTTTATTATATCTATATATGTATTGAAATATTAAATTACAACGTTCATCCTCAAAAGCAGTGCTACATAGGTCTAGGTAAAAGAGGGACACAATTCTAAAAGTTTGTCAATGAGCATAAAAAGCTTCAAATTTACAATGTAATGTCTATTTATTCAAATAATGTTTTACTGTGGCATGTTTTAAATATATATTATATGCAATAAAGCTAATAAAGAAGCACAATGCCATTAATTTGTAAGGCCGTATCACAGAACTGTCAGGCCCTGTCACACAGGAATGTGACAGGGCCTGACGGTCGGCCATTTAAACCGCTATTACTCAGCCTGCTAGCATAAAAACTGTAAGCATGCAAACAAGAAATTTTAGTCACCTTTTTAGACATGTTTTGGATTTAAAACATTTGCAATATTTTCTGGGATGTTTTATCGTGACAGGGCCTGACGCTTTAGCTCGTCCTCCTAAAAAAAAAAAACATACAAAAACAAGCTTAAAATCATACAATCCATCAACAGAACTCATCCTTGATCAGTGTTAGCTTCACCTCCGTTATATGATGTCACTTTACTTTAAGAGTAATACCCTTAAAGGAGTATTGCACACATTTTATGTTGAGTTTTATGTAAACGTGACAGGACTGACTGAAAACATGGGGACAGTTGTAAAATAGTATTTATTTGTAGAATGTATGTATAATTTCACATTTTTAATCGATTGATGTGAATGATAACAAATGAGTTTTTTTTTTTCTAAATAAGAGTTTTTAACAAACTATGAAAGCTGTAGATCCAATTTGGCTGGGGACAAGGATGAGGGCAGGATTTGTCATTTTCAAAAGTGTTTTTAATAAAGAAAAAAAAAATTACATTATTCCTTCACAGACAACTCACAGAAACAAAGTGACGTGACGTGTGGCCAAGTATGGTGACCCATACTCGGAATTTGTGCTCTGCATTTAACCCATCCAAGTGCACACACACACCGTGAACATACACCCGGAGCAGTGGGCAGCCATTGCATTGCTGCGGCGCCCGGGGAGCAGTTGGGGGTTCGGTGCCTTGCTCAAGGGTCTCACCTCAGTCATGGTATTGACGATGGAGAGAGCGCTGGATATTCACTCCCCCCACCGTCAATCCCTGCCGGACCTGGGACTCGAACTCGCAACCTCTTGGTTACAAGTCAGACTCCCTAACCATTAGGCCACGGCTGCCCCTACCAACCAGCAGTCAGTTTTTGAAAATTTCTTGGATTAAATACTTTGTATGCACTGTAACAAGTCAAGGATAGATAATGTACGTTTCTGGTAGAATGACCCATAAACACTCAACCATTCAGGTTCGGTTCACCCAGAGAGGACTGAGACTGTTCTACCAGTTAAAACAAATGCTTTATTATATAAGAAGGAATCTTACTGAAGAATCATAATTCAGTGAATGACAAATTTGATACAGTTACCTTTCAAGTACCCAATGCAAATCACAAAGGAAAATATAATAATTAGAGCCAATAACAAAGCAAAAATGTCAAACAACAAAAGGATATAAATGTAAAGAAAAGAAAAGAAAACAAGAAAAACAACCAAAAACCAAAAGCAACTCCTGGGTCACCGAGACCACATACATAGAGAAAATCCTAAACCACCCCAACAGGCAATCCCTCACACTCTAGTGCTCTTCACTGCAATCTCAAAAAATACACCTAAAGAATGGATTGTGTATCTCTTCAGGTCTCCAAAGGAAACTTTCAGCACTGGTCAAGAAATACAAGTCAAAACAAACATACAAAAAAATAAAATAAAATAAAATAATATAATAATAATAAAAGACAGAAATTGCAATAGACAAAAAACAGTAACACACAGTAAAGGCAACCAAAGGCAATAACAATAGAGACAAAACAGCAGCACAGTCCGGGTTTGTACGTCCTGCTTTAAGCTGGAAATAAGCAGGTAAGCACTTTACCTCAACCTGCACACAAACATACTAGCATCCATAAAACTTACATTTAAAAGATGGACCCAACTCCCCATTAATAAGATCATAATCACTGGGTCAAGTCAGAATTTATTCAGAAGCTCCCACTATGACATGTCATGCTGAACCCAAACTGCAGGATACAAACTTAAAATACACACCAGTCAAATTACATCTATCACATATGGCATTCCATTCATGCTAATGCCTGGGTTAAAACAAAGAAAAGAACAAAAGACCCGAACCACACGTCTCCACCAGGCAAGGGCAACCAACCAATAATGTGAGGTATGGGCGATTCGCGAAGTCTGGCTACACACTCTACATTCAACGTGAAGCAATCAAGTTGATCATTAACCAGCCGGTGATAGCCACCGCTAAACCTATAGTGCACTCTTCCCATTCTCCAGCAGAGGGGGTTGTAGTAACATCCATCCCATCACAGATATACCGTGAGTATGGAAAGTATTCAGACCCCCTTAAATTTTTCACTCTTTGTTATATTGCAGCCATTTGCTAAAATCATTTTTTTTTTTTTTTCCTCATTAATGTACACACAGCACCCCATATCGACAGAAAAACAGAATTATTGACATTTTTGCAGATTTATTAAAAAAGAAAAACTGAAATATCACATGGTCCTAAGTATTCATACCCTTTGCTCAGTATTAAGTAGAAGCACCCTTTTGATCTAATACAGCCATGAGTCTTTTTGGGAAAGATGCAACAAGTTTTTCACACCTGGATTTGGGGATCCTCTGCCATTCCTCCTTGCAGATCCTCTCCAGTTCTGTCAGGTTGGATGGTAAACGTTGGTGGACAGCCATTTTCAGGTCTCTCCAGAGATGCTCAATTGGGTTTAGGTCAGGGCTCTGGCTGGGCCGTTCAAGAACAGTCACGGAGTTGTTGTGAAGCCACTCCTTCGTTATTTTAGCTGTGTCCTTAGGGTCATTGTCTTGTTGGAAGGTGAACCTTCGGCCCAGTCTGAGGTCCTGAGCACTCTGGAGAAGGTTTTCGTCCAGGATATCCCTGTACTTGGCCGCATTAATCTTTCCCTCGATTGCAACCAGTCGTCCTGTCCCTGCAGCTGAAAAACATCCCCACAGCATGATGCTGCCACCACCATGCTTCACTGTTGGGACTGTATTGGACAGGTGATGAGCAGTGCCTGGTTTTCTCCACACATACCGCTTAGAATTAAGGCCAAAATGTTCTATCTTGGTCTCATCAGACCAGAGAATCTTATTTCTCACCATCTTGGACTCCTTCAGGTGTTTTTTAGCAAACTCCATGCATGCTTTCATGTGTCTTGCACTGAGGAGAGGCTTCCGTCGGGCCACTCTGCCATAAAGCCCCGACTGGTGGAGGGCTGCAGTGATGGTTGACTTTCTACAACTTTCTCCCATCTCCCGACTGCATCTCTGGAGCTCAGCCACAGTGATCTCTGGGTTCTTCTTTACCTCTCTCACCATAGCTCAGTTTGGCAGGACGGCCAGGTCTAGGAAGGGTTCTGGTCGTCCCAAACATCTTCCATTTAAGGATTATGGAGGCCACTGTGCTCTTATGAACCTTAAGTGCAGCAGATTTTTTTTTTTTGTAACCTTGGCCAGATCTGTGCCTTACCACAATTTTGTCTCTGAGCTCTTCAGGCAGTTCCTTTGACCTCATGATTCTCATTTGCTCTGACATGCACTGTGAGCTGTAAGGTCTTATAGACAGGTGTGTGGCTTTCCTAATCAAGTCCAATCAGTATAATCAAACACAGCTGGACTCAAATGAAGGTGTAGAACCATCTCAAGGATGATCAGAAGAAATGGACAGCACCTGAGTTAAATATATGAGTGTCACAGCAAAGGGTCTGACTACTTAGGACCATGTGATATTTCAGTTTTTCTTTTTTAATAAATCTGCAAAAATGTCAACAATTCAAGTTTTTCTGTCAATGTGGGGTGCTGTGTGTACATTAATGAGGGAAAAAATGACCTTAAATGATTTTAGCAAATGGCTGCAATATAACAAAGAGTGAAAAATTTAAGGGGGTCTGAATACTTTCCGTACCCACTGTATGAACATTCTAACTTTACCATAGTCTGCAAGACTATGTATTGTGCATTTTAGTTTTAATAACAGATCTTAAAGACCTGTACACTGACAATTGCAAAATGTATTCCTTCAATAGCAACGATTGATATCCAGGACTTGTAAGCCAGTGCCACTGTAGACTTTGCTTTTGAAGAAAAATTAACTAACTCCCACATTTCAATATGCCCCTGAATTATAAGGGGTGTTTTTATTTGTGACTACTCACAACAGCCTAAAAATTCTATCAGAAGAACTTCACATTTGAGTGAAGAAGATTTTGTGTTGATAGAGGCGGCAACATCTTCATTGCTGAACATCACCCTCAGGATGTACATGAACAAAAGCTAAATTGAACATTGTTAATGATTGTTAACGTAATAGTGACTCTAATGTCGATCTACTCATAATATTAGTGGCTCAATTTTGGACAAAGTGTTTGGTGCAGTGCAAAGACAAAGTAGCTTGCAGAAAGGCTGTGAGTTAAATGGATTGTTTTAAGTTTAAGAGAATTAATTTACATTGGAAACTTTGTTTTGCAAATGAATGAAAGTTAATAAACATTTTCTAATGCAATTTTTACTTGTTTTTACAGGTAAGTGAATAATATGGTTAGGGAAAATACATTTAAGTTCAATGAGAAATTTAATTTAAGTTGAATTGACTTAAGTTGAAAAAACTTTAAAAAATTACTTCAATTGGTAACACCTAATTTTTTTAAGTTGATCCAACTGTTCACTTAAGCTATTTAATTAAGTTAGACTAATGTAAATATTTGTGTTGAATGAACTAAAATTTTCTAAGTGTGATTGACCTAGGAAAATTAAGTTGATAACATGTAAAAAAATTAAGTTGGATAAACTTAAAATTTTTAGGTGTTACCAATTGAAATAATATTTTTAAGTTGATCCAACTGTTCACTTTTTACAATGCAGTAGTCAACATTTAAAGTGGATCAAAAAAGTTAACCTTAACCTTTCATGAAAGGTTTTTGATCCACTTCAAATGTTGACTATGTTCATTACATTGGTTCAGAATAGCACATTGCAAAGGTTATAAAAAATAAAAATGTTCATGGATTAAAGAATACACACAAAGTTATTTGGAAAGACTTCAGCTTATTGAGGCTACAAAAAAAGTATATTCAGCATATTAAGGCTGCATTATTTGATCTAATATTATTAAATATTATTACCATAAATGTTTTCTATTTGAATACATATTAAAATTTAATTTATTGCTGTGATCAAAGCTGAATTTTCCCCATCAGTCTTCAGTGTCACATGATCCTTCAAAAATCATTCTAATAAGCTGATTTGTTGCTCAAGAAAAAATTGTAGTTAATATCTGTTATCAAAAATATATTTTAGGATTCTTTGATGAATATAAAGAAAAGCATTTATCTGAAGTAGAAATCGTTTACAACATAAATGTCTTTACTGTCACATTCGATCAATTTAATGCATCCTTGCTGAATGAAAGTATTAATTACTTATTTTTTTTATAATCTTATATTATATATAGAGATTTTCTTACTGACCACAAAAATTTTAACAGTAGTGTTACAAAGTCTTGCAATTTAAGATAAATGCTGCTCTTTTTTTCTAATCATCAAAGAATCCTGAAAAAAAAATTGTACACAAATGTTTTAAACATTGACAATAATAATGTTTCTTGAGCAAAAAAAAAAAAAAAGGCTCTCCAAAGAAGGTGATTATCAAGGGATTCACAGGGCTTCCTGTTTTTTTGATGTTTCCACATCTTCAGACTTCTTTCAACAGTTATCTTGTGACAAACAGTTTCAAATGTCTTTTTGGTGTTTATTTGTGTTGCTGCCTGATGAATTACATTCTCCTCACTGTGAAAATAAATAAATCAAATTATATAAGATATTTGCATATATGCAGAAAAATGTTTTTCTTTCTATTGATCAGAGAATCCTAAAAAACATATTTTGATAACTGATAATAATTAGAATTTTTTTCTTGAGCAACAAATCAGCATATTAGAATGATTTCTAAAGACTGAGGGCAAACGTTTTTGCAAAGTGTAAACTATTAAACGTAATCTGTAAATCATGCAATAAAAGTAGAGAAAAAATTAGAGACGATGTAAATAATATATTTAGTATGTTTTATTTTATTCCATAATGCATTAAAAAAAAATTCAAAGAAACCGACCGACAAATTATAAAATAAAACACAAATTATTTTGGCATGCGTTATAAACAGCAAAAGTCTAACCAAAACAAATTTAAAGAGAAACTAAAACACACCGATACATCTATCATTCGGCAGGAATACAAATATTTACCACGAGGCTCCAGTGCGATCGCTTAGAATTTGTTTCCTCAAAGGAAACAACTTAAAATATGTCATTTTTGGTCATATAGAAAAGAGTAAGACATTGTTAAAGGTTCAGAGCGCACAGGTGAAACGCGGTTATTGCAGCTGTTCAGAATTCAAATATTATGGCCATGGGGCGTGTAGCTAAGCTTATAATGCTCTGTCGTATTGGAAATATCCCCTACACCAAACCCAAGCCAAAACCTAACCGATAGTGTTAACAAATGCAAAGGTGATTTAAAAACGTATTTGATGATGCATCTGTGTTATTTGAACTTTCTTATGTGGATTTGAGCTGTTTTGTGGAACCATATTTATGGAGTTTGATCCAGAGTTCTTCATCAGCCAAGTATGACGTATCGTGTGAGCTACTGAACAAACTGTGACGACAACGTTCAAAAGTAGGCTATAAATGTTAAAATCGCGTAGGATGTTAAAATTGTTTTAAAGCCATGATAGTAACGGTCTGAAAATTAGGCATTATTAATCAAAATTCGGTGTAAATCAAACTATGTACGAAAAGGAATAAAAGTTTTATCAGGTTTGCAGAAATGTATATAGAAGCACGTACTCCAATGAGCCTAAGTTGGAAAATGCAGCTTTGAAAACATATTTAAATTACATTTTAAAATATTATTTTAAATAGTACAAAATATTTCACAATATTACTGCGTTTATTTTGGATCAAATAAATGCAGACTTGGTGAAAAAAAAATGACTTAGTGTATATTATATGTATAGTGTTGCTGGCGGGGCGCCTGGACGAAAAAAAATGCCAGGATCCATTTTTTTGTCCCAGTCAATCCCTGCCTTCACGGTGTGTAAGCGCTGCCGTTATTATTTAGCCTACCGTTATCATGAAGTCATCCTATGGTTCCGCCGGTGTTTATTACCAGGACCCTCGTCTCAGCATCTGGATTGCTGGACAAACTCCGACCCGAATGATCTTGAGCCATCATTTCTGAATGCGACATAGGGTGCTCCCATTCCACCTAGAAGGACCTTACTGCAGCAGGCAGAACGACGTGGGGCAGCTATTTAGAAAGCGAAAGTGAAAGTCGCTCGTTTCGTGAGATATTGCATGCAATTGCGTATATCCTCCTGAGACCCAGCTATGAAGTTTTTGCCTCTGTAGTGGACATTAGGCTATATTTTAGTAAGTTTCACTGAGACCTCACATGTCACAGGTTTAAGCCTGGTTGTCCTGTACAGTATTGAAATAATAACTAAATAATAACTTTTTGTGATGCGACGTGGTTTCACATCACAGAATGAGGCAAAATCCTGATCTTATATAGTATTCTATAAAGAGATAAAGGCTGTTGATTAGCATTGCATTGCAGAAAACCTTGTTACAGTTCAGATTTTGTTACGTTTTCGATTTTGGAATTCACTTAATATTGCCTCTCTGAATAGTCTCGAAATAAAGCCATGTTAAACATTAATGCTATTTTTAAATGATTTTAAATTAATAAATGATAGAGAGATTAAAGTGAAGTTGTGGTCGAAATGGAATTCAAACAATTATCTTTCCAGAGCTTGAAAAAAAAGGATGTTTTGACTGCTATATACATAATATTTATTGCTGTAGTACTTGTTTTATACATGCAATCATGCCCATGATCACTGACAGACTTGTTTAATAATTACAGACCCGGATCCAATGTCTAATGCATTTTTTTTTTCTTGTGATCATCAATCAATCCTTAAAAACAAGCAGAATAGCCTGCATTTCTTATCATTTATGAATATTAGTAGGCATTTATTTATTTTGTTTATGCTTTTTTTATTTTATTTAGGTTTTGTGTATACTTCATTTATATTTTATTTATTTGTGTTTCATGTGTCTATTTACTCAGTCTCACGTGCACGCCCTTTTTTTTATTTGTTAAAATATTTTTACATATGTTTGTTGAATGTGTTACACTTAATACACATTCATACTTATATTGAAATAGTCATTTTATGTCCTTTCTCTTCACTCGTCAAATTTCTTTAACAGATTTTATATTAGTGAAAGATTTTCATGACCTTGCCTAGGGCCCCACAAACCTACAGGTCGACACTGATAGCATTATATATGTAATCATTCTTGCCTGGAGCAGACATTGTGGTTTTTCTTAGAGAATGGTTCAGTTCTGTCTTTAATGACATGTTTAGTGTATGTTGTTAGTATCTTCCTCATACTTTAATAGCTTCTCATTTTCCAGTACTGTACCTTATCTTGTTCACTGTTTCACTAACATTATCGGAACTACGAATTTTAACAAAAGCATTTGCCAATATATCTCTTTCTCTTAGTCTCTTATTCCTGTTGTTTCCCCATCAAAAAGCATCATACTCTCTCTTAATCTCATTCATTCTTTTTATCATTCTCCAGACATTTCCAACTTATGTCTTCCTTCCCACTGAGCCACAATATTTTGTCCAGAAGTCCTTCTTTGTTCTTCTTTCTTCATTTTTTTTTTACAGTTCTTATTAAATTTGCTCGTTGCTTTTTATATATTTAATGATTCTGAAAAGTAGTATCTTTACTAGTTCCTTAGTAGTAGAAATGCTTTTTTTCCAAGACTTAATTGCTTAATCACACTCCTTTGTCCACCATGGCACAATCTTTTTATTCTTACCTCGTTTCTAAGTAAAAAAAAGTATAATAACGTGAACAAAAATCTGAATGTGCAAATATAGCTGCAAGGTTTATGGCTGCCTGCGATCTCCTTAGGCACAGCTATAGCCAAGAAACCAATATCCAGTAAATATACAGTACAGTACAGTTCAACTCAGACCAAGCCAACCAATACACATGACTGTACATAACATTGATTTCAACTACTCAGTTTATTAGTTAAATAATCTTGTTACACAATATTTTCTATTTACCTATTTGTTTTTATTATTATTATTTTATTGTATTCATTTTTTTCTCCCTTGTTCTAATTTCCTTCTTCAATATTACAATCATCTTTACAAATAATTTGCCATATCCAAACTACACACCAATACTTTTTACAAAGCAAAAATGAGATCATTTTCATAAATCACACAATGAGCTCCATTACAACACCAAATCAAGGTAGACAAATCATTAATTTCTTTATAAAATGTATAACCAATTAATACTCTAGATTTTACCAAAGTTAAAAAAAAAAATCTCAATAAGTAATGTCTTGACAAGGTTTTTGTTCACTTTTGTTACATTTATACTGCAATTTTTCACCAAAATTCAGCAACTGACAAACATATTTCTTTCTTTGACTGTATTTAAACCCCAAAATGAAAATCCTTTCAGAAAAAGTGAAACCATGAAAAATACCTTTTATAACATCAAAAAAAGATAATAATCTGGGACATTGTACAAAATGCATGAAAAACTGTTTCTCTTTGAAGACAAAAGGGACAATCATATTTTACTTCCACATTCAAAACAAAGGAACTAACAGCTAAAATCCCATGAAAATCCCCACTTTTTTAGATAATGGCGGTTTATGTAAAACTCTCCATTCTCGTTTTGCATTTTTATCTAAACCAAAGAAAAGTCTGCATGGTGTATTTGATTTCCTAGCAAGATAATTCTTGCTAAAAACATCACACAAACTCTATATAATAGATGCCCTTTGGCCGATAACAGGTCCAGCCACTTTGAGTTCCACATTTTGAAATAAAAACCTTTAAATCCATCCAACTTTGGTGAAAAAGGGTAGAAATCATTTTTAGCAGGCACAGATGCTCTAGAAAAATAGTCTTTTATCAGTTGTCTCTCTTCAACTGTAAAAGCAGATTTCAAATTCATTAAAAAAAGAGAGACCAATCTAATCAATCTGGTGCCTAAAGAATTGGCTACCATTTCTGCATTAGCCAAATTCTTTCCAGCTAGATCCAGCAATTGTTTTAAAATAATCACCTTTGATTCCTTAAGCTTAAAACCCCAATAAAAAAAAAATGTTATAGTAAAATACAGATTTTCACATATCTGAATGTGAAACAAACTCCAAACATTAAAAACACTCTGATAGAATGAGTCTTCGAGCCTTCAGGAAGTTTTGGTTTACCATTATTCCATTTACCAACCAAAAGTGTTTCACATTTTTTCCAATTCACCTTTGCTGAAGAACCCCAAGAGAAATCAATGATTACATTAAATAAGCTTTGTACATCTGTTTGCCCACTGACAAAAACCATTACATCATCAGCATAAGCTGATAAACATACATTTTTTGCCTTATACAGTTTGGCAATTGTAAACCAATAATATGTTCCCTTATTTGTTGCAATAAAGGCTCAATGGCCAATGAATACAGCATTCCAGATCATGTGCAACCTTGTCTTACACCCCTTTAAACTTGAATGGAGCACATAAACTGCCATTTATACTTAAAGGGTACATACCATACACAGTTTCACCTAATCTCATGTAAATCTTGACCTCCAAAAATTCTTTAGTTTTATCATATTTATAAAAGAAAAATACAGCTTTCCAATCCTCTATCATTTGATAACCAGGATCTTTTATAGCTGGGACTGCTCCATCTTTCAGTATCAAACAATGTGCAAATCCAGCGTCGAACTGGGCCCCGTATATGAAACATTCGTCAACAAACACACTTGCTAAACTCCACTGCTGCCCAGAAAAAGGAACTGCATCCACTGTTCACATAACGCTGGGTTTTTCAGGAAGCTGAGCATGTGAAGAGACATTCAGTTGTTGCAAATAAACATTTATTCTCGTTAATAGTTTATTTAAATATTGTCTTATTTACTATTAAACTTTTTCAAACTATCTTTTTCACACTCTGCTTACACTACCGTTTTAAAACATATTTCTATCACTGAAAAAAATATTTTGTATTACATTAAAATAAAGACAAATTTAATCAACCTATTCTACTTACGTTTGTATGTGAAGTCGAAATGAACCCCAAATTTGCTTTAAAAGGCATCGCTCCTAAAGATCACATGATCACAAATGGAAATCACTTCTGTGAAGTGACAATGGCATGTTCCTTTCGCTAACGGACTTCTGGAAGGGCCCTTCGTGAAGGGATTTAGTTGCTCACTTTCGTTTGGAATGTCCCTACAAATGGCGTCCCCTTCCCGATGTGCCCTTGAAGGGCGGAAAAAAAGCCGTCTGGAATTCACCAAAGGAGTTCCACCATCGTCTACGTAATTACAGCCATGATCGAAAAAAAAAAAACAGCTGAAACTTGTACCAACCCAGAAGTAAGACTTTCGGCACATACATTTTAACCTTTGGCCATGTTTAGCATGAAAATCCAACTCCTTAACACTGTAAACAACTCTGAAAACACCATTGAAACACCACAAACTGTGATCAGAAAACCCTATTGGGATGATAGAGCAACTTTTAAAGATATTAAGATGGTATTTAAATCCATACAGTCTGTCTAATCTGGCAAGAGAAGCCATATTGTCCCTCATATGAACCCATGTTTATTGTCTTGCATTTCCATTCAACTGCCTCCAAATATCACACAGTTCATTCTTCTTAATTAGCTGACTGAGACGCTTTTGATAAGCCAATATGGTTTCTATCAATCATGAGTTCTGTGCAATTAAAATCTCCACTCAAAAATAAATATTCTTCTTCTGAACAACCTTGTAAAGTATTACACAATAAATCTAAAAAAAATCTTTCAACAGGTGTTGTTGGAGCATAAATGCAGATAAAAACTAAAACATAACTTTACTAGCTCTAACTTTCAGTAATCTTCCTTTGGGGCAACTTCATCCACTACATAGGAAAGTGGATTAAAACTCTTAGAAAATAATACTGCAACTCCTGCACTAATTCAAGTGTTGTGACTTAAAACAGTTAACCCCTCAAATTCTTTTTCCAAGTCTGCAGCATTCCCCACATCACTATGTGTTTCTTGTAACATGAAGATATCAAGCTTCTTCTGTTTCATCAATTCATTTAACATTAATCTTTTCTTAAAATCCCTAGCACCATTTACATTCAGGGTGGCTATCCTAATTTCACACAGAGCAAAAAGGAAAAAGAAGAGTGAAAAAAGAAAGACCACACTCTTTGATGTGGAAATTGAAACTAAACTACTGAACATCATTTTTTTAATTTCTCTACATTTCTTACAATTTTCTTTAGTCTATAACCTTCTTTATTTGTGAAACACCCTTCAGCCATTAAGCTTTAAGTTTTCTCAACAAACTGTGTGAAGTCAGGGAAGCACTCTTGTACACACACCCATCTCTTGTTCTTCGCTGACTTAAGGAACATTTTTTATCTCCTCTGCATTATAACTATGACCAGAAAACTCATTTAGAGATAATGCCACACTAGAATCTGAGAACTCACTTGCACTTTGTTTCATTATCATCAAAGTCAAGATCAGGTTTCTTTAGACATTTTTTTTTTTTTTTTTTTGAGACATGTCACTCATTTTTCTTTTTTTCTGTTTCCATCACCATTTCCAATTCCACACAATCAATTACACTACATTTCTGTATACCCTGTGTATCAACACTTTCAATAATACCACACTCTCTTTCTTTTTCAGGGAGTTTTGAACCTTTCTCATTAGAAACTGCAGTTTCGGCCATGTAATTTTTTCCTTCCCTTCCTGAGTCCATACCTGTCACAACAACAGTTTCTATGTTAGGTGTCTCGTCATGCGTAACCACCTCTGTCTCTCTATAGGATTCATCATGTACACCTGCATTCTGTAAATCTACACTAGCTTTACTCGTGCTTGTCACGTGGGTGTCTGGGTTTTTGTTCCATGTACACGTTTTCATGTCTTTTATTTTTAAGTCTAGTCTTGGTTGTTGTCTTGTCTAGCTTCCTTGCTTCCTATGTTCTCCTGCTTGTCCATGTATCTTGTTCTGATTGGTTGTCATGTGTTGCTCTGTGTTTCTCATTGGTTGGTTTGTGTCATGTGACCCTGTCTGTTCAGTATAAGTTGCCCTCATGTTTCATTGTTCCTTTGTCGTGCATTAATGTTGTAACACACTGCTGGTGAGTCTCTGTTTTCATTCCAAGTCTGTGCCATCCCAAGCCTGTTTGTTCTAGTCCGTTTCTTCTGTTTCAAGTCAAGTCTGTTTGGAGTATCGTTTGTTTTTCACTCTGGATTTTCACCTTTGTACAATAAACTGCACTTGGGTTCTCCATTCAACTTGCCTCAGACAAATCCGTTACAATGCTTGGATAGGAACCATTGTCCCCTTTCTCAGTGACCCTCTTATCTGGGCAGTTGCGAATCAAATGTCCTGTATTTCCACAGCTAAAGCATTTTGTTTTAGCATTTAGCAAAAATTACGTATCAAAATTTCAGTCTCCTAAAAGAAACAATGTTTCTTCAGAACTCGCACACTCACCACGGAGAGAGAGAGCAGGGGCGTTGCTGGGATTGAAAAGTGATAAGAGACAGAGGCTTAGCCCCTGAGAAAAACCATTAGCCTCACTGACCACATCTTTGATGCTTTATCTGAACAATTTATTTATCTACATTTACAATGCCCAATGTAGTCGGCTTCATTAACAAATGACTCTTAGAAACCGGTTCTTTTTGAGTCAGAAACACAAAGTGCGGCCCAGTTCACTAACAAATTGTTTACATATGTTTGTTAATCAGATACTGCTTCTCGGCTAACTCATAAGTCGCAACCAAGCGGCAACCTCCCACTCTCACTCTTGAAACAATACGGAAGTGACTGAAGCTGCAGTTCATCGGCTGGCCACTTGAGGCTGGCTGCAAAAGGGAGCAAATCCCCATAGACTCTCGTGTTAAAATGCTCAAATTTATAACATATAAAAACATGTTTACAGCCTGGTGCAAAAAGTGGTTTTGGTTTTTACAGCTAGTTTTGCCCTTCATGAAAACTCTGAGGGGGGTGAATTTTTTTCTGACTCACCCGTTTAAATTACGCATTAAACGCACGCATTAAAATTCTGCATAATTAAGGGCATGGCCACTTGAGTGACAGGTGTCAGGCAGCCGTCACATTACCTCAGCTTATTCCAGCATAGCTCCACCCACGTCCCGCCTCTTTGTCCATTTTCTATTTTCCTGGAGTGAAGCGCTTCCAAAACGGCGACGACAGACCCCGCCCAAATTTTGCTTCAAAAACGCTCTTCAGAAACCTACGGGTGACGTCACTGACACTACGTCCATTTTTTTAGTCTATGGTCGCAACCATAGACATTATATAAATACCTAGACGCCCTATTGGCCGCTATATTAAGCTATATATACATATATATATATAGGCTATATTATTAATTATTTTGAAAAAAATATACAATTATGGAATAAATTTATAAATAAATGGAACACACTGACAAGTACAAATCACACTGGCAAGCTCCTTTTTGTATTTTATGACACTAAAATTATTCAGTTATTATTCAGTATACAAAGTACACATTGCAAAAACAACAAAAGATTCTTTATGATTATATTAAACATGTACAAGTAAATAATATATGAACAGTAGTATAACTATAAATAGTGATGACATTAATTTGAATAAATAAAATGCATTCAACAAAAAAGTAGTACAATAATGTATGATAACAATAATAGATTATTTGTAAAGTATAGTGTAGTATGATAGTACCTATATAATAATATAGTACTACTTACTATGATATAGTATATAGATATATGCATTTATAATATTGTAATATAGTATGTAAAGTATTGTAATAATAATAATAAATTATAATATAATATCACAATAACAACATCATTAAAAGCTATGTTATACCTATATTTTATAATCATCTATAATTGTGAATCCTCTGTAGGATTGCAGAAGACGAGCTAAAACCCTTTAAACAAAATTGCTTTGCTTAGCTCCCTCCCTGATCCTCACAATTTGACCTGTCCTGTCAAAGTCCTCCGGCTTGAAGTGTTCATTGCATAGCACGGAGGACTCACTTGCAGAAAACCCTTCCCTTTTTAGAGCTACTTCCCACTGCCTCCGCAACTGTATGTTTTTGGGAAACCTTTAATGTGTGAGAAGAGTCAGGTAATAACGTCAACTAGCCAGCTAAGTTACCAACGGGTAGATTCATAATGTACCGTTATTGCCGCTCAGCCGAAACGAGTAACATTCAGTTACACTGAAGTAAAATTCAGATTTTGATTATAGGCAGTTTAGTTCATGATATCAAACATACAAAAGGCTAAAATTACAAAAGAAATTGTGTAAACTTTCTGATGTTATATAAAAAGTTTCGAATTTAACATATCGCTAGAGAAGTATTGACTCCGACAGCTAATAACTGTCAACAAAATGTTTTAATGACCAAATACAACCAGAAACAAGTCTTAACACTTACAACCTTTTGAGTTATAATTTACATGTGAAAGGTAATTCCCCGAGACCTATTTTCAACTGTTCGGCGGTTTGTACAGTCCCAAGCAGCACAAGACGCAGGCATTTTCTCGCGTATGAGAACGAATGAGCTGTTGCCCCTACCAAGATGGCGGCGACGTTAACGTACGATCCAGCGGCCAATAGGGCGTCTAGGTATTTATATAATGTCTATGGTCGCAACCCATTCTCACTCCCAAGGCGTAAAAATCGAAGCATGATCAAGCTCATTTAGCGTCACAAGACGCCAAAGGTGCCTCTAGGCGTCAGTATATGACAATTTTTATATTATTATTTTTTTATTTTTTGTAGTGCTATCATGCAAGATAGTCCACAATTGTTGTACATGTAGCACGCCCACTGTCCAGTTGGCAGTACTGCAGTTTAATCTATGTAAAATAATTAAATAATGAGACGGTCAAAGTTGCGTTGATGTTCAAAGTTGAGCCGCTCTAGTAATGACAGTCTTCCTAGCGGCTCACCATTACCATAGCAACCCTGGATCGCGCCACCCCTCCAATACTGTCCACACAGGTATTTCACTGAAAGTCCAGCATTAGTTGTAACAATTATAAAGAAAATAATAAACAAAAGAGAAGCAGATATCCCCTGCATAAAGACTTAAGACAATTGTAAGAAATGAATATATACATATACATTCAGGCAGGGTGTCACATACACAAACTTGATGATCCAGAAATAAGATTTCTTGATTATTTTGTTTGCAAGTCCTGCTGTGTCATGTTTTCTAACCAAGATTGCAGCCCTGTCTTAATCATTTTCATAAATCTTTACTTTTCTCTTCTTTTAGGACCGTTGTGGAGAAAATGGAGCTGCTGGGAAATGTTTAAATAAATGAATGAATTTGTTCTGTACATTACTTTTGTAATTTATTTGTAAATTAAGAAAATTAAGATTAATTAAAAAATTAAAATTAATTTCTGTGCATTTTTTTTTGTATTATAAATTGAAACTTGTAAATAAAAGACAATTAGTTCTGTGCAAATTATTTTTGCAAATCAAGTTATAATTTGGAAATGACAGAAGTTATTCTATACATTTTGATTTGCCTCTAAATAACATTTGAAAATAAAAATAAATTGTTGTATACTAAAAGTACTTTTTACCACTAATTACAAAATATATATAGCCATGTATTTTGTAGTGTTGCCGTCCTGTTTTTTTTTTTTTTTTTTTTATCTTTAAGATTTATTTATTTTTTGCATTTTTGTTGATAGGACAGTAGTGAGGTGGGAAATGAAGTGGGAGAGAGGGGGGGTGAGACGGGAAAGGAAAGGTCCATGAGCCGGGATTCGAACACAGTATGCCCGAAGTGCAATGATGCTTTATGTCGACGCACTGCCCACAAGGCTATTGAAATATTATATTATTATATTGGAATATTAACAAATAGTTGCTTGCTAACTACAACTATGGGCTATTTCGAGCCGCTTCCAAAATCTGTCTTTTCATCATGGTCCATTTATGTGCATAATAATCAATAATAGAATAGACATAAAATCACATTTTGGTAATTTAACCACTTTATATTTAGTATTTTTCACATCATTACATTCAAGTAAGTCTAAACCTAACACTTAGCCTACTCTTCTTAATGAAAAGTCAAAAACGAACAATTCAGGCTCCAGTTATTTTCATAAATATCATCAGCTCTTTTCTCGCATTTGTTACGCGACAGGAACTGCAAACAGGAACACCTGGTGGTGCAATTAGGAAATTCTTCAAAGGCTAGACCCGTCCTCCAAAGGCTGCAGTCTTTGAATTGGGATGCAGCTATTGTTTACACAGTGCCGACAGATCACTTCTGCATACGTGTCTAATATGCCAAAGCACAGTGACGTGTCTCACACTGGCTGTTATGTTTTTTGACTCTCAAAGCCATGGGTCCCTATGACTGGCAGACTGCAATGGTTAAAAATCTTTGTGTTCTACTGAAGAAACAAAGTCACCTACATCTTGGATGCCCTTGGAGTAAGCAGATACACATCAAATTTTCATTTTTGGGTAAGCAATCCCTTTAATGCATATTATAAGAGTAAATAGCAGTCTCTAAAGGAAACAAACAAATGCACGATCTTATTGATTTATTATGCCACGTATGAATATTACAGGGATATAATGCAACACTGAATGATCATTCAAACCATCTTCTGATTAGATCTTTAAATCTGACACAGAAATATGGTCTCTGACAATTAGAGAAAATGATTTAATTTCCTAGTTGGTCTCTTTCAGTGCGTGTTTGCAATTTAAGGTCGGCAGCGCTGAATGAAGCGAGGATACAGGCAGACGTCACGGATATGGTGTCGGTTCAGCAGCCAGGTGAGGAATCGCTCCAGACCCAGACCGTATCCACCATGAGGACATGTGCCAAACTTCCTCTGCAACACAAACATTCACACACTTACATTTTGAACATCTAAGTATTTCAATTATTGTGGTATAGGGATATGCCGGTATCCAATTTTAATGTTGTGATTAACTGATAATGTTTTTATCATGGTATACAGTATTATCACAATATTGAAATTTAGCTTGGCAAAAAGTGTTGTCATAATACAGTTTAACAGGTTTAATAACTTTTTTCTTATAACAAAAATATCTGATCATTTAAATGCAATTAGGAATACACAAAAAATGTATAAAGTACATTTTTTTACACAGATTAAAGTGCAAAAGAATTTAAAGACCAATAGGTATCACTTTACAGCATGATCTCATTAGTTAACCTTAGTTAATGCATAATACTCTTGTTCATGTAAGCTCAGGTTCATTAAAAAAAACTTTAAAATAAACATTAAAAAAAACATTAAACATAACTTTTGATTAAAACAACACGTTATTGTTATTATTATTATATTAGAATTACCTACGATTAATGATTGTTTAGAAGAATTGGGAGTTTGTTAACTAATTAATTAACTAAGGTTAAATAATGAAGCACTAATCTAAAGTGTGACCGAACAATAATCAAAACACTTTTAAACAATATCTAGGGCATTTTTAAAATCTGGATTTACATTTTAAACTCCAGATTAAAAATGTAAAAAGGTTTTTAAATAAAAGGCCTATTGAGTCTAAATATTAAAGTATTTGGTGCTGTAATAAACACCACTGCTAATACAAAACTCTGAAGGCTATTTAAATCATTTAAATACATTTTAGAAAGTAGTAGCTGCTTTGTTTACAGTGTTTCTGGGGTAACAGCTGCAATTTGCTGTTTAGTGCCATCTGCTGTGCTGAGAGTGAATGTGCACATTCATTCAGAGCATCTCTCACTCCTTCTGCAATGTGCTTCTCATTCGTACTGGTTTACATCAGACCACACACTTGTCTTTGACAAAGATTACAGTGGTGTTGTGCATTTGACTAGCTAATGGGAAAAAGTATCCTTAAAATTAATTCAAAATTAAATAATTGTTTTTGGTTTTCAAATTATTTTGATGAATCAGTTTATTTATACGCTTGTATCATCACAAAAAAAAAGTTCACAGAAGTGGAAACGACAACAAAAAAATCCAAACTTTGAATGGTAATGCATATGAAATCAAGCCAATAGGCTGTTACCTGGTCGGTGTACCAGTAGTAGGGCGTGGGGTCAATTCCCTCTCTCTTATACCCTTCCAGGAGCTCCTCAGCGTCCCAAATACGCATGGAGCCACCCACAATCTCACCAACATTGGGCATCAGCACATCCACCTAACAAACATAAACTTATGAGCCAATTATAACACACTTTAGCTGAATACTGCCCTCATTTATAAAGACTTGAGTAAAAACGTGAACACATTTTCCTAAAATGAATTTTGCCAATGAAAATATAAAATGAATTTTGCCAATGAATTTTGCCAATGAAAATATAAAGACAAAGGAGATTGTTACAGTGCTTTTGTCCTTTCGCATATTAATCTAGAAGCCTCACTGGTCCACATAACTGCATGTTTAAACACTAAATACGTTTCGACTGGCTGTGATTGCAGAAACATTCTGTTGTCACTAGATCCTGACCGATTCAGTGAGGCGACGGTCCTCAGGGCAGCGCTGCATATAGAAGGATTTGATCTCAGCAGGGAAACGACACAGCAGAATGGTCTCGTTAATGGTGTCAGTCATCTGTCGCTCAGGGGCTTCTGGGATATCCTGTAGAAATGACACACAATAGTCAACTGTCCAGCAGGTGAGCTCATTAGGGCGGTGTATCACCAGCAAGTCACAATATGATACGTATCCCGATACAGAGGACACAATACGATACACATCACAATATACAATGCAATGAATTTCACCTCAGCAGAATTTATTAAAACTATACTATAGGGCCAATGCTAACTATTGGCAGAACAGGCACTTGACCTCTGCATTATGAAGGGCCTCCATAACTGTACCACAGTACAATATAGGTAATGGCATATGTTTCTACTCTGTTTAAGCAGTGTACTTGTATTCAAATTAAGTGTGGTCCACTGCTGCCCACGTGCCGTGACATCGATATAGAGACTGCTGTATCGATACAAATCTCTAAGACGATACATCGTTGTATCGATGTATCGAACACAGACCTAGAACTCATGGCAATAACGTACGAGGCTCAATATAACAAACCTCTCCAAACTCATAAAATGTCCCATCATCCTTCTTGATGTTGTGCTCTTTCAGCCACACAATGGCGTCTGTGTAGTTCATTCTCTTGAAGGGCCGTTTGGGAGGCTTGAAGTCCTAGGAGAAATGAAAAAAAAACAAAAAGATGTATTGTACAGATTCCAGAGCCTCCATACTTTCCGAAAAACTTCCAATCATTTGTGGCAATGTTATCATTAACTTAAACTAAACATATATTTTTAAAACATTTAAATTAATTGAATTTTTTTTTGTCTTTTTCTAGTTCTGAACATTTCTAATATTAATTTGAAGTTGAAGTACTAACATAAAAATGAATAAAACACAATATCTAGAGCTTTCAAACTTTATGATGAATTTCCATGACCTTTCCAGTCACCATTTGACAATGGTATTATTGTTAACTAAAAGTCTAACTATGTACGATAACTGAAATAAATGATAAAAAACGTATTTATATAAAACTTTTATTTATTCATATAATTATTTTATTTTATTTCAGTCAGTTGCCAAGGCAACATTTCTAATTTTCATTAATTAAATATTAAGAAAAAAAAAAAAATCAAAAAGCTTAAGCCTCAAAAACATGAATATTTAAAAATGTAAAACATAAAAATAAATGCTGTAATAGTACATTAATAATACTAAAATTACATTGCTTTGTGATGTGCTGAGTTTTTCAATTAAAACTGATCAAATAGTGAACCAGTTTGGATGATTTAGTGAAAAGAAATGATTTTAATAATACAGGCCTAAAAAATAAACAATTATGATATTTCTAGGATTTTCGTGACTGTGATGCTTAAACAGTTGATGCCCTTGTGTGTCAGGGGTCATACCGGGTTGAGATCGTAGAGCAGCTGCGCAGCAGGAGACTTCAGGACCCTGTCAACCACGTCACACACAAGATCCTCCAACCGGTTCAGAAGGTCTTCATAGGTCATGAAGGGACACTCAGCCTCAATGTGGGTGTACCTGAAAACACACAGTGTATTACACTCACATGCTTCTGTCTGTTTGAATGAATGAATCTTAAATGGTGCCAGACTCACTCAGACAGGTGTCTGCGGGTGCGCGACTGCTCAGCGCGGTATGACTGGGCAATGCAGAAGGTGTCACCCAGTGCAGGGATGCAGGTCTCCAGGTAGAGCTGAGAAGACTGCGTCAGATACGCATTCTCACCAAAGTAGTTGAGACTGAAGAGGGTGGAGCCACCCTCCACCTGGGTCTGCACCAGAGTGGGCGGAGTTATCTGAAGATGACAACAAACATAAAATAAGCATCACTTGACTCAAAATTAGATTTTGCAATACTTAAATAGAAATAGTTCACCTACAAAAATTGAAATTAGCTGAAGATGTACTAGATGAGTGTGAGCATGAGTTCTTTATCAGATTTGGATAATTATGGATTTATTATGGATTATGGACTGTGATTTAACTTGGAGCCCTGCACAAGCATAAAATCTAGGCCCTAGCCCGGCCCTTGTCCGAAAGCTTATCAGAACGTCTTTTTAAAGTAATGACCAAGTGGCCAGTGACAGACAGTGAGTTTATTATAGCCTACATTTGATCAATTTAACATTTTCAAATCATCATGTAGCATCTGGAACAATCAGACACACAATGGCTCATTAGATTTACCCAAATCAGCTGTTCATTGAATTAACAAATAAGCACTGACTACCTCACCCAAACCCCAACACTGGGTGCCACAAAGTCTCTGATGGCCCGTCAGGCCCCTGGTTACTATGGCAACCAGGACACTTCTGACAGACCAGATAAACTTTACAACTCAAAAGTATGTATAGTGATTTTCCCCCACCTAACTGTCTCTAAAATGGACACATACTACCATAGAAAGTGACTTCTTTCATTAATTCTTAAACAAACCTTTCTGTGGATGAACACACTTATCCTCAGATCATTGTGTATATTCTGCCCGATCTTACAGCAAATTGTACGTATTTTACGAGGTGTGCATATTTTACGAGATGTCTACTGTCAGCACATTTTTGAGTGAACTATTACTTTAACACATAGTTTTGGGAATAACCTCGCAGTAACCCCGGCTGAAGAAATGATCCCGGAAACACTGCGTGACGGTGGATCGGACTTTCAGGATCTTGGAGACGTTTTCCCCACGGATCATCATGTGCCTGTTGTTCAGCTGCACATCCACATCAGATTCCTCATTCAGCAGGTTATCGGCGCCACCTGCCGGAGCGAGTCCTACTAGCTCCCAGAAATCACAGTGCAGCTCATGGCCGCCTGGAGCCTTTCATAACCAAACGATTAAAAAAAAAAAAAACAACATTTCAGACATCATACAGGTTTGGAAAAGTTTTGAGGGTGAGTAAATATTGACTGAACTATAATTTGTAGATGAACTGTAGGTAATTAATATTAAATAAAAATTTTATTAATATTAATTATATAATTTTCTCACCTGTTTACCCTTAGGAACAGGTTTCACAATTCCATACAGAGCAACAGTGCTCTCCGTAGACAACACCAGTCCATTGTAACATTGACACTGTGAACAACACAGACAGTCATCATCTCAGAGACTTTTACAGCTAGACTTTACTGTATTTTACTTCCTGTCCTATCAAATATTGTAAAAAATAAAACATACATTTATATTTATAGATTTTATAAATATGTATATTAATTATACTTCATAAATTATATAATTGTAATTTTATAATGTTATACACTACCAGCCAAAAGTTTTTGGACAGTAAGACTTTTAATTCTTTTTTTAAGTCTCTTCTGCTCACCAAGCCTGCATTTATTTGTTCCAAAAAAAACTGATTTCTATTTGAATACATTTTAAAATGTAATTTATTCCTGTGATTTCAAAACAGAATTTTTAGTATCATTACTCTAGTCACATGATCCTACAGAAATCATTGTAATATTCGGATTTGCTGCTCAAAAAAAACATTTATTATTATTATAATTATTTTGAAAACAGTAGTCATTTTTTTCTTTATTTTTTTTTTCTTTAATAGAAAGTTCATACGAACAACTTATATCTGAAATCTGAATATAATTATCTGAAATAATTTTTGTCATTTATAATTTTGTATTAACAAACACACAGAGTACCAGTTTATCTGTGAGAACACATTGCAGGTAACCAGTTCCGTCGCGCAGCACAACAAACAGGAGGTTCTTTCCTGCGAAAACATGAGCAAAGTATATTTTCTAGGGATGCTCCGATCCGATATTTGTATCGGGTATCGTCATAATTATTGAATGAAATTATAGATCGGGTATCGGTGACAATTGCCTCAATCTGTCATGTAATTCCTGCTAGGTGATTTAAAAGTTTACAGAGACGTTGACTCTTCCTAAAAAGTCCAAAACATCTGGGATTCAGCTTTTGCTCTCTACAGTCACCATTCATTGTGTGTGTTTTTGTATTAAAGCCTTGCATGGGACTGTTTTCTTAATCCCGCTCCTGCAAACACTCTAATGTTGAATATAATTTTTGCACATCGCTAAGTCGCCTCTTTTTTGAAAACTAAAATATGGTCACCCTAAATGAATGCATATTGATGTTACTGAGGTGAATGTTTATGTTACTATATACAGATGGATTCTGAGATATCTTATTTGTTTATTTCAGCCTAATCCACATTTGCCACCTGTTAAGTTAAGGACTGTACAGTCATGACCAAAAGTTTTGGCAGTGACATAAATTTTGTGTTTTGCAAAGTTTACTGCTTCAGCATTTGTAGATTATTTTCCACATGTTTCTATGGTATACTGAAAAACAATGATAAGCATATTATAAGTTTTAAAGGATTTTATTGGCAAAAAATTATAATGAGTCAATATTTACAGTGTTGACCCTTGTTCTTCATAACCTCTGCAATTCTCTCTGGCATGCTGAATATTAGCTTCTGGTTCAAATCCTGACTGATAGCGATCCATTCTTGCCATATTAGTTCTCGGAGTTGACCACAATTTGTGGGCTTCTGCTTGTCCACTTGCCTTTTGAGGACTGACAACAGGTTCTCAATGGGGTTGAGATCCGGGGAGTTGCGTGGCCAAGGATCCAAAATTTCAATGTCATGATCTTCGAGCCACTTCTTTATCACTCTTGCTTTGTGACATGGTGCTCCATCATGCTGAAAAATGAATAGATCATTACCAAATTGCTCATGGATCGTTGGAAGGATAATACCATTCTTTATTCATGGCAGTGTTTTTTGGCAGAATTATGAGAGGGCCCACTCCCTTGGTTGAAAAGTAACCCCACACATGGATGGTCTCAGGATGTTTCACTGTTGGCACGACGCAGGACTCATGGTAGCGTTCACCTTTTCTTCTTCGGACAATCGATTTTCCAGATGTCCCAAACAGTTGAAAGGGAGCTTCATCAGAGAAAATAACTTTGCACCAGTCTTCTGCTGTCCAAGCCTTGTACTTCCTGCAGAATTTTAGTCTGTCCTTGAGGCTTTCCTAACAGAAAAGTGGCTTCTTTGCTGCCCTTCTTGACAGCAGTCCATTGTCCAAAAGTCTTCGCCTTACTGTGCATGCAGATGCTCTTAAACCCACCTGTTGCCATTCTTGAGCAAGCTCTGCACTGGTTGTGGCACGATTCCATAACTGACTCCTCAGGAGGATACGGTCCTGATGCTTGCTGGACACTCTGGGACGTCCTGAAGACTTCTTTTTTGCAGTTGAACCTCTTTCCTTAAAGTTTTTGCTGATCCGGTAAATGGTTCTTTCAGGTGCAATATTCTTTGTAGCAATTTCCTTGCATGTGAGGCCATTTTGATGTAAAAGCGATGATGGCTGCTTGTGTTTCTTTGGAGGTAACCATTATAACAAGAACACAATGATTGGAAGCTCTTCTTCCCTTCTTTTATAGCAATCAGTCAGCTGTTACAATCTAATCGGTATGATAGTGATTTCACCTTACTAGTGCTCATTCACACTTTCACATGTACTGCTGATATTAGTCAATTGGTGCTAGCAGATCATTTTGTGTCAGGATCAAAAGACAGTGAAATTATTTTTTTGTGCCAAGTTAATTTTTTTGACCAATGAAGCTTTTAGCAATTATATAAAATGCATCTGATCACTCTACACAATAATCTAGAAACAATGTGAATGAACACCACAACAGCTTAAGCAGCAAACTTTTCAAAACTACAAAATTTGTCACTGCCAAAACTTTTGCCATGACCGTACAATGCTGGAGAATATAAAGTGACATATCCTAAAGATGCATAAAGTTAATTAGGTAATTCTGCACTTTTTAAAAATGTCACTTTAGTATCGAATCAGTACTCTGTATCGGCAATACTGAATCTCAGGTATCAGAATTGATTTCGGAAGCAAAATAGGCAGATCGGAGCATCCCTAATATTTTCATCATTTTCACTGAAACTCAGTTATCTAAATGCATGTTCTTGTAGTAGATTCTGACTGGACCCATTCAATAAGCCTGCCAAGAAATTCTGTATGGACATTTCGGACTCGTTTGGTAGAAGAACATTTAAACCTGCTCACCTTGTCTGCGTAACCGATGAACCCAACCAAACACCTTCACCCTCTGCTCTCTGAGCGCCTCCAGCTTATCAATCTTCACCTGAAAATGTCAAAATAAGCCAGAAAAACTAACTTGACGATTAAGAGGAACACTTTCATATTGGCTTCACTGGCTATGTTAACATGAAATTCAACAATAATCAGACTGATGGTTCATTTGGATTAAAGCATCTTCTAAACTCAGCATTATAATGTTGTTAATACAAAATGTTAAGAAACATTTCATTTATTAAATTATATCAATTACAGCCCCTACCACCTACCAATTTTCACACTGTATAATAATAAACCTAATTTATTACAGCATCTTTCATGTATAAAATCCAAGTGCTTTACATAAAAGCATAACAACTATGTGATGTTATACAGTCAATATTATATTCTGTACTTAATTCAGGAAGCACTCACGGTTTTGGGTTCAGGAAGGCTGGGGTTGTTCTTGATGATGATCTTTTTAGCTTCTTCCAGATTCTTCTCTCTCCGTTCAGCATCTTCGGTCTGTCAATCATGAGATCAGACAGACAAGAGGTCAAACAGAACCATGATGTGGAGCTCAGTTTACTGGACAGGAATAATAAGTCAATAAAGAGCAGGTGAAATATAGTACCTCCTTGTCTTTGTTGTCATTCTTCATTTTCTCTTTGTTAAAGAGCTTCTTTGTGTTTTTCATTTGAGTCTTAGAGATGACAGCCCAACGCTAACAACAGAAATACAACATAATGGTAAAACAAAAGGTTAATATTACTGGGATACACTAAATAAATAGGTACATTTCTATTCCTATGAAACTTTGACAAAGTTATTATTAACCACCTTAAAACACATTCTTATGCAAAATATGCATAATAAATATTGCATGATATTTAAAAAAAAATGAAATGGGCACAAACATTATATACACCATGAAAATAAAAATGTGCATTTGAAACAATGTGAGATTTGAGTTTAATTTTGAAAACTAATTCAAAACATTAATAAAAGCTATAACATTATAAAGATTGTGTATGTAAATACATTTTTAAAAAAATGACACTTCTTGTTGGTTTAAATTAAGGTTTCGTTTTAAAAAATGCTTTTATAGTCAGGGTTCGAGGTACCAACACTTTTTGTCAAATAACTTTGTTTGTTAGTTGTTGGTTAGTGCTAATTGCAGGTTTCACACCTCTCCTTCTTTCTGTGAGTCCACATAGATCACTGGAAAAGGATCTTTTCCAACAAATAAGAGAGCCTGAAAAGATTACAGAGAACATTTAGGAATACAAAATACAGAAAGTAATCTGTATATACAACATTTAAACTGTATTTCATGAGAAAACTCAACCAGATCAAGCACCTTAAGTGGAGTTTTAAAGGGCTTCTGCTCTGATCCATCTCCATCCACATCACTGCCCTGTTTATCAGACACATACAGCTCTTCTGCAGGAGCAAACAACATCAGCTTTAGCATTTCACCATTTAGCAAGCAGATTCAGAGTTGACATCACCTGCGACTGAACCTGTCAGATTTAGCTAATTTATTACTAAATATAACAATGTATAGATGATATATTAATCAGCATATTCTGATGCAACCCTCTGCAAAGACTGTTGAAATGTAACCACTAGAGGAGTATAATAGCATGAGTACAGTATTACTGTAGAATGTTAATATACCAGTATTAGTGTACTACAGTGATATGTATAAACTGCATTAGTGTATTAGGGTATTTACGCAGTGTACTGATCTAAACAAATATATTAAAAGTACGTGTGGCTTACTGCAGTACCAAACCCTGCCCCACCCCCACTCTAACACAGCTTTGTCGACCAATCATGAAGACCTTTCGGCACTTCATGTCCCCACCTCCATAGCTCCAGCCTGCAGTTATTCCTAACGTTACTTGCCAGACGAAAGCTCAAGTGAAAGCAAAAAAAAAGTGCGCATGCGTAAGCGACTGCACGCTTTCTTGAGCTCTAGAAAAATAATGTCTGTAGATGCCCTGGAGCCGGCTTTGCCTTCGACATTCTTCTCGTTATTCCCTTACAACGGCTATTGAATCGGAAATCGCACATTAACAGCTCACTTCAGCTTAGAAAAATAAAGTGGATACAGTAATGATAGGACAGCATGATCTGACGCAACCCTGCAGATAATATGCAGAATATCATCATCATCGTCAAACTCACTGATCGACATCCGACCGACACCCTCGTTCGCCATATTACGCCTTATAGATGAGTTGAGTCCGGTTAGGTTTGGGAGTTATTTCAGGTAAACGATCCGTTAACCGGTTCGCCCGTCTCACCTCTTGTCCCTACTCTCTCATGCGCACGAGCCGCTAAGAACGCATGCGTATATGCGAGCCGTTCGGTGCTGTCGCTTCCGCTAGGGATTGGTCCGTTCGCAAAATGACGCTTTTTCAGGAAAGCTAATTGGTTGGTTTAAGGTTGGAGGGCGGGAGTAAAAGAAGCATCCTTCTAATTAATTTTTTTGTCAGAATAAATCCTACATACGATAGATGATCTCTGACTGGAATATTACAAATTCCTGAAAATTACATTCTTTGATGGACGTCAATTCACATTTCGATAGGTTCAGGACTAGGCCTGATGCTTTGGAGAATTGCTGGATATAGGCCTACTTTAGTGCTAAAAGAGCTTTAGCATCTTTCAAAACAAAAATGTTGCATTATCAGACTGATTCGTATCAGTCAGCAAATAGAGATACCATGAAAAACACTATTAATAATAGACCTATAAGAAGTGGATATCTGCTAGTCAAAATAAATAGGGGAATAATGGACACCTTGTCTGTAACTTAAACTTTATAAAAATACAAGAAAAGAATAAAACTATGTTCCACCAAATCACTATAATCCAAAATAAACTTACAACTTATCTAATGTTTCATTGTGTGTTGGTCCCTCATAAATTCAATTAAATTCAAGTTTAATTATAGCGCTTTTCACGATGCAAATCATTGCAAAGCAGCTTTACAGAAAATTAAAATGTCTAGAATATATTTACTAGTGGTGCAATGTCAAAAAATCAGTTAGTGACGTAATCATACAGATGATGAACACTATTAACGGTAATGGTTTTATGTTGCAATCAAACTCGTAGCAAAAATTTGGTAGTGCTGTATGTTGTTTCAGGGTTGGCATCATCTCTTCTCAGGTGTTCTGGATCCAGACTGAAGCTTGTGTGATTCCCGCGGTCCTGTGGCAGAAACAGAGAAACAAATAGAGAAATAATTAGCGTAGCTGCTGTTCCAACAAAGTAAAAATGGTGTTCATCCAGAATAATGTGCGTTTGATCAGATGTAATTGAAGTACAAGGTTATAAGGTACATTATGTGAATGCTTGGCTGAAGAGATGTCTTTAATCTAGATTTAAACAGAGAGAGAGAGAGTTATCAGTTATCAGGAACGTTATTCCAAAATTTGGGAGCCAAATGCGAAAAAGCTCTACCTCCTTTAGTGGACTTTGCTATCCTATGGTACTACCAAAAGTCCAGAGTTTTGCAACCTAAGTGAGCATAATAGATTGTAGTGTGGTAGACGTCTAGTTAGGTACACAGGAGCTAAACATTTAAGTGCCTTATAGGTAAGTAGCAATATTTTGTAACTGATGGAACCGAACCATCTTATCTATAATGGTATCCAAACAATATTTTAGCAAATATTATGGCAAAAATTGTATAATCACTGTTAAGCAGTGTGATGGGTCACAAATTGTCCAAATTATTAAGATCTTTCTTTGCTTTAAGAATTAATGTGATGAAACCTTGCATCAATATAGAAGGTAAAACTTCTTTTTTCAACACTCTTTCTGAAAATATGAGTTAAAAAGGGAGTAAATTCATGAGCAAATCATTTGTACAGCTCAGCTGTAAATCCATCACACCCTGGAAATGAATTGATGCAAGCTCTGCACTTTGTACTTCCTCAGAATTAACAATGCTATCACAAAAAATCCTACCACTTTCAGATATAACCTTATACATAAGCTAACTGACTGAGTCCAGAAACGAGGATGTCATCTGCTGTAAAGAACATCTTGAACTCTAAAGATTTTTATAAAAATGGCACGTTTGTTATTTTCTTAACACCAGTTGTTGAGGTGGTATAATTCCACTTTTCAAACTTAAAAAAAGTATGCAGAATTGGGTCCTCCCTTTTCAAGCCATTTTTCCTGGACCTTCTGTAAGCACCCCTACCCTTCAATAAATATAATCATCTAATTTAATTTGCGGAGCTGCAATTTCAGTTGCAGTCACTAATAAATGAAGTAATAAATTATAATAAATAATAAATTACATTAAAATCTCCTATGAAAAATGCATTAGATAATTAGATTAGATATGTTCTTTGATCAATATATGAGCTTCTTATCTCCATATCTGGCTTCTCATATCCACAGAAGTATTATAACCATATATTTTTGAGAATATCATTAGTAGAATGACACTCCTGATGGAAACAAAAATCTGATTTGTAGTTTTTAGCAAACAAAAAAGAGCCCTTGATGTTCCTATTGATAGCTTCCCAAGTTGTCTATCTGCCTTTGTCTATCGGTGTCATTGATATATTATTCTCTGAAGCAGTGGTTTTCAAACTTGTTTTAAGAACGACCCTATTTTTAACTTTAAATTGATGCGACCCACACACACACACATACATTATATATATATATATATATATATATATCTTGGGCTTTGAGAGTTAAATGGAATTGCCCTTTAATCAGTCATGATATCGCTGGATAAGTCATTCCGATGTGCTTCAGTCGCAGAAGTCTCTCTGCCAGAGCATTGTTGGAATGGGTTGTAGAAGAGTCTCTTGAGGTGGTTCGGAGTCTCCTGAAATAAGCACCGATGTCGAGACTGGGCTGTATCCAAAATCGCCTGTGCCCTGTTTGTTGGGACAGCCATTTTTAGTGGTGTTCCGTAGTGGACATTCTCGAGTACACTCATTCAATCCCACAATGCACCGCAAAAACAAGTGTACAACCGATATACACTCAACCAATGCACGTGTGAGGGTCGTGTGCCGGACAAGAAGATGGTGCCCGCAGCTGAATCATCCATCCATTCATTTTACAACGCGCTCGTTCACGGCGTAATACAGCCTAATACAGCTTAATACAACAAAGGTACAAGTTCTATTTTTCCATGACACAGATAAAAGATAAAAATCATTACTTACTACTGGAACTGCCCATTTCAAATGATTATTAAACAGCAAGCAAACTATGCAAAACGTTAGTCCTTCCGGTGCACTCAGTGTCCGAATTCACTCACTCTTTTTTATTCACTCATTCAAGTGAACTGAATGAGTGGACTAATGTAGGGAATAGTGAATGAGGTGGGCAATTTCAGATACAGCCCTGGTCATAAACACCGGCGGAACCATCGGAATGGTCCTGACGGAGGTAAACACATTCAGCTGAGTTCTCATACCTGATTACATAAGAGCAGTGGCGTAGAGGACGGACATGCAGGGCACAACACTGCGGGGGTCCCTGCGATAACCTCCCTATGCTGAGTTGCTTTGTGTCGTGTAGACGATAGCCAGAGATATTGTCAAAAGCATCAAATATTGGCAATATTAAGATGATTTAGCATTTCCAATTAATGTAGGCCTGTAATATTTTTTATTAGGCCTATTATTATTAGGCTAGGTTAGGTTTATTTCTAAATTACAATTAATTTGCCCCGCAATAATTTCATAACCCATCACAGCATGATGCGCTGTAATGCTAATAAAATATTAGGCTATTAGCTGACTCCTCATTGAAAAAGTTTTTCAAACTTTTTTTTTTAAAACAGGTCTGTTAATGAATTCTATGCCTATACTTAAAGTGATTTAACGTATTCGGTTACTCACGTAACTTCGGTTCCCTGAGATACGGGAACTAGTACTGCATCTGATAAAGAAGCTATTGGAAAAGTCCTTTTTCTCAGAGAGACTGAAGCACTTTTTTAATAGTGTAGTGTAACTGCATGACTATTGGTCACTTTAGTGATAACAAACCAATAGCTTGGCAGCGGTGCTGCGCAAACCTATGGCAACACAGCCCGCAGAATTCTGCCAGATCCTGCCAGAATGAGCGTGGTAACTGGCTATATATGTGGCTGCTTCGCCATAGGGACCCAAATTCTTTGACTGAAGCGACGACTGAGTCGGCAGCGACTAGCACGGATAGCAACGCATTACTCGTTCCCGTATCTCAGGAAACCAAGGTTACATGAGTAACCGAGTACGTTCCCTTTTGATACTTTCCCTCGTACTGCATCTGATAAAGACACTATGGGAAACCAGTACAATCCCGCCGTGCTAGTGGGGACGACAAGCTCAATTAGACATCAGACCCTTAGGACTGAGAGGTCACATGAACCGTCTGTCCAGAAGATAGAAATTGCTTCAAAAGGGGCCGAGAGCAAATCAGAAGGTACTGGAATTACTGAGCCATTAAGCAGAAAGTACCCTGCCCTGCAAGGCCGGGACATCCAGATTATAAAACCTGGTAAATGAGGACGGAGAGGCCCAGCTGGCTGCCACACAAATTTCCCCGCCAGACCATGCCCAGAACGAGGCGACGCCTCTAGTCAAGCCCTGCTTCGGTTTCAGGATGACCTTGGAGTTGTTGGGCCCGAATACTAAGCAGGAAGGACTCACAGAGAGTGCCTGCAGGTCACCCATGCGTTTGACTGATGCTAGTGCTAACGGTTTTAAACATTAGAGGGCAGAGGTCAGCAGACTGAAGCGGCTCAAAGGGAGGGCCCTTAAGGGCCCTTAACAGCATGAGTAGGTCCCTAGAAGGGACGATGAGAGGGTGAGGAGGATTTTGCCTCCTAGAACCCTTCAGGAAATGAACAACTATGTTGTTCTTACCCACCGACTGACCATCTATAGGAGCGTGATAATCGTGATAAACACACTGCTAGAATTTTCAGGCAGTTGATGTGAAAGCGCGTTGCATCTTTGACAAAAGGCCAAAGACTGGTCTGCCACCGCACATCGTCCCCAACTGTTAGGCCCAGGGGAACGCCCATTTCCATCCACTGAGTGTCTTTCCAAGGAGCGAGGGCTGTGACACAGGCTCGATCCACCTTGATACGGAGGGATGGAACTCTCTGTTTCAGCCAATACTGAAGGGGTCGTTTATGAGCGCAGCTTCAGCAACGCACACAGAAAACGTGAAGCTGCCAACAAAGATGTGTAACGCACCCTGACAGACTGCTTAGTAATGAGCAGATCGTTTTGTGGACGCAGCTTCAAGGACGCACACACAAAACGCAAAGCTGCCAACAATAGAGGTGTAACGCATCCTGTCAGACTGCTTAGAATGAAGCAGACTGTTTTGTAAAGCAGCCTCAGCAACGCACACACAAAACGCGATACTGCCAGCAGTAGAGGTGTAAGACTTACAGGGTGTGTGTCATTCAATTCACAAACTTGCTGTTGCTGCCTCTGAGTTAACTAGGAGAGAAACATGAGAGTGGGGAAGATGGGGGCGCCTTCTGCGAGCGAACAGGGGTAGAGCGCTTTCATAGTGAAAGCAGCCCGTCTCCCTTAGCAACACACACACAATGCGAAGCTGTCAGAGACAGCGTTCCGCTCGGGTCTACATAAAGGCCCAGGTATACTTCTTTTTCCGCATCCGCGATCGTATCGCACGCACGCGTTTTAAAGTATGCTCCACCCGCGGTTGAGCGCGGACGTTTGGGTTTGACACATGCGCAGTACACTTTCCTTTATATTCACCTCCTTACAGACAGACTTGCGTCGATTACAGGCCAAGATTCTGACTAATCTCTTTCCAAGAATTAGCTGCTCGGAATATATCTTTGTATTCTCTTAAACAAGAGTTATACAAATGCGGGTACTTTCTAACCTCCTCACACAAACGTTCGTCGAATTCGCAGTCCATTTGTTTTTTTTTCTTTTTTTTTTTATTGAAGAATGACGATCAAACATCACAAAGAGTAAAGCATAAGAGAAAACGCAAAAAAACAAACAAGTAAAAATAAACAAACAATGTAGTAAAATAAATCATAAAAACAGTTAAACAAAGGATCAAAATTTCTTCCTTTTTCCTTAGGACATAGACAAAGAATGCAATGGGGGGGCTATACCAGAGAAAATTTCCTCCATGAAATCTAACAATATGTTATTCTTTTTGTTATTAATTAACACTAGAGACTTTTTCAAAATATCCACTTCCGATAAAAATAGATTACATTTTGGTATTGATTTAGCAAATTTCTGTTTATGAATGTAATATTTACCTTGCACAATGTAAAAGTTAACAACATACTCAACCATTTTTTCACAGTCCATTTGTTGTATGCGTTTCTTCCGCCAACGTGATGGTTTTGTATGATTCGTCCGCACTCTTCTTCGGCAGTTGACAGTGCAGACACGGTGTAAGGGTTAAGTGTTTTTCAAACATATTCTGCATTTTGTATGTCTCTCTCATCTAACACACCTTATTCAACTTATCAGGTCATTAACAGAGACTGCAAGACCTGAATGAATAGGACATACAAAATGTGCAGTGCTGGGGTGCTCAAGTACAGCACATAACCAAGTATAAGCTATCTTCTTATAGCAAACCATTTGTTTGTTTGTAGAACACCAGTGCCATAGGCCATTCTGTTTTTAGACCATTGTAAAACACCATTTACATGTTTTGTGGCAGAGCCTACCTGGTGGCAGAAAGCCAGTTTCAGGCAGATTACACATTGGCCAAACATAACTTATCAGCCTCCTGCAAATATAAAGCCAATAAAATTCTGCCCATGCAATAACACATCTTCAGGATGCCCACAATCTTGAATCTTATCTGGGTCCAAAAAATTCTGAAATTCACTGTAAAGGAGTGCGCTTTCAGTCTGTTTATTGTGAGCTACTTTTTAGAGCTATTTTATAATACATATTAGATTAGATTCATTAGAAATGTATTGTCATTGTACAAAGTGAAATATTGTTTACAACCAACCATAAGTAGAAAATATCAATATTGGGCAGGGCAGGTAATTTTGTTAAAAAATAGCAAGATAGCAATAGTGATAGCAAGTGGTATAAATGTATTTATCCCTTGATTGGATAGGCTGTCCTACATGTCTGTCAACATATGTATTTGTATACCTCTGTACACCCTGTTCACACATGATACATCATCAATGCATTCCATCATGCTATTGCAGACCAAGCAAGAATGGAAGGCATTATTATTGTTTTATGTGCTTTGTACTATAATGTTTTCTGACCAGTGAATGAAACATGAGGTAATCTGACAGCATTGCATTCAGTCCTCCACCAACACTGTCTCTCATGGTGTTGCTAGTAAGCCTCTGGTCTGCCAGTGCATGTTCATGTGTTTTGGAGGAGGCATGGCTTTGGAGAGAGATTTGCAGGCATTACTAATCAAAAATTAAGTTTTGATATATTTACAAATTATTTGTAGAATTTACAAAAAATCCATCATGGAACATGATCTTTACTTAATATCCAAATGCATAAAAGTAAAATCGATAATTCTGACCCGTACAATGTATTTTCGGCTATTGCTACAAATATACCTGTGCAACTTAAAACTGGTTTTGTCATCCAGGGTCACATATTGTAGTGCTCTCTAATTTAATTGTTTCTAGTAAAAATGCTATTGGGAGTAATGCTGGAAACATGAAAACCTCTTATGGCTTTAGAACTCGCAAGGGTTTCTTTGGTTTGAGTGAAATTAATAGAGTATTTTGAAAGTGATTTTGTTTGAAATTATGCTGATTTTGTTTGTAAGGCAATTGACCACATGGCTCACTTTTCTATTTACTTAATGTATTTACTAGGGATACAACAAAACCGTTATAGCCCACTGTTCAATACATAAGATACCGTGTTTTTTTATCCACAGGTTTTGGGTTAGTTCTGTGGCATGGTACATCAGAGTGGTTTTTTGTTGTGCTTATAGGCAACAGGAACAGTAAAATGTAGGAGATTATGTTTCTTTATTTGACTTAAAAGCAAAATGAATTAAAGCAATGAACACTGCCACTGCCTTTTTGTGTCTATAGGTGGCAATAGTGATACAGCTTGTAGTAATCGAGACCGATCTTGGTATGAGACCATTTTTTTGAAGGTCTTGGTCTCTTCTCGGTCTCGATCACATTTGTGATCTTGTCTTGTCTTGGTCTCAGACTAAAAGGACTATAGATTTTATTTCATGACAGGTGTCCTAACATTTCATTCTACTCATCAGACTCTCTCTCTCAGTGAATGCATTCAATTTTTCAACCCTTATAGTTTTCTAAACATTTACAGTTATGCCTCCTGCATGTTAACAGGTCATGTTGCAGTTTTCTGTAAATATATATTGTTAATCATTAACAGTCCTTATTGTTTTTTTTTTTTTGGTGTTCTTTATAATTTTTGATAAATAAATAAAATCTGAAAACCTTTCTTGTTACAGCTCAGATTTTGTTGTTATGGTTTAGATTTTGGAATTCACTTAATATTGCCTCTCTGAATAGTCTCGAAATAAAGCCACGTTACATATTAATGCTATTTTTAAATGATTTTAAATTAATAAATGATAGAGAGATTAAAGTGAAGTTGTGGTAGAAATGGGATTCAGACAATATGTTTTGACTGCTATATACATAATATGTATTGCTGTAGTACTTGTTTTATACATGCAATCATGCCCATGATCACAGACAGACTTGTTTAATAATTACAGATTTCTTATTATTTAAGAATATTAGTAGGTCTTTATTTATTTTGTTTATGCTCTTTTTATTTTATTTAGGTTTTGTGTATACTTCATTTATATTTTATTTATTTGTGTTTTACGTGTGTATTTACTCAGTCTCACTTGCAACCCTTTTTTTTATTTGTTTAAATATTTTACATACGTTTATTGAATGTGTTACAGTTAATACACATTCATACTTAAATTTTGAAATAGTAATTTTATGTCCTTTCTCTTCACTCGTCAAAATTTTCATGACAGTTTTTTACATTAGTGAAAGATTTTCATTATCTTGCCTAGGGCCCCACAAACCTACAGGCTGGCACTGGTTATATTATTAATGTAGACATGTATTAAATGTATTAAACAAGTAATGTAATTTTAGTACAATATTTTGTGATTAATCTATAGCGTTTGTGCCTTTATACTAAGACCGGTCTTCATACAAATATTTAAACCATGTAGTTAATTTTATACCATGGTATTGAGATGCTAGGTGTAGAAATATAAACTGAAAAACCTTTAGTGTTATTCCATTTGTGTTAAGCTTCCTCCTCTTTGTATTCAAATTGTTTATGGGATGTTGACATAGTTTTAGTTCTCGTGACTTATCCTTGGGATGTTGACAGAGTCTTAGTTCCCGCAACTATGGTGCTAAAACCATTTGGTGATATCAGGCTGCTGAGGTGTTATATTTGGGAGAAACTTCCTGCCTCCTCTGTTCTGTATCTGATCAAAGGAAGTCACCTCTGTGTACTGTGTTAACACCTCTAAGGCCCGCCTATGAATACCTAAATGTATATAAACTAAATGTATCAGTTGCCTAGTTTAGACTTGTTTTGATGACTGCAAACCAGCACGTTTCTTGATAAAGAACTCCAAAAACCCAAAACGTCTCCTGGTCTGAAGAAAATTTACAACAGATGGTGCCGTGCCCCGGATAGAGCTTCTCACCAGAATCCACACTGAAACTTCAAGCTCAACAAAGATCTGACTTTGTTCCAGACTGAAACTTTTTTTCCAACCAAGGGTTGGTGAGTATAACTCTACCCAAAAGAACCTTTTAAAGACCAGTACAAATTTGCTATCCTCTGCGCTGACAGAGAAGAGTTAATAGACAGCTGTAGGGTCAAATTAACTAAGTTATCCTCTAAAACATTTATTTTAGAGATGAAGATTATCCTCTGTGCAGGCAGGGAAGGTTAGCATTACGTGCTAATAATTGTTATCCTCTGTTTTGACAGGGAAGTTTAACATTACGTGTTAATATTGGTATATCCTCTGTTTTCAGGCAGGGAAGAATTAGCATAAACTGCTAGTTGGTTTATCCTCTGTGTTTGACAGGGAAGAAAAGTTATCCTCTGTTTCAGACAGGGAAGAATTGGGTTATCCTCTGTGTTTAGCAGGGAAGAAAAGTTATCCTCTGTTTCAGACAGGGAAGAATTAGCATAAATTGCTAGTTATTTGTGTTTATCCTCTGTATTTGTCAGAGAAGAATTAGCATCAATTGCTAGTTATTTGTGTTTGTCTTCTGCTTAGCCAGGAAGGTTAAATTTTAAGTGTATCCTCTGCTTGCCAGGGAAGTGTTAAAGTGTCCAGTTACAACAGAGAAACTCACAAAATGTTTAGGAAGAGCCCTAGACTGGTCCCCACAATTGAAAAAGGTGGTCTTGCCACTCCTTTGTGGTCAGATAGTGAATTCAAATCACTGTTAGGAGAGCAAATGAACCTAATAGTCACTGAGAAAGTTAGACAAGAACTAACTAAGAAATATGAGATCCATCCAGACAAAACTTGGTCGGTAGATGAGTGTAAAAAGGTACTAGGAGCGTGTATTCGCAAGAAAAACCTAAAAGGCATTATTTGCTGCCACAGAGAATTTGGTTTAGCGTTATTAACACAGCAGTCTCAGCGTAACTCAGAGCTAGAGGAACAGAACAAAGAGCTTCGTGCTAGAGTATCCTCTTTAACTAAGAAATTGAATAGCAACAAAAAGGCAGCAAAAGCTGATGGGGAAGAAGTGAGTCAGTCAAGTAAAATTTATCCTGACTTACAAGCTTTCTTTGAAACGGATGTAACCATCCAATCAGTAACTGATGTGCCTATAGATTCAGTGAAGGTGTGTGGAGCTAGGAGAAGATCACAGGGAATTGAGGGAATTGAAATTGTTCCTCCAAACTCTTCTGTTGTCCAAGTACAAACTGTTGCCAAAGCACTAGGACCTAAAGATATAGAGAGACTATCCCAGAGCTTACCCTCAGCACGTTCAAATTTTTCTGAATTTAGAAGAGCATTGATTAGTAAAATGCGTCTCTACGACATGTCGTTAACAGAAGTAACACAGCTGATGTCACAAATTTTAACTGAATCTGAATTCAACAGTTTTGAGTCGGTGGTTACTTCTGAACTACAACATGCTAGTAAAGGCGATTTGAGAGAAGGAGTTTTGAAAATTCTAAAGAATATTTTGGGTCCCAAAATAGACTGGTCCAGAATCACGAACTGTGTGCAGAAAAAAGATGAAACTGTGAGTGAATATACTGAAAGATTTTGCCAGTCAGCAGTAACTTACAGTGGGATCGTTGATGATCCTGAAAGTGTGTTAGATGACAAGGGACCCCTAGTCCGCATCTGGTCAGATGGCCTTGCAGCTGAGTACAGAAAAGCTTTGCCATTCCTAGATTTAACTTGGTCTAACAGAACGCTCAGAAGTAACCTAGACAGATTATCTACATGGGAAAAAGATTCTGATGTTAAGGCAAAAGTGAGAGTAGCAGCAGCTACATTTACCACAAGAAAACAAGACAATAGATGGCCTAAAAGAGAAGGCAAATGCAATTACTGTGAAAGACCAGGTCACTGGGAGAAAGAGTGTAGGAAAAAGTTGCAAGATAGTAAAAGAAATGCTATGCATAACTCTGCTCCTTCTCAGCCCGCCTACAACCCTGAAGTAATTCCGACAATGTCCACTGAAACTTTAGGAAAGCTTGCTCAGGCTCTTCTAAAAGCACAGAAAGAACAGGAAAAAAACTAATTGTTGGGGCTGTGAGTAGCTACCTTTCCCCTGTAATCCATCGCAATGATAAAAGAATTTTTGTGAAAGGTAGCATACAAGAGAAAGAGATTGACTTTTTGCTTGATACAGGTGCAGAAATTACAGTAATTCCTATAAAATTGGCTGAAGGTTTAAACATCCCGTACAAGAAAACTAAACTTTGTTTAACTGGTGTGATAGGTGAAGATTCTGTTTTGTATGAAACTCCGTCCATAGAGGTACAATTAGGCCCAAAGTCTCTGACTACAAAGTTGTTATGTGCTCCATTAAATACAGGTGCAATTCTAGGCATGGATCTACTCAGACAAGTACATCTAACTTTAGACATGACCTCAGAATCTGCTAGCATAAAAATTTCCTCAGCACAAATTTCTACTAATAATGTTTCTCCTGAGTATGCTTTCTTACAGAATCATCCAATTTGGGCTAAAGACAAGGATGATTGTGGGTTTTTGACAGGTGTAGAACCAGTCAAATTGACAGGAACTCCACCTCCTGCTACCAAACAATATCCGATTAGTAAGGAAGCTATACAGGAAATAAAACCTATTATAGAAAAATTGCTGAAGCAAGGAGTGCTAGTTAAAACAAACAGTCCCTGTAACTCACCTATATGGCCCATAAAAAAATCTAATGGGACATGGAGACTCACTATAGACTACAGAGTAGCCAATAAACATACTGACAAAATCACTCCCCTAGTGGCAGATCCATCTACAATTTGTAATGGTTTACCATTAGACTGTAAGGTTTTTTCTGTAATTGATATGTCTAATGGATTCTATTCTATACCCTTGCACTCTGACAGCCAACCATGGTTAGCTTTCACAGTTGATTATGAACAATATCAGTGGTCTCGCCTCCCCCAAGGGATGCAGAATTCGCCCACATGGTATCATCAGGCTGTCAGACGTGATTTGTGTGACCCAGAATGTCCAGTCAAACAGTCCACTATGATTCAATATGTCGATGATATTTTGGTTGGCTCTACAGACCACGAGGTACATAAAAATGAATTGACAGCATTGTTGGACTATTTGCAGAAAAAAGGACACAAATGCAGCTTCCACAAAGCTCAAATTGCTAAAAATCAAGTCACATTTCTGGGTCAAACAATTGGTGCAGGAAATAGATCTATTACACAGGATCGAGCCGCTTCAGTCAAAGCCATACCTCCACCTACTACCATTAAAACCCTTCGATCTTTTTTAGGAACAGCAGGTTACTGTAGACCTTGGATTGAAGATTATGCCTCGATTGCTCAGCCTCTCTATGACTTGTTGAAAGGCCAGGTTAAAGATTCTGATACTGTTTGTATGGAAGAAATTCATCTCAAAGCTTTCAATGATTTGAAAAGAGCACTATGTCAAGCACCAGCATTAGGAATTGCACAATCTGACAGGCCCTTTGTGCTTTATGTACATGAACACTTAGGCTTTATGACTGCATGTCTAATGCAAGATCATGGGGGCAGTTTACGTCCCATTCACTACTACTCTGGTAAACTTGACATAGTCGCTCAAGGGATGGGCCCTTGTCTTAGAGCAGTGCAGGCAGTTCATCTAGCTCTTCAGGCTTCATCAGGAATGGTGTTAGGACAGACTGTAAATGTAAGATGCCCACATGCAGTGTCCGCACTAATGAATCAAGCAAAAGTCACTTCTGTCACCTCTTCTCGTTGGGGAAATTGGCTAACAACTCTCACAGCCCCGAACATTGTTTTACAGCGTGCACCAGTTACAAACCCATCCTCATGTATGATGTCTGCAATGACTGAAGTTGTGTTAGAGGATGAAGGTGAAATGACTCATGATTGTGTTACGCTTACATACGCACCTATGAGTGAAATAACAGAAACACCCATAGAAAATGCAGAATTTGAGTTGTTTGTTGATGGTTCAGCTCAAGTCATTGAGGGTAACAGACGCGCAGGTTATGCAGTAACTTCTACAACTGAAGTTGTAGCCTCAGGTCGTCTTCCAGATCATTTTTCAGCTCAAGCTGCAGAACTAGTAGCTTTAACTAGAGCATGCACGCTAGCTTCAGGATCAGTCGCAAATATCTACACTGATTCCAGGTATGCTTTTGGAGTGGTTCATGATTTCGGTGTCATTTGGCAAAGTAGACAGTTCTTAACTTCTGCTGGATCCCCCATTAAGCATGCTGGATTAGTGAAAGATTTGATGTTTTCCATGAAACTTCCAAAGAAATTAGCGGTGATCAAAGTGAAAGCACATCTCACAACTAATACTACGGAAGCTAAAGGTAATGGTCTTGCTGATGTAGCTGCTAAACAGGCTTGTTCTTATGCAAATGTGCAGGTGTGTTCCGGTAGTACAGCACAGAAGACAATTCTGCCCCCTGAATCAATTGTTGCTCTGTACAAAGATGCTCCTCTATATGAAGCATGGACATGGTTAGACAAAGGAGCCACAGTGGATTCATCTGGTTGCTGGACCAAAGGGGGAAAGTATGTTGCTCCCGAATCACTGCTGCCATATTTGGCTCAACAAATACACAATTTGGGTCACAGTGGTCCAGCAACGATGAATCACAGGTTCTCAAATCAATGGTGGAATCCAAAATTCAGAACGATAGCCATTGAAACAGTCAAGAGATGCGTTACTTGTCAGAAAAATAATGATGTGCCAGCAGCAACTACAGCAGCAACACATACCCCAGCTCCACCAGGACCATTTCGTCACCTGCAAGTTGATTACATATCGTTGCCTCCTTGTAAGGGAAAAACTGATGTTTTGGTAGTAATAGACAAGTTCTCGAGATGGATAGAAGCTTATCCAACAGGGCGTGCTACAGCTGCACATACTGCTAAATGTCTTATCACTGATTTCATTCCCAGATGGGGATTACCAGATAGCATTGATTCAGATCAAGGTACACACTTCACAGGACAGGTAGTCAAGGAAGTGACTAAAATGTTGAAGATTAAGTGGAACCTACACTGCCCCTACAGGCCACAAGCGTCAGCACAGGTTGAACGAGCAAACAGAGTAATCAAAACCAGGCTAAGCAAAATGCATCAGGAAGGAATACCATGGGTCGAGGCGTTGCCAGCGGTACTGTGTAGCATGAGAGCGTCTCCTAACAGAACAGTAAGACTGAGCCCTCATGAGATTATTACAGGACGCCCAATGCAGATGCCAGGTGTGATTGATCTTAGAAATGCTGATGTACACATTGCCTCAGATGCTCTGATCTCTTACTGTGAAAACCTCACAAAGGCAGTACAGAGTGCCAGAGAGAGAGTTGAGTTGTGTTGGCAGACTCCACCAGAAGGGGGACACAGAATCATCCCAGGTCAGTGGGTCATGATAAAATCATTTAGGAACAAGCCATTAGAGCCTAAATGGCATGGACCACATCAAGTGATGTTGATTACAGCAGCTGCAGTGTTGTGTCAGGGAAGGAAAACTTGGACTCATGTTTCACACTGTAAAGTTGTTCCTCCACCTACAGGGATAGGATAGGACACACGGACCAGTGAGGGCCCAGGGAGGAACCGAATGCAACAGGCTTCGGGGGTTAACCCTGCGTGAAGATTCCCTCATAGGCTTTCCCCATCCATTAGTCCATCCTTACCTCACTGTTCCTTAGGTGTCATAAAAATTAAGATATAGGGAAAGACGGAACAACAATAGTAGACTCAGATCAAACTGAGGATACAACTCTAGTGTTTAAAGTTTTTACTACAAATGCTGCTCTGTCGTCTTTTTGTTTTTTCCTTTCTCCTACTCTGTGCAGATACCACTTGATGGCTGTCCCGAGACCCGTACGCACCAACTTCCTCACCTGCGTATGAAGCCACAACCTCTAAAAGATAATCAGACCCGCTGCTGAGCTAGCTGTCACGGAAGACAGAACAAAGAAAAAAAAAAAAAAAAAAAAAACACACAACGCAGATAACCACATACGAGAACTTCAGTCATCTAGCAACATGATCAAGATTGCCATACTAGTAATCATCATGGACATCGCACAAAGTGCAGACTCCAGAAACAACATATTCTTAGAGCTGATGAATATGTCAAGAAATGCCTTGTTTGCTGGAAAGAACATTTGCATGCCACACCCGCCTTCAGTAAGAGCAGGAATCCCATGGGTGGCTCACCCCATCTCCAACTGTGACACGTGTACCTTATTCCAAGTTCATACCAGTGGAATATACAACAAGAGTACATGTCACAACATCATAACCCCTCCAGCTGATCCATGTTGCACTCCTGGATTACCATCCTGCAACCTAACTTCAGCTACTCCCATCATGACAGATCTACTCTTGCCTAGAACTTTTTCTTGGTGCATGGAAAATTACGCTCCAGCTTCGACTCCATTGGGTGAAATTCCTCGTGAACGTTGCAGCTTTGTGATCGAAATGAGAACAGAATCTCATGTGGACATTACTCCATCAGCAGGGCGTGAGGAAAAGGATGTAGAAGTGTGTCTCCACAGGACATCATCTCTCAAGAAGCTCTTCGCAGTAAATCAGTGGTGTATGATTCCTCCACCGACTGGTACTTTTTGGTTATGTGGAACTTCTGTCTACAACATCCTACCCATCCAATTCAACGGCAGGTGCACTTTGGTTTATGATCTGCCGGCGTTCAGAGAAAATACGAACTCCCCCCCCCAGATCTCCACATCTATATAATTCAGCTCCTACAACAAACAAAGAAGATGGCTGCATTCCAGGACTCACTTGTGCACAAACATGGTGGTCAAGAACTTTTGGAGCATTAATCCCATTTTATGGTGTCATACAGGCCTTTGATCAAGTCAGAAGCTTATCGAATTCTGTACAGAAACTGGCTAATGATACGGCTTTTGCCCTGGGTAACATCACAGACACTCTCTCTTTGCACAAGATGATGATCTTACAGAACAGAGTGGCCTTGGATTATATTCTTGCATCGCAAGGAGGAGCCTGCACCATTATCGGCCCTGAGTGCTGCACCGGATTAGTGGATCCAACAGAGGACTTGAACAAAATCCAACAAGACATTATTGACCTATCCACAAAATTACATCAGATGACTGAAGATAACTCTTCATGGTTCGGAAAACTGTTAGGTAAACCCTGGCTGTGGATCAAGGAAATAGCAGTTCTGCTGTCATTTCTCCTACTGGTGTACTATCTATGTGTCCAGAGTATTAAATGTTTCATTCAACAAATGACTCATGCCCATCACAAGGAAATGACAGTTCCAACCATAAAAGACTATTACCCGTAAAGAACTTCACGGACCCTAGCTGCATGTTGTTTCTGTGTAAACATGCTGTTACAAACAATCAACACAGAGCAAGTGTTAGGTGCCTGTAACGATCACAAGTTACAAGAAAGAACTTTCAAGTGTCTAAATTTGTATTTTTGTGAGAGTTATTATAGAACTCTCAAAGGGGGAATTGTAGAAATATAAACTGAAAAACCTTTAGTGTTATTCCATTTGTGTTAAGCTTCCTCCTCTTTGTATTCAAATTGTTTATGGGATGTTGACATAGTTTTAGTTCTCGTGACTTATCCTTGGGATGTTGACAGAGTCTTAGTTCCCGCAACTATGGTGCTAAAACCATTTGGTGATATCAGGCTGCTGAGGTGTTATATTTGGGAGAAACTTCCTGCCTCCTCTGTTCTGTATCTGATCAAAGGAAGTCACCTCTGTGTACTGTGTTAACACCTCTAAGGCCCGCCTATGAATACCTAAATGTATATAAACTAAATGTATCAGTTGCCTAGTTTAGACTTGTTTTGATGACTGCAAACCAGCACGTTTCTTGATAAAGAACTCCAAAAACCCAAAACGTCTCCTGGTCTGAAGAAAATTTACAACATAGGCCTATGTGTGGTTTACTGGTTATCATTATGTATGCTACAGTGGAAGACCAAGGGTTAATTTTAGTAACTCAAACTGTAAATAATTAAATTTCACCATATAAAAATTTATGGTTGTTACAATTTTACAGATGTTACTGTTTTTGAACATTATATGAGCTGTAAATCATGATATCGGTTTAATATGTTACTAGACATGGCTCTATCCCACTCATTCCATATTAATTCTATTTCTGCAGGCCCTAAAAAAGGTAACAAAAAGGCTTCAAATTTGATTTTAAAAAGCTTGCAGATGCCATGTAGGTCTAAATAGTTAAATAAAATTCCTTCCTTGATATATGTGTTTTGAAAAGGAAGGCACTGCATAGGGCCGAGAGGTTGAAAGGGGTCCAGAAAAAAGCTCACCAGTACCATTAGCCCCTGATGTTTTCAAATCCTACAAACATAAACAAAAGGATCTGTGCATTTATTGCATTAATAACATCACTCATGGCTCATAATTAAGCAACTTAATGCTTTAGGTATTTGTGTATATTTACTAAAGAAGGTGATAAATGATCTTGGCATTTGACAACATTTTAAGTAAATATTTTTAGTGCATCAAAAATCATGCTTATTAAAGGGTTACTCTGTCCCAAAATGAACAATTTGTCATTAATCACTTACCCCCATGTCATTCCAAACCCGTAAAAGCTTTGTCTTCGGAACGCAATTTAAGATCATTTGGATGAAAAACAGGAGGCTTGTCACTGTCCCATTGACTGCCAGGTAAAACCACTGTCTAGACCCAAAAAACTATCAAAGGCATTGTCAAAAATGGCACTTGACAGTGGTATTTACCTGGCAATCAATGGGAGTGTGACAAGCCTCCCGGTTTTCATCCAAAATATCTTAAATAGTGTTCCGAAGATGAACGAAGCTTTTACGGCTTTGGAACAACATGGGGGTAAGTGATTAATGACAAAACTTTAATTTAAGATGCTAATCCAGCAAAAATTGGTGCATGAGAAGTCACCAAAATGAAGTAGGCTATTTGAACATCATAATTAAAAACAACATGGGTTGGAACTATAAAAGGTCCACTTTTAAAAATAAAAAATAAAAATAAATAAATAAATAAGTTAAAAAAACCAAAAGGAACAGTCTCGGCTTGGCAATACACAACCTGGGTGTGCAGTAGGCTAAGTCTTTTTTATAATGTACGGTGAACAGTTCACACTGAGGTTTTCATATAAACCAGAATGACGACTCTTCAGGTCCGACCGGCATTTCTGGGTTGGGCAAAAAGAGCACTCATTTCACACATTTGTTTTTATCTCATGCATATATACTCTTAAACCATTTGATTTAAATCACAAGTATTTTTTCTCAAAATGTATATGAACCTTATTGTAGGGCAGCCTTATAAAAATGTCTAACCAAGTGGCAAGCAAAGACCCAATACATCTCTTAAAACTAACACCATTTTTTGTGCTGCTTTTGCAACTACTTTTAACCAAAGTTCACAATGGCTAGATCATTTGAATCATCAGTAGCATTCTATAGGGTTGTATACAGGTGCTGGTCATATAATTAGAATATCATCAAAAAGTTGATTTATTTCACTAATTCCATTCAAAATGTGAAACTTGTATATTATATTCATTAATTACACACAGACTGATATATTTCAAATGTTTATTTCTTGTAATTTTGATGATTATAACTGACAACTAATGAAAATCCCAAATTCAGTATCTCAGAAAATTAGAATATTACTTATGACCAATACAAAGAAAGGATTTTAAGAAATCTTGGCCAACTGAAAAGTATGAACATGAAAAGTATGAGCATGTACAGCACTCAATACTTAGTTGGGGCTCCTTTTGTCTGAATTACTGCAGCAATGCGGCGTGGCATGGAGTCGATCAGTCTGTGGCACTGTTCAGGTGTTATGAGAGCCCAGGTTGCTCTGATAGCGGCCTTCAGCTCTTCTGCATTGTTGGGTCTGGCATATCGCATCTTCCTCTTCACAATACCCCAAGGTAAGGTCAGGCAAGTTTGCTGGCCAATTAAAACCATGGTCCTTAAGTCAAGTCAAGTCAGCTTTATTTATATAGCGCTTTTTACAATACAAATTGTGTCAAAGCAACTTTACAGTATCAAATGGGAAAGGAATATATCAATAATTCAAATAGAAACTTTAAACAATTTTAGTTTGAGGAAATTAATCAATAGTTCCAAATTAATAAATTGTTTGTCCCCAATTTAGTTTTCTCCAATTTAGTTGTTGTCCCCAACTGAGCAAGCCATAGGCGACAGTGGCAAGGAACCAAAACTCCATATGTGACACTGATGGAGAAAAAAAAAAAAAACAGGCTCAGTCAGGGGGTCAGTTCTCCTCTGACCAATAAACAGTAGTTTGTACTCCCATACAGACCTGTAGAGGTGGTCTATATGTACTGACCCACCGTCTAGATACAAACTGGATCAAGGGAAACTGCAGTGGCAAACTCTTCAGGATTCAAACTGGATCTGACCTTGGAATAAGCAGGAGACAGACAATATTAGCATAGATTCCATTTTTCTTGCATCGAGTGTTATGGGAAGTGTTCCCGCTTCCGGTTGACCTAATTAATGCAGCCTAACAATCCTTTAACGGATTTGAATATTAGAAATATTTAAATGTGTTAAGTGTATGCCAGGTTAAAGAGATGGGTATTTAGTCTAGATTTAAACTGACTGAGTGTGTCTGCCTCCCGAACAGAATTAGGTAGATTGTTCCATAGTTTCGGTGCCAAGTAAGAAAAAGATCTGCCACCCGCAGTTGATTTTGATATTCTGGGTATTATCAGATTGCCAGAGTTTTGAGAACGCAGCGGGCGTAAGGGACTATAATGTGATAAGAGCTCCCTCAAGTACCGAGGAGCTAAACCATTGAGGGCTTTAAAAGTAACTAGCAAGATTTTAAAATCAATACGATGTTTAATAGAAAGCCAGTGCAGTGTTGACAGAACCGGGCTAATATGCTCATACTTTTTGGTTCTAGTAAGAACCAGGTACTGGTAGCTTTGGCACTATGTGCAGGTGCCAAGTCCTGTTGGAAAATTAAATCTGCATCTCCATAAAGTTGGTCAGCAGCAGGAAGCATGAAGTGCTCTAAAACTTCCTGGTATACGGCTGCGTTGACTATGGACCCTCAGAAAACACAGTGGACCAACACCAGCAGATGTCATGGCACCCCAAACCATCACTGCAAAATTTACTTTCATCAGAGAACAAAACTTTGGACCACTCTGCAGCAGTCCAGTCTTTTTTGTCTTTAGCCCAGACGAAACCCATGTCTTGTATACGTCTATGCGTAGTGGTTCTTAAAGCACTGACTCCAGCTGCAGTCCACTCTTTGTGAATCTCCCCCACATTTTTGAATGGGTTTTGTTTCACAATCCTCTCCAGGGTGCGGTTATCCCTATTGCTTGTACACTTTTTTCTACCACATCCTTCCCTTTGCCTCTCTATTAATATGCTTGGACACAGAGATCTGTGAACAGCAAGCCTCTTTTGCAATGACCCTCTGTGTCTTGCCCTCCTTGTGCAAGATGTCAGTGGTCGTCTTTTGGACAACTGTCAAGTCAGCAGTCTTCCCCATGATTGTGTAGCCTACAGAACTAGACTGAGAGACCATTTAAAGGCCTTTGCAGGTGTTTTGAGTTAATTAGCTGATTAGAATGTGGCACCAGGTGTCTTCAATATTGAACCTTTTCACAATATTCAAATTTTCTGAGATACTGAATTTGGGGTTTTCATTAGTTGTCAGTTATAATCATTAAATTTAAAAGAAATAAACATTTGAAATATATCAGTCTGTGTATAATGAATGAATATAATATACAAGTTTCACTTTTTGAATGGAATTAGTGAAATAAATCAACTTTTTGATGATATTCTAATTATATGACCAGCACCTGTATGCTGGTATTTAGAGATTCTTTAGATCAAAGAAAGGTGAAAGATCTGAATCAGATGACATTAGAGTCATTAGACATTTGATTTTTTCCATCACTTATAGTTTTTATTTGTATGTGCTAAACAAAAGCCTATAGAATACCAGTCGTTGATTAGTAAAGTCAGTGCGTCACTGCACCTGCTGTTAGAAGTCATAGAAGTGATGAATGAGTCAGTTAAGGACAATTTAAAAAGGAGAGGAAGGAGCACAAGAGAGATGCTTAAATCAAAAAAACTAAACAAAAGCAAAAACTCCTGATAAATAATTGTTACCCAAACTAAATTATCTCTCAGCAGAAAATGTAGAAACAAACATCTTCAGTGTACGAGACACGTTCATGAACGCTACGTTGAACTAATCAAACAAAACATACAAGGTTAGTACCTCTCGCTCTAGCCTGGTGTATGCAATACAATAAGTTAACCTACATGATGTAAATGTATGTCGCAACATGCTTACCTTACTCACAACCTCTCCAACAGTCCGCACAATTTCACATTGACTAATCAGAAGGTTTACAAACAGTCACCGCAATCGGTGAACAACAACAAATAGATATGGGGTGAGCATTACAATCATAATCAACCATTTAACAAAACACTAATACTGCTGCAAAACAGAAAGGTAACCCCAAACAAAAATCAAGCTCTCAGACTGGTCTTCTCGCAAGAGAGAACCATCCTCACAGAGCTGTACAAATCAGTACAGTCTAATCTCCATTGAAGTTAAAGGGGATTTTTAAACTGCACGCCAACTGGCAATTGGTGGCGTGATCACCGAAGTCAGCATCCTACATCATCAGAGTGGCGGGCGGATCCTCCAATGACTATTGCATCTGAAACGGACAAGCGTACATACAGATATACAGCCAAATATACAGAGCACAGTGGGTGTGTGATTAAAAATGTTCCATACCTGAATTTGGCCCTAAGCAGCCTTTAGGAAATCTTCAACCTCCTTAAGTCCAAATAGGCTTTTGCCTGAAGGTGAGAGAGGCCGATTTATGAATTATTACAGGAAGCATGACATTTTCAACATTTCTTAACATACACATTTGCTTTGCTGACACAGAAGACAAATTCACTTTGACAAACACTTTATCCGATACTACTTAAAATTAGGAACATCACAGGTAAATGCCTCATATAACTCCACTCAAACTGATTTATGAATGACAGGACACTGCAGTGTCCACACAATGAACCATTAACTCCACATTAACCACTTCAGCAAGTGTCTTCTCATCATACCCAAACATGGTCATATCAACCCCAGCTAACTTCCAAAGTCGCCACTTGCAGCAAGACTGTGAAACATGCAGGAGAATTTCTACATGAGCAATTATTAACACTGGCGCTTCTATTATGCCATGAGACACTTGTTGTCATGTTTAGAGCCAAATTCCAAAAATATCTGTCTTCATGCAATGTTGTTTGGGAGCATTTTAAAAGTTCATGAAAGTCCCTGAATGACTGGTCAGACCTGAGTAAATGGTACAGAAGAAGGGGGGTAAGAAGGTGTGTGTGTGTGTGTGTGTGTGTGTGTGAGAGAGAGAGAGACAGAGAGAGAGAGAGAGAGAGAGAGACTGGCACAGCTCTGTTCCAGCACCCACTGAGAAACCTGATGAAAGTGCTCTAGTTATTGGCGATTCTATTGTACGGAATGTGAAAATAAAGACACCAGCCACCATAGTCCAATGTTTACCAGGAGCCAGAGCGCCTGACATCTTGGCAAATTTAAAAGTGCTGGCTAATGCTAAACGTAAATTCAGTAAGATTGTTATTCACGTCGGCACTAATGATGTTCGACTTCGCCAGTCGGAGATCACCAAAAATAATGTTAAAGAGGTGTGTGCACTTGCAAGTTCGATGTCAGACACTGTAATATGCTCTGGTCGCCTCCCTGCTTACCGTGGTGACGAGATACATAGCAGATTGTCATCACTCAATGGCTGGATGTCTAAGTGGTGCCCGCAGAATAACATAGGTTTCATAGACAATTGGACAAGTTTTTGGGGCAGACCTGACCTGTTAAAAAGAGACGGTCTCCATCCCTCCGGGGGAGGTGCCACTCTTCTCTCTAGAAATATGGCAAATAGTCTTAGAGTTTGCACTTGACTAACTAGGGCCCAGGTCAGGAAGCGACAGACTGGTTAACCCGAACATCTGCTAACTGCCTCACGTCACCAAAATCAGCTAATTTTCAGCACATAGAAAACCTCTTACCTAGATACCATACTATAGAGACTGTGTCTGTTCCCCGAACTAGAAAATCCAAAAAACGTCCAAACCAATCTAATAGTAACAATTTAATTGATATTCAACAAATAAAACAATCACATAATACAGAAGAACAAATGATAAAGCTTGCCTTATGAAATATCAGGTCCCTCTCTTCGAAAGCACTTTTTGTACATGACTTGATTATTGATAACAACCTAGTTGTGCTCTGTTTGACAGAAACCTGGCTAAAACCAGATGATTATATTATTTTAAATGAGTCCACCCCCCAAGATTACTGTTATAAACATGAGCCGCGTCTAAAAGGTAAAGGGGGAGATGTCTCTACTATTTATAGCAACAACTTTAGCGTTTCTCAGAGAACTGGCTTCAAGTATAACTCGTTTGAAATGATGGTGCTTCATACAACACTATCCAGAGAAAAGGGTACAAAGGATAAATCCCCCGCGACGTTTGTACTTGCTACAGTATGCAGGCCCCCAGGGCACCATACAGACTTTATTAAAGAATTTTCAGAGTTTCTATCAGAGTTAGTGATGTCTGCAGATAAAGTCTTAATAGTGGGTGATTTTAACATCCATGTTGATAATGAAAAAGACACATTGGGATCAGCATTTATAGACATTCTGAACTCTATTGGAGTTAGAAAACATGTGTCAGGACCTACTCATTGTCGAAATCATACTCTAGACTTAATATTGTCGCATGGAATTGATGTTAATGGCATTGAAATTCTGCAGCAAAGCGATGATATCTCGGATCATTATCTAGTCTTATGTATACTCCAGATAGCTAAAACTGTAAGTCCCACTCCTTGCTACAAGTATGGTAGAACTATCACCTCATCCACCAAAGACAGCTTTATATGTGATCTTCCTGACTTATCTGAATTCCTTAGTATATCCAATAGCTCAGATAAACTTGATGATGTAACTGAAACTATTGACTTTCTCTTTTTTAGCACTTTAGATGCGGTTGCTCCTTTACGCTTAAGGAAGATTAAGGAAAACAGTCCGACACCGTGGCATAACGAGCACACTCGCACCCTTAAGAGAGCAGCGTGGAAAATGGAGCGCAGCTGGAGGAAAACAAAACTAGAGGTCTTTCGTTCCGGCTGGCGTGAATCTACTGTATCCTATAGAAAAGCATTAAAAACTGCTAGAATCGATTACTTCTCATCTCTTTTAGAAGAAAACAAACATAACCCTAGGTATTTATTCAATACAGTGGCAAAATTAACCAAAAATAAAGCACCAACAGATTTTTCCAAACAGCACAGTAGTAATGACTTTATGAATGACTTTACAACAAAGATCGATACTATTAGAAATAAAATTGTAACCATGCAGCCGTCAGGAACATTAGCAGATCAAATAGTGTGCTATAGATCTAATAAGGAACCATTCTCTACTATAGGAGAGGAAGAATTTTATAAACTTGTTATATCATCTATTCTAAACCAACAACATGTATGTTAGACCCTATCCCATCTAAACTACTAAAAGAGGTGCTTCCAGATATCCTAGAACCAAAAAGTATGAGCATATTAGCCCGGTTCTGTCAACACGGCACTGGCTTCCTATTAAACATCGTATTGATTTTAAAATCTTGCTAATTACTTATAAAGCCCTCAATGGTTTAGCTCCTCAGTACTTGAGGGAGCTCTTATCACATTATAGTCCCTCGCGCCCGCTGCGTTCTCAAAACTCTGTCAATCTGATAATACCCAGAATATCAAAATCAACTGTGGGTGGCAAATCATTTTCTTACTTAGCAAACTATGGAACAATCTACCTAATTCTGTTCAGGAGGCAGACACACTCAGTCAGTTTAAATCTGAACTGCTTATGAGACATGTCTTTAAGATGCATGGGTTTCCCCAGGATATCGTCTCTGATCGGGGCCCCCAGTTCTCATCCAGGTTCTGGAAGGCATTTAGGTGGCTCATTGGATCGTCGGTCAGTCTGTCCTCTGGCTACCACCCCCAGTCTAATGGGCAGACAGAGAGGGTAAACCAGGAAGTAGAAAAGACACTAAGGTGCCTGGCAAGAGACAATCATTCCACCTGGTCCTCCCATTTAACCTGGGTAGAGTTCGCCCATAATACTTTGCACCACTCTTCCATTAATATGTCTCCTTTTGAATGTGTCTATGGCTTCTCCCCTCCCCTGTTTCCTGGACAGAAGGGCAGGACCCTTTCTCCGAACTGGCCAAAGAGTATGGCTCTCGACCCAGAATCTTTCCTTGCGGGTAGAGTCACGTAAGCTGGCTCCACGCTATGTTGGTCCTTTTAAGATTATTGTATTATTATTTTTATAAGAAAAGCAATCCCGTATCCTTCCGGCTCCTATTACCTATAGGGCCCTGAAAATACATCCTACCTTTCATGTTTCTCAACTTAAACCTGTTCTTTGCTCCACCCTGCATCCCAACAGAGCACCCACACCTGCTTTACGCATTGTTCATGGCCATCCTGTCTTCACTGTCGGCAGACTACTTATGTTAAGCTCATCCTCAAGTCCAATGGGTCTACTGGTGTAGGTGATTACTTAAAATACATTTATGGGATTTTATTGTGCAACAGATGAAAATAATGCATTAGTACTAAAATAATACGACTACTAGGAGTGGTACTCTAAAATGAAACAACGCAGCAGTCTTTTATAGTACCTGGGTGTAGTTGTTTCCTTATCTATTTGAGGAACTTAAGACCAGTTTGGCCCTACCCAGCCAATCTAATCAATCTAATCAAATCTATTGGCAGTTGCCCTTCCAGTTTGTTCTGTTTCTCTTAACTAGTCAGAGTATCTACCACAAATGAAACTTGAATCAGGTATAGCTGGTATAGCTGGTTCTTTTCTTGATTCCCTTTTTTCTGATTTTTATATTTTATTTTGTGTTTGTTGGCAGAAAAAGTCTACACCAGAAAAGTCTTGTATGTGCAGACAAAACCGATTGGAAATGTCACTCTGTGTCACTGTAGTTTCCTGAGATACGGGAACGATTACTGCATCTGATAAAGACGCTATGGGAAAAAGTCCTTTTTCTCCGAGACTGAAGCACTTTTTTAATAACACAGTGTAACTGCATGACTATTGGTGCTGCGCAAACCTATGGCAATGCAGCCTGCCAAATTTCAACAGAGAGCAAAATTCCTCTCTGTTTATCACCAGTGTGGTGTTCCCCTATGGCAACCACCCACTTGAATTAATCCAACCCCCTTGGGTTCACACGGGCTGAGGCCTAGCAGGCCATCCCTGGAGTGTCAGGCTGGGTTTTGGGGATATTAAAACAAGGCTATAACTTAAATTTGCTAAAAAACCCTGCGTTTAGCAGTGTGGTCTCCACCTCACTTCAGAGCAAGGGCACAATTACGCATCGAGGTGATGAATCTGCTGGCAAAGGGAACCGTAGAGACGGTTCTCCCAGCACAGAGCGAGTCAAGTTACTATGGCTGCTACTTCCTCATCCCCAAAAAGGATGTCGGTCTAAGACCCTCCCTCGATATTAGACACCTGAACCATGAGACGGCCATTCAGGATGATCACGAGAAAACAGATACTCTTGCAGATTCGCCTAGGGGACTGGTTTTGGACACTTACTTTCACATCCAGATTGGCCCCCATCACAGGCCATTCTTGAGATTCGCCTTCGAGGGTGTGGCTTATCAATAAACGGTCCTTCCTTTTGGACTGTCCCTAGCTCCTTGCACTTTCACGAAGTGCATGGACGCGGTGTTTTCCCCCCTGAGACAGAAGGGAATCTGCGTTCTGAATCTCGATGACTGGCTCATTCTGGCCAAGTTGGAGAACGAGCTAATACACCACAGATCCCTCCTCCTCAGCCACTTGGAGTGCCTAGGACTCAGGGTCAATTTCGCCAAAAGCGTGCTGTCTCCCAGCCGGCGAATAGCCCTTCTGGGAACAGTTTTGGACTCCACCCAGATGAGGGCGGTAGTCTCGCCAGACAGAGTTCTGGCCATTTGCCGGCTTTATGCATTCCCCCGATCACCCTGATTCCACAGGTTATCAGTTGGATCAGGGAACACAAACACCTGTTTCAAGTAATGTCAGCAGCCCTGTGGATGATTCCCCTGAGGTGAGACCTTCTCTCTCAGGCGAACAGAACAATTTGGCACCCCCAGCCAGAGCTGTGGGCTCTGCACCTTTGGCCTCTCAATGGGAGCTTAATAACCTCCCAGAGAGTGTCCTGAATACTATATCTCAGGCTGAAAATTTCAATGACTCTTTGGCATAGAAAATTTATGTTGAGCGTTCCGCCTCATTCAGGCAGTCGGAATGGCTCTTTGTTTGCACATCTCATTTTCTCTTTTGTTTGGTCATAAAGCAGAGACTATCTAGATAGATAGTTGAAGCCATCAAGCTAGCCTACTCCTCCTTCAGCCTTCCTTGCCCCATAGGAGTAAAGACCCACTCGACTAGAGGCATCGGTTCATGTGACCTCTCAGTCCTAAGGGTCTGATGTCTAATTGAGCTTGTCGTCCCCACTAGCACGGCGGGATTATACTGGTTCCCCATAGCGTCTTTATCAGACGCAGTACGAGTGACAGTATCGAAAGGGAACCTACTCGGTTACTCACGTAACCTCGGTTCCTTGAGATACGGGAATGAGTACTGCATCGCTAGCCGTGCTAGTCACTGCCGAGTCAGTCGTCGCTTCAGTCAAAGAATCTAGGTCCCTAGATTCCCTATAAGCAGCCGCTTATAGCCAGTTACCACACCCATTCTGGTGGGATCTGGCAGAATTTGGTGGGCTGCAGTGCCATAGGTTTGTGCAGCACCGCTGCCGATCTATTGGTTCGTTTAGTTATCACTAAAGCGACCAATAGTCATGCAGTTACACTGCGTTAATAAAAAACTGTTTCAGTCTCAGAGAAAAATGACTTTTTCCAATAGCGTTTTTATCACACGCAGTACTTGTTCTCATATCTCAGGGAACAGAGGTTACGTGAGTAACTGAGTACGTTTTAAAGCAATGACCAATCTAAATTATCTATATAGACATTTGTTACCCATCTCAATGGGAAAGTGCCCAAACAACATTGCTCAAAAAATGTTGTCCAGTTGCACTGTGTATCATCAAGACTAGGAGATGAGAAGGACCATGGGAAATTAATAATTTTACACTGTAATGGACCTATGAGCCAGGTTCTGAAACATGCTCTGCTAGAAAAAAAAACAGCATGGCTATCAAATGACTCTATAAAGGAGGTGGATCACTGAAATAGTAACTGCATAAAACTGAAACTGAAAGATTACTTTAAGTACCTTAGTGGTGTCAGCCTGTATAAAGGGAAGAAATGTGTTACATGACAAAAGACCTGTTATACAACATGCCTGCACATACATATCTCCACACCTGTGTGCTAGCTGTGGTGAAAACAGCAACAAAACTTTTAAGTTAACAGAGGTCTTGTTTTGCCAGCACATAGGTGAGTTTTGAAAGAGCTGCTTCCAGGGACATATCAAACCCAGCTACCACACCAGCTTGACTCAGAGCCTGAGAAGGAATATTAAAAAATTACACACTCCTGGAAACACCCACATGAGGCCTTTCCCAAACAAACACCCATACCTGGCCAGTGGCGTATGATATTGTGACCGTGCCTCTGAGACACTGAGTGCAGTGTTGACCATGATGAGTCCTCTCTCTGTCGCTTTACGGATCTCATCCAGCAGGTCAGCGCGGTTCTCTGGGGCATTGCCGCTGCCGTAGGTCTCCAAAATGACACCCTCCACCTATGACCTATGACCTGATAAGAGAACAGATCTCACTGAAAAAATCCGTAGGGATTGGCATATCCCAGTGGTAATGCTTCTTTTTTCAAATCTAATATTATTTACTACTATTGCCAAAATCTTACAGTATTATTTATAAAAACAATATTAACCACATTGCTTTTTATTATAGATTACTTATTATTTATTCAAACATACACTAAATCTAATTAATTAGTTCCTCTTCTTTGATAAGCATGTTTTAATTTTTTTAATTAAAATTCAAAAATGAGTACACCCTCCTGAAAGTTACAAAAAAATAATAAGTAAATAAATAAATAAATAAATAGTGTAGGTTTAAGGCAATTTGTGATCAACAGTTAAGTATATTGAACCAAAATTTTAAAAACAAGTAATTTCCTGACAATTAAAAGTGTTATATAGCCCACTGAATCATACTCAGACTTAATGCTGGCAACAATGGAACCACTTGGGAGAGAACTGCCAGGAGAGGAATACCAAATCATTGTTTTAAGTGTAGAAATATAGCAGAAGTACCACTGACATTCAGAAACAATGGACTTGTGGCAAGGCTCCTGAAATAATCGGATTTTCACTTTAAGTTTTAATTTAGTGATTAGTGATTTTTTGCTGGAAAAAGGGCAGGAGAAATACCATGCAAGTGTCTTAGAGCCAGCAAAAGCTATGAAAAGAGTGACAGTTTGAATCACAGAGTATGACACAGCCTGCAGAAGTGACATGCATGTTTGTTGTCACCACTAGAATTACCTACTGTAGCCAAAGCACAATAAACTCATTTAGCCTCTTCCAAGGCTCGTATTTACAAAATATAGACCAAGTCAATCATTTCGGATCCAAAAGCATCCAAAACGTTCTGGTGTTGCTAAAGGAGGAGTACAGTGAGAAGAGCCTGGTTTCCACAGTGACGTTTAGCGGTAGTAAAGCTCTTCTATAAGGATATATTAGTGCTGAAGGTGTGAGTTGTACTTTATCAGTGCTGTCATGAATTCACACACAACTATGTGATGTAATACAAAAAACTGAAACTGAAGATACTCTCTCCTCATTCCCTGCATTGTTGGGCATTTTTCAGCATGACAATGAAGATATTCATTCTCCCAAGGTGAAAATCCTTCAGTGGACATGTATTTCAGCCAATGTATTTTAACACTCTTGAGCAGCTGTGGGGGATTCTGTAGAGATGATCTGAGCAACACTCCCCGTTAAAGACCAGGGCATTTAAAGAGGTCATCTTCCAGGAGTTAAACAGGACAGATGTGACATTTTGTCTTGAACTTGTACACTCAGTGCTAAGAAGGGTCAGAGCAGGCCATTTACAGAGTGTCTATTTACTTGTTGGCAATGGCTACATTGGAAAAAGCATTGATTTTCAATAAAAATTAAGGAAATAACCGAAAATTGTAAAATAAAGTATCGGTTACGGTTTGAGTAGGTGTGTAGGGAGGGTTTATTGTCCCACTAAGGCTGCATTTATTTAAAAAAAATTAATAAAAAATATAATTTACACTCAATGCATAATTACTGAATACTGTTATAATATAATAGTAATAATTGCATCTTTTTGCAATAAGTGTTATAAATAGCAGAAAATCCTTAAGTGTGAATAGAACCCATTGCTATTTGCACTTAGTGTAAATAGTATCTAATTGCTATTTTCACTTAGTGTAAATAGCATCTCTTGCTAAGAAAATATGCTATTTTCACTTAGTGTAAATAGCATCCAACTGCTATTTAGTGCAAATAGCCGCTGTCGTATATTTAAAGTTCTTGAGGAAATAACAAGTACTACAATATTATACATTTGCTGAATTAAATAACAAACACTTTTAAATATGTATTAGTAAAGGTTGAAATTAATATTAACTAAGAATAATAAATGCTGTAAAAGTATTGTTCGTTCTTAGTTCATGTTTACTAAAGTTATCTAGCAAAAACGTTTTGAAAAGTGTTAGTGTAATTTCATAAAATCATTAGAATTCACATGCAAAGACATTATCATTTTATTTTATTTTTTATTAAAAATTGTATATATTTTTTCAAAACTATATGCAATCAAATATTCTGAGTACTTTCCAAGAATTTGCGCATGTGTTTTAAAAATTTGATTTACCTTTACTGACCAACAAAAGTTCAATTTCATACTGATTTTAAGGTCTTGCGGAGAAACACAATTCAGCTATGTAGGATCTGTCTATTAAAAGACACCACAAGCTTTTATTGCTTTAATTTGACACTTTCTTCTAAAGTGTCCCAGTGGGATGAAAAGCCCATCACGTCGCCACATTGTTACACTTGATGGTGTGTGTGGACCAATAGTTCCACAGAAAAAATAATTAATGACGCTGAAGATTAAATGAAAACCCTGGTGGACCACATGCTCACTACAGCACATCTGGAGCTGCAACCAAACATCTGCACACTCAAGGACATTTCAGAGTCACAATATGTACAGGCCATGAGATT